>OZ010790.1:367790290-368390290 GCA_963932465.1 Maratus speciosus | reverse complement strand
GCAGGGGAGATGGGAGGGCGAATGTAAACGTGTTAGTGGTTAAGTGGAATTGTGCAACTTAGTTCACTCAGCACTGTGCGCATGTTCCGAGGCAGATCCCCCTTTCTGTCAGGTTTAAAACCTCCTTTATTTATTTAAAGTTCTCAACACTTCCTAAAGTTTGATTTAATAAAATTTACTTCAAAAGATATTTATTACTTCAATCACTTTTTAACTATATTTATTGTTAAACTTACCTGTCTTTAAAACTCTTTTATATTTCATTCAACACTTCTTAAATAAACTGTTTTTAAATTAAATTAAACTTGTTTACTTTTCTGTGGGTGATATTAAATGCAAACTTCACTCACTCTGTTTTGATAAAAACCACCTGTTTCACTTTCACTATCATACATGCCTGCAGGAAGTTCATTGATATTTATAATTCTAAGCTGTTGACTGAAGGGGATGTTGACTTCCTGTTTCTAGGTCATCCCTTCACTCCTTTAAATACAGTGAGTGAGTGTCACTGGCTCTGCTCATTTTCCTGATGTTATTCTGTGGCTGGCAGTTGGATGAAGGTGGGGAAAAGTTTGTTTTTTTTATCTGGGAGTGAAATGAGATATGATTTGTGGTTTGACACTATGGTTAAATGAAACAACAAGCAGGTAGCTTTTCTGTTTTATTTTGATACAGTGCTAAGTCCAGATGATTTATTGATTTGATACTCATTAGAAATGTCTTTATATTTTGAGTGCTGTTTTTCATATGGAAGTACAAAATATGCCAAGTGTAATATATCAAGATTGCTTCTTTACATTTTTTAATCAAGATTGTTATTTTTCTGAAGAATAAAAGTTATTTGTTTTTAAACTTTTTCTGTCATGTTGTTTCAAGACTTAGTAGTGTTATATATTTCCTGTGAAGCAGAATTATATCTATTAAGGACAGAATTAGAATTTACAATTAACATACTCAAATATGGTGCTTTACACTGTGTTTAAAATAACTCTGCTATAAAATAGATTTAATTTTAGATCAGTTTGTTTTTCACAAACAGATAACACCTTCCCCTTCATCCTAAGTCACAATGTCATATGTCTAATTTGTTGCAAACTTTGTCTACTTTCTGAATTTCTAGATACTTTTTCCCTAAAACAATAAAAAAATTGATTTTTTTAATAAAAACCTTTTTTTTTTGGGGGGGGGGGATATTTTACCAGAATTTGGGGGGGGGGGGTACTGGGGGAAATTTTGGTGGGAAGTTAAAAATTCAGATTCAGCGACTCCAAAAACATATAGTAAGCCTTTTCCAGAACTACCATGAATTTTCCTAGGTAGAGCCCCTATACGGTCTCTAATGCCTGGACTATTCCGACAATTGTAAATTTTTGAAAAATTTTCCGATTCTTTTATGGAAAAAAAAAAAAAAAAATGTGCCAAACGAGTCATCTAGCCAGCATTGCACTCTCTTAAATTTTGTCAAGCTGAAAAGTCCTGACAATTTCTCTTAAAAAAATCCTTTATGAAAACTGATTTGTTTATGGCAAACTTGGAACCTGAATATTGGAGCATTGGATGACTGTTATTCAGGGGGGATTCTGTTCTGAAAATTTAAGGCATTTGGTTCCAAAAAATTAAAAAAATTGGTCATCAATCCTAAAATTCGGACCTAAAAAGTATATTGCAATTTTTGACAAATCAGGGTTGTCATGCCACCGGGAAAACACAGGGAATTTTAAATTTCCTTCCAAAAACAGGGAAAATGCAGGGAATTTTGAAAAATTCAAAAAAAATCTGGAAAACACAGGTAATTTTTTTTTCGTTTCTAGTATTTTCAAACAGAAATTATTTTTTCTCGGCTTTCAAAAAAAAAATTTCATCAAATGATCACAGAGAAAACAGAAATTTCGTCAAATGATCGTGGAGAAAATGCAAATTTCGTTAAATGATTGCTGAAAAAATGCGAATTTCATCAAAGAATCACGGGGAAAATCAAATTTTGTCAAATGACTGTGGATAAAACACTAATTTTGTCAAAGAGTCGTGGATAAAATGAGAATTTTGTCAAATGACCATGGTGAAAATGCATATTTTGTCAAATGATTGCAGAGAAAACGTGAATTTTGTTAAATGATTGCTGGAAAATTGTGAATTTCGTCAAAGGGCTGTGGAAAAAATGCGAATTTCATCAAAGGATTAAAAAAAAGATATTTTCGACAAATGATTAAAAAAAAAAAAAAACATTCTGATGGCCTAGTATATCGGTTCAGCCAGTACATATAAATCTTAAACATCAGCTTCTGTAACATAGTTAAATTGAAAACAGAGTGCTGGAAGCTAAAATAAATAAGTAAAGGCATAATGGCAGAGTGTGTAATAAATGACAGAAATGTATTTAAGTTTAAAAAATAAACTAATGTTTATTTAGAAAAACATAGTTAAATAAATAAACTTAAATATAAATGAACTTCAAAAAGAAAATATAAACTTACATGTCGATAGGTTTTAAAATACGATACAGGTAATGTAACTATTATAGCAGGTGACACTAAAGTCCTTTAATGTCGTGGACATTTTATAACATATCTTGTTTAAATAATTAACTTGTATAAACATAATTTGCTGTACACTTGATGTAAACCTTTTAAAATAACGAACATCATTGAGTATAAAGGTATATATAAATATTTTACAGACATACATACAATAAATACAATAAACCCAACTGGAGTGAAAAATTAGCCAGAGCCAGGAATCGAACCCGGGACCACTGCATTCCAGACAGTCGCTCTAACAACTGAGCTACTCCGGCCGATACCTGAATCAGCAATTTCTCACTAATATTTTATTGTATGTATGTCTGTATAATATTTATATATACCTTTAACTGTTGAATGCAGGCATTATTTATGTGTGTATGTGTGTTTTAATATGTATTGTAGTATGTGTGTTTTATTATATCTTTGAGTATCTTTGAAAAACATTTATAAATATGCTGACACCTCAAAAAAAAAAAAAAAAGCTGACAAACTGATAAGATATAAGATGGCTTGTTAAAATGAAAAAGAATTTCTTTAATTTACTAAACCACATCATACTTAAAACAGATGGTTCCATGAGACATCAAATGAAACAAATAACGAGAAACAGGCCGCTGTCAAAGCGCATCTCCCTTATGCCAGTCGATGAACGACATTTGGTCATAAACTCTCCTTTACATTACTACACATAACCGGAGGTGTGTCGCATTAGATCATTCATTGATTTACATATGAATGAAAAGCCATCTGGTGACTAAAGATTACTAACAGAGATTCGGCAGAATTAATCGATGTTTACTCACTACTGCGGCAAGTTGAAATGACGTAATGCTTTTGTTAGAAATGCAATGGATGTCAATTTGGCTGAATATTGGATATATGCAGCCAGATATTGAGCCATCCTGTTGCAGTATGTTTCAATCTCTACACCCCCCCCCCCCTTTCCCTCACACTTAAAAAAAACAGGGATGAGATTCTTCTGACTTTTATTGGAATTTCCGACTTTTTATTAATTTTTTTTAAAAAAAATTCTGATAAGCACCAAACGAGACATTTGCTTAGAATTGCACTCTCTTAAATTTTGTCAAGCTGAGAAGTCCTGACAATTTTTCTTTAAAAAAATCCCTTATGAAAGCTGATTTGTTTATGACAAACCTGGACCATGAATATTGGAGCATTGGATGATTAGTATGCAGGGGATTCTGTTCCGAAAATTTAAGGCACTCGGTTCCAAAAAATTAAAAAAATTGGTCATCAGTCCAAAAATTTGAAGCTTTAAATTAAGGAAATGAATAACTAAAAGTAATTAAATAGGGGTATATTTGAACAAGGAAGGTTTATTTATGTTAACATAGTCCATCAAAAGGCCCGTGGGAAAAACGCAAATTTCATTAAAGGTCTGCAGAAGAAACGGGAATTTCGACAAAAGATCGCGAAAAAACGGGAATTTTGACAAAGGATCACGAGAAAACGGGAATTTCAACAAAGGATCACAAAAAAAATGGGAATTTCGTCAAAGCATCATGAGGGTAAAATATATAGGGACAGATTCACAGCTGCCAGTCACCACGTGGTGACTAAATTTTTTTCTGTGGCCACTAACTTTCAATGTCTAAGTCGCAATGATTTATTTTAAAAGATAATTTTTCTTATAGAAAAACAAATGTTGGACTCTTCTGACTGTACATAGTTTGAAATTTATATTGTACTTAATATTCAAATTTTCAAGAATTTTATGATTAAATTAAATATACATACATATTTGTAATACATATTTGTAGTCTTGTGTTTTGTTGTGCATGTGTATATATTAAATTAATTATTTTTCACTTTGAATTCCAAGTTTCTTTGTTTAGTTTTCCCCCATATAAATGCTATTGTTTTTATATGTTTGTTTCACAATGTGGCCACTAGATTTTTGTGGTTTAGGAGCCACTGTCTCCTTCCAGATTTTGGGAATCTGCACCTATAATATAAGGGTAAAAATATTCTGTGATTTTCGCAATAAATAACTTTCATTTTATTTACGGAAACTTTAGAAATATATGTTTGTTTATTGTTATTTATATATTATATATATATATATATATATATATTTGTAATTAAGAATTTGTAATATAGCTTTTAAAATCAAATTGAATGGAATTTAAAGATTTTTTTTTTTTCATTCTTTCGACCAAATACATTTCATTTATTCTTTTATCCCTTAGTTTCAATTTATTATTATTCAAGAGTTAATCAAAATATTTAAAAGTAGTCTTTTATCAGGTTGGGTAACTGAATTTTACCATGGGTCAGGATTTTGTTGTATTGTAATAAAAGTTGTTAGAGAATTATTTCTATTTTTTCTTAATATTTTTACATTTTCACTACTTTATTGTTTTAAATCAGAACTGCTATACATAAAACCAGTGGTGGGATTCAAATATTTTAACAACCGGTTCGCTGCCCGAATGAATTTTGATGTATGAACATGAAAGGAAAATGAAGTGTCACGCATAGATTATGAAACACTTTCCAATATTATAAGAACATTGTTAAAAACTTTGATATTTTGGTATAGTAAAAAAAAATTTTTTTTAAATCCTGAAACATGTTTCCTAGTGAAAAGACGTAATTTATTTAATAAACTAGCTGACCCGCCTGGCGTTTCCCCTGCCCATGATAATAACTTTAAATTACAGTCAAATTTGTATGATTTTATATCTTTAACTCCATTTCATCTGAAGTTAAATTTTTAAATAAAAAAATCGCGAAAAAATACTGAATTGAAAGTATATACTATTTGGTATTTTATTTTCTGCGTAATTTGATTTCTGGAGTCTATGACAGAAAGCGAGCGAAACCGCGACAAAACGCAAAGAATTTTACTAATTTCTTAGAAATTTTCACACATTTTATTTTGTAAAAATATTTTTACCCGTCCGAGCTTTTCAGAATTTTAATTGATGATGTGAATCTCATCTATTGAGATGCTCTAAAAAGATTGTGTTTAGTTACGGTGTTAAGACAGACATTTAGTTACTTTTAGCGCAGAAAAAATATCGTCTCCGTGAAGCGCGAAGTGAACTGTGTTTGACAGTATATTTGTAAGGTTTGAAAATAATATATTTTTTAAACCGATTGCACCATAGATTAAAAGAAGGTTTCTGCTTTAATAGTGTATTTTCGATTTGTCTGTACCTCTAAAATTGCATCCTGGAGAGACGTTACCATATGGGGAAAAAGCGACTCTTTTTTAACTTATTTTTTTGAAGGGTTAACTGCGATATTCTTTAAATTGATTGCGGCATTTGAGACATAAGAGTGTGATCTTTTAGAATATGTCTTGTGTTTTTAACTTTACCAAGTGGTTTGGCCGATGGAAGGTAGTAAATAATGACAAAATATCACCCAAAATTCATTTTTTCCTCCCGATACGTAAATAGGGCATCTGCACATGTGCTAGCGCTTTTTCTCTCTCGGAAAAACAGAGATAAATTTTTAATAAGAGTTCTTTGTAATTTCTAATCAATAACTCAGCTAATTATTAGAAATTTAAAATTCTGAGTCTCAGGTGCACCAAGAGAGGCCTTGGACTAACCTCTCACAAATTTTCGGCCTTGTACGTGTTGTAGATTTTGCCAGCCATCGCAGACATACCCTCACATAGAGAGAGAGAGAGAAACTTTTATTGATCAAAATTTCTATCAGAAAACGCATCAAAACATATACAATAAAGATAATACAAAATTAGCAGAAATTTAAGCTTAAGAACAATCAGCTATATATTTAAATAACTATAACTATAATTATAACTAACTATAGAAAGAGCTTCGGATATTAATGAAGTTTCTAACCTTGTGAGAATACTAACTCACTGAATGTCAACCATTCATTTTTACATCCTTGTGTTGGGGATAAATGCTTGTAATTTCTTCAGTTAATCTCGATAAATTCGCTCTTGTCAGTGGTAAGTGCTTGATTTCTGGATATTTTTTAATGCGAGTATTGTGTTAGGTTTTGTCATCAAAGTCGAAAAATTTCACCGAGATATTCGCCAATGTCGTCTTCTTTAATTAGACTTAAGTTACTTTAAAATTATTTTTGTAGTAACAATAATGCAAAGGAGAAGAAGATATATCTGGGAATTTTGTATCAATAATAAAATTTAGCTCGGCTTAAAAACATTCAACATCTTTTCTTTCATTCAATACCTGCCCATGGATAGCAATTGCTGATGAAATACATCAGCTCACTATACATTTTCGAATTAAAAAAAAAAAAAAAAATCGAGTTATTTTGGGTATACTGTATAGAAAATAACTTTATATTTATGACGTTGAAAGTTTTAAAAAGTATTCTAAAAGGTAGTATATTTTTTCATGTAGTTAACACTTAAATAAAACAATAAAGGATGTAGAAAAACTAGATTATAGCATAGAAAATAGTTTTAAAATATTAAATAACTTGTGTTATTTGAGGTATTTACATATAGCTTCTTGATAAACGCCCACACTCAGTTTTCTTTGTCTTTACTCTAACATTATTAGATGTGTACTTCTTTCTTAATGTAAATTCACTATAAAAGTACAGGAATCTATTCTTTTAGAGCTTTTTAGGCCAATTTAATTAATCTTTAATATGTTTGATACATTAGAAAGAGTTTGTCGACTTCTCTTCTCTGACCATACCATTTTAGTTTATCTTTCAAAACCTCTTTTCCATTTTGTTGAACTTGCAACAATTATTCTGATAATATATTTAACCTTTTGAATACTTTACAAAACTTCCATAGCTTTAGAAAAATATTAAAAATACAATCAATAAATCCTCGATAATCATTAATATTAATTATAAGTATCATTAAATATAAATAATAATTCTTCAGCTGCTTTCAATGGAAGTATTACTTTATTATTCCAATATTCCAGTAAACAGTAAACTGATGAAGAAAAAACTGTAGTTTATTGCTATATTCAAATTCACTACAACTTGTTTTTAAATGTTCAGAATTCAGTAGCCTAACATTTTTTTTTAAAACATGCTCCTAGCTCACTAAAACACATGTGATCTTTTACAAGACTGATATTTTTTCAAGTTTCTGAAGTCATAAAACCCTATCATCTTTCTTTTGCATATGCTTTTTTGCTCCGAAATATTTCAAACATTTTAATAAATATTATCATAAGTTTTCATCCTTTATGACGCGTATTCTTCTTGTTCGCAGTGCTTTTTAAAGATGAGCAATTTCATTTAAAATATGTACAGTCATCAAATCAATATCAGTTATAAAATACATAGGGTGTCCCTTTTTATCGCCGACCAAGAACTAATTCCTAAATCGTTAAATTTAGAATAATTCTAATTTTAAAAAAAATATTTCAAATGCTGTCTTCATTATCTTAGAAACCGTTTTTTCTTTAGAAAAAAGTTAATTTTATTAAAATTTTATGCGGTCCTTTGGGTTTTATAACATATTTAGAAAAACATTATCCAGATAACAAGTAAGACAAATTTTTGCACGACCAAAACTTCTCGAGTTGTGACATTTAGAATTTCTTATCATTTTTTGGTACAAAAAAAAAGGGCCAGGCATCCCTGGAAAGTCGTAAAATACAAAATATCAAGACTCGGCAAGTTTAGACCATACAATGTTTTTTGATTTGTTAAAGTGTTATCACACGATGCGTCAAAGTTGCCATTACTTTCAGGCTACACCATGTTAAACCTATGGCATCTACTGTGTTGCTTGAAAAACAAGCAACTTTTTTATTGTTGGAGCAATTTTGTCACCTACAATGTCTATTTAAGTATTTAATGAGCAATGTTGCCTGCAACAGCCAATCAAGGCCTTGGAAAAACTGACGAGGTAAAAGCCTCTTCCTGAACAGCTAATGAAATGCTTGGAAAACTGATGAGTCGCAGGTCGTTTTTGTCGCTTCAAATTTTCTCGTTTAATAGCACTTTTAGAGCATATAATATGTTTTTCTAAATAAACTTATAAAACTTAAGGATCTTATTAAAATTTGTTACATTTACGAAAATAACTACTTTGATTTAAATGACTTCTAACATATGAACATATATATTTTAAAAAATGCATTTGAAAGTATACTATTAAATCTAACGATTAATTATTACATATTGATCAGGAATCACAGGGAACGTTTAGTATGTTTTCAAAAGAAGCAGCCAAAGCAAAGTACCTTTTATTCGAATATAAGTAGTTATTGTAAAGTTGTACGGATAAGTATGCCATATAACTAGAATTAATCTGGGCTGTTGACTTGGATTCTTCAAATCTTCATTTTTAGCCCCAGGTACGGTATGCTATTTCTTTCCCCCACCTTATTTTGTGTCGTCCAAAAAATAACGTTACCTTACAGAAGCCAGCCGTAAAACAAAGCAATACCATTAAATACTCTATAGTAATTTTTTTAATTTCTAAGCATCGCACATTTTTAATTTTTATACCGTCGTATTGGGGAAAAAAAGTACTTTTAAATGCAGTTTGTTTGAAAACTGCATCTCCATTTATTTTTGAAATATTAATTGTTTTTGTAGTTTTTGGAGCCATAAATTAATATTGGCAATGGAAGTAACTCCATTTCTGTAGAAAGTAAAGGAAAAATAGTGGTAAAATATTAATTATGTATTTTTGTTGCCATTTTTCATAACAACCGAAAGGAAATGTAATTAAAATACGTGCTATTTTGAAAAAATGTAAACGAATGATTTCTCTTAACACATGGAGCAATTATGAACTATATTTAATTTTAAGTATATATATTAATGTTACAAACAAATGAAGGATTCTGAATCACTAGACAGCCTCTTTTTTTTGGTCAAGTTTCTTTAATGACAGCATCTTTTGCGGCATTTGTGTATTATTTCGCGATAGTGACGTCCTATGCCTACTTTACTGTAGATGTTTAAGAGTGGATCATAAATGTGGAATTCTTAAGCGGATGCAAATGACGTCATTTTGTATAAAATAAAAGCGTATGCTATAAGTCTTAAAATTGAAATATGTTTTGTACTATTTATATATACATTTTTTTTTTTTTTCATCGGGGGCGACACTAAATTCTGAAAAAGCAGAATTCCTGTTTTCTAGTTTTAAAGTTAAATTTACTTCTTGCATGGCTTATGAAGAAAAAAAAAAATATTTTTTGCGAATGAAACAAATCAGAACATGTCACAGTGTTATGTTTAGAAAATGCTGTTGTGCATATGAACATTTAAAGAAAGTAGATAAATGCGATTTTTGCATTTAAAGTATAATTTTAACAACCGGTTTGCCGAACTCAGCACGAATTAACAACTGGTTCTACCAAACCGGTGCAAACTGGCTGAATCCCATCACTGCATAAAACTTAACAGCTTATGGGACTTTTACATATGGTATAGAAAACATGGCTTAGATGCCTTATATTCCCTCAGCCGTTGTTTTGATTTGGTTGGCGATCTTTTGTTGGCATGTTGACGGTGTTTATGGATATGACAACCTCGATATGTTGAATCCCGTGTGAAGTGTGTGTTGTGACGTGTCGTTCTGGCAACCCCTGAGAAGCTGCTTTTAGCTTGGAATATTGTGAATGTATTTTGATATCGTGTTGTATAGTTCTGCCTTTTTATGTGAATTTTATTGAATGTATTTGATTGACTATGGTTTCTGTAGCCCGTTTAAACGGTCTTGCTGAAGTAATTAGAAAATATGAGGAAATTTTGACAAGAAAAGAAGGATTGTTTATAGTGTGTGAATACACGTATTCATAAGCCTATTTTGGAAAATCTCGGTGATGATATTTCGAGCTCGAGCTTTCAAGAAAGCAGATGTCTGTTAAGGTATGTTGATAATTTTATGTATATACAACGATTACTGGTTGCCATTTTAGCGAATTTTGTTTTTTATGTGTATTTTGCTGTTTTAAGAGTTTTGTACATTTTGAGATTGCTACAAAGTGAGAATTGCTGAATTTTGAGATTGCTATACAGGGAGAACTGCTGAATGCAGTGATGTTTTTTTTTTTCCGGTTAATGAGCACGTAGCGCTCATACAACGATTACTGATTGCCAGTTTAGCGAGTTTTGTTTTTTATGTATATTTTGCATTACGAGTTTTGTATATTTTGAGATTCCTACAAAGCGAGAATTGCTGAATTTTGAGATTGCTATACAGGGAGAACTGCTGAATGCAGTGATGTTTTTTTTTTTTTTTTGGTTAATGAGCGCAGAGCGCTCATACAACAATTACTGATTGCTATTTTAGCGAGTTTTGTTTGTTTACATTTTATTTTCGTTAAGCCTAACATGCATATAAATTGGTGCTTGGCGACATTTGCTATTTGGCGGAAAAGGGGTTTTCACGCCAAAAAAAATTCCAAGATGGCGGCCGGGGCAACTTATGACATCTGTTCCGAAAACATTAAGTAAATAATTTTATGTTGCAGTAAAATTATTCTAATATAAGTATGTATCATCATACATTATTGTTGTGTATATGAGGAGTAATTGCATTTTTTGTTTTATTTTTAAAAATTACTTCGTGATATATCTGAGTGATATAGTTTTTATACATTTTTTCTTTTTGTGCAAAATTTGTTTTTGTATGTGGTTTTTTAGGGGTTTTTTTACAACATTTGAGCTTACGTGTATTTTCAGACTTTTTGTTCTTTATCTTCTTTCATGCCTAAAAAAAAAAAAAAAAAAAAAATTGGCTATGATTTTAGATAAACTAGCTAATGTTCTCTATATATTTTTTAAATCTTATTTTTAAATTTTCTATTAATTATTTTTATTATTATTTCAGTTTGAACTACAAATATTATAATTGCACCCTTTTAAATCATTAGTTATATCAGCATCCGTAAATTAGTTTAAGAATAGTAAATTATTTTTATGAGCAAAACGTACAACTGAATATATTTGAAAGAGAACATTTTGTATTTTTTTCTTCCTTTTTTATTCATTTACAGAGTATATTCAGGATGTAAACACTCTCATATATGTTTTGTATTTTGATAACAGGAAATGTTTTCATGTTAATTGCTTTGCTATTGCTACTAACATAGTAACTTAACAATGTAACAAAATCTATACTATCTATATTATAAAGGACAAACATATCTGTGCGTAACGCATACGTCATTTTGCGAATGGCAACACTTTGAAATTTGAAATAAAATTTTGGTTTTGCAATTCTCTCTTCTGCAAATTTTTAAACTTCTAAACATCGCACATTTTAAATTTTTACACCGTCGTATAAGGAAAAAAATGCTCTTTTAAATGCATTTTGTTTGAAAGCTGTATCTCAATTTATTTTTGAGATATTAATTTTTTTGTAGTTTTTAGTACCATTTTTCTTATCGTGGCAACAAAAGTACTTCATTTCTATTGAAAGTCATTGAAAGTAAACGGAAAATAGTCAAAAATAGGAGATACTGTATCTTTTTGTTGCCATTTTCTCATAAAACCTGAAAAAAAAAATTGAAAATAAAATATGGACTATGTCAAAAATATTGTCTGTTATTCCTTGATAATGATGTCATAAGTGTGAGACTGGATTGTAAAAATGGATTGCTTTAGCGAAGGCAAATGACGTCATTTTATAAAAAAAAGCGTACATGTATTTTAATTCTTAAACCTGAATTATGTTTTGTAGAAGTGCGTCATTTTCACAGTGCAGCTACTTTGAAATTCTTCACAGGTGAAATTGCTTCACTTTTAAAAATAATGTAATCGAAATCACACACTGATAAAACACAATGTTTTACAAAAATTTAGAGTGTCTTTATAAAAGAGAGGTGACATGCAAATAATAGCGATTTATATCACCGAAATTGATGACTCTCGCCTGGATAGATTTGCTTCGCCGAGTTAAACAAGCAAAGAAATAATTCGTGGTTTAAAATAATATCGTGTTCCTGAAGTTTTTGTCGAAAATTCTCTAGAATAATTAATTTTAATGCTATTCTTTAGGACATTCTACTATAATTTTATCAAAGTAACACAATTTGCTTAATTTAATTTTTCCCAATTTTATATAATCTATATATTTAAAACACGTGTGTTTTTTAGTCATCTGCCCTGATCTTTCTGCTGAACCAATTTTACTAATTTTTTTTTTTTTAACTGGAAGCTCTTCCTTTGCAGATGTGACAGCACTATCTGTTTTTTTTTTTTTATATCCGCACTTTTATATTTTAATTTTAAAAGCATTTTATGAAATTTCTTCAAAATGATGAAAATTAGATAGCTTTCATTATTGCAGACAAGAGAGAAATAATGAGGTATTTTTAACTTTATTCATGCTATTTTCTGATAAAAATTCAAAATTGTTGATAAAAATTGTTCTATAGGGTTTAGTGGCGCAAAATCCCATTAGGAGCAGAATATTATATTAGGGGCATAATAATGGAAAATGACATACTGCTTTTGAAAACACGCATTTTTCCTCATAAATTTTCTATATTGTTTTTCCTTCTGCATGTGTACTGATACTAAGTTTCAGATACTAGGCAAAATGCCTATTTAAATGAAAATGAAGCCATATTTAAAAGAAAACGATCACTTTCTTAGATAAAACTAAACATTTTAACACAAATGCGTCTAAAAAACATAAATTATGGAAATTTTTTACTCTCCGGAATTGAGATTAGAATCTCAAGTAAAGAGTGCTGTTCACATAAAAGATGTTGCTGACAATCGTGACTTCAAGTTTTGAGTTAAAATGATTTTTAAATGATCAAACAAAATACAATTTTTTTAAATATGATGAATATGGATATGAGAAGTGCGTATGCAAATTTTGAGGTGGGTGAAAATTGCTGTTTTCATTCCGGAAATCCAAGCATAAGAGCCTCAATTGATAAGCACATCCTAATAACTTATCTTTATTATATTTTACTGATTAAGTATCTATATTATAAAGAACAAACGTATCTGTGCATAACTCTGACGTCATTTTGAGAATGGCAACACTTTACGATCAAATTTCGGTCTTGAAATTTTCGCTACTGCAATTTTTTAATCTTCTGACCGTCGTACATTTTCAATTTTCTTTGCACAGGGAAAAAAATTTACTTTCAAATGCAATTTGTTTAAAAACTGCATTCATTGACTGATGTATTATATTTTCTAAAATAATTTTTAAGCATGATTTTTTCTAAGTTTATCTTATCACGTGCCGGTTTCAATACATAATAATAAACATTTTGCATTTAAAGCAACAAACATTTTTCAGCATTTGTTTCTGACTATTTTTGCATAACGAAATTAATACTTCCTTTATAAACAAATAAAAGAATATTATTAAAAAAACCGACAATCTAACATATTTGTGAAAGACAAATTAACGAAATTAATACTTCTTTTATAAACAAATAAAAGAATAATAGTGAAAAAACACAAATCTAACATATTTATAATCGTATAATTTAAATTTTTAGATCAGCAAATAGGATTTTTTTTTTTTTCAAATGGAATTTGTTTGCAAAGTTCATCTCAGTTTACTGATTGTCTATGGTTTTAAAAACAATTTTAAAGCATGAAATATTTTTTAATTTATCTATATCGCGCGGAGCTCGATTACAAAAGATTAATCCGATTGTCCTTAAAACAAAATAAAGAGTTCATCATTTTCTTACGGCTAATATCCATTAAAAAAATTCCCTATGAATAAATAAATAAAATAATATAAATAAAAGACAAATTTACCAGACATGTATAAGCTCTGAAATTACCAGAATATAAAAGGATTCCATAAGTAGCAAAATCTTGCAAATAACTCTTAGCATACGGCTAATAAGAAAATATCGCTTTTGATAAACTTCAAAAATTTATTTGATTGTATAATTCGCATTTTCCATATGAAAAATGCTTTTTTAATGTAAGTGAGCACTCTAAAAAATTTATTGCATATAAAAAAATTATTAGTTTTCAATTTAAAAAGATGTTTTCGCCTATATTCTTTAACCCGGGAAGCCTGGGTACGATCCCCTAGTACTAATAAAAGAAAGATGTGTGCATGCAATGGCTAGGAAAATATTGCACATAGATGTCTGAAAATTTGGATGAGGATAGTCATAGCAAGTTCTAATGCACCTAAGGCTCCTTCATTTCACTTTTTCATTTTTAGTTAATTAACCAATATATTAATTAATAACCATAATGAGCATCACAAAATGGCATTCTACCACTTGTTGCAGTTAATTCCAAAGCTTTCTGGAGATTTCAAAGTAGTTAAGAACAGAAGGCAGAAATAGTTCTTTTTTTCCGGGTTTTTCGGAAGTCCATATCAGCTTAACTATTTAAAATACAGAAAAATAAAAGATACAAAACCACATTTATGTACTTTAAACTTTCTAACGGCACAATCCATTGAAAAAAATAGCTACCCTTACTTTATTACCCATGCCTACCTTGTTAATCCTTTCAAAAAATGTAATTTTAGGAACTTCGAATTCGTGTTGCATTTTTAAAAGCGTTCATCGGCTGAACTAATTGAAATATAAAAATAAAATACCCACTTAACCGCCATACTTTTTCTTTTAAAATGGCTTTGGGCTTAAAAATTGTTAATGTTAAGCCTTTCCAAAAATTTCATTTTTGAATCCGTTTCTGGGCTAAAGTTCTTTTTTTTTTTTTTTTGCAAAGTTTAAAAATCTGCATCTGCACTTCTGATCAAAATGCGAAAAAAACCCAACAACAACAAAAAAATATGTACATTTATTTTCTTTTCAAAAGATGGTATACATTTTAAATATTAATATTAACCCCTTCAAAAAAAATTAGCTTCTGAGACTAACTTATCAAACTTTTTTCTCTGCATTGTTTAAAATTTCCCATCGGCTTCTGAAATTAAAATACAAAAAAACAAAAGATACCAAACCATATCTACGTTCATTTTTCTTTAAAATGATATCTACAGTTTAACCCTCTACCTACCAAACAGGTACAATGGACCCGACAGGTACATTCAAAATGATTTTTCTTATGAAAAAAAAAAAAAAGACTAAATATCTGACTTTTTCTGGAATGTTGTACTCTTTTTAGGACCCAACAGGATAAAGAGAGTAGAACATTTCAGAAAAAGTCGCATATTTATAGAATTTCTAGTCTTTTTTTTTTTCATGAGGAAAGTCAATTTGAATGTACCTGTCGGGTCTAATGTCTGGTAGGCGGAGGGTTAAAAAGTATTGATATTAACCCTTTCAAACAACTTTGTTTCCAAAACTCAATGCCACGATTTTTGTTTTTTCCTGCGATATTTAAAAATCTGCACTGGCTTTGGAAATCAAAGTGCAAAAAAGAAAAAAATCAAAAAATACCAAACCATATCTATGTACATTTTCCTTAAAAATGGTGTAATCTGTTTTCTTTTTTTTAATTTATTTCCAAAAGTCACTTTAGTGTTTTTTGGTTTTTTTTCTGCAATGTTTAAAAATCTGCACTGGCTTTAGAAATCAAAATACAAAAAATACCTGACCATATCAGTGTACATTTTCTTTTAAATCAATGTCTTCGGTTTTAAAAGATAGGAATATTAACCATTTCAAAAAAATTCATTTCCAAAACCCATGTTTGTGCATTTCGTTTTTTTTTTACAATTTCTAAAAATCATCATCCATTTTTCTGTTCGAAATATGGAAAAAAAAAAAAATACTTAGCATATATTTACCTTTAAAAGGACATCTTCGGTTTTAAAAGATGTTAATATTAACCCTTTCAAAAAAATTATTTTCTGAAACTCTCTTCTCTCTGTCTCTCACTGCATTTGAAGATAAGTTTCCCATTTTAATTCTTCTTTAGAACTTCTTCGTTTCTGCATATCCGCTGGGAGACCTACATTTTCAATAGAAAGAGATATCATTCTCACAAGGGAACCACTTTTGGTGCTGCTAGCACCTATCATTGAGACCTGGTGCATTTTAAAGCCCTATATTAGGAAGTTTGAGAATCAATAAAATTTTTCTGTTAAAATCATATTTTGTGATTTTAAAACAGCATAACTTTCTGAAAATGCAATTTTTGAAACCACTTATCGGACTATTAACATGGAATTTTTTTAAAGAAAAGCATTTAAAAATACAAATTAGTCAATAATAAGTATAAAATTTTGAAAAAAGTTTAAAAATTCTTCAAGAACCTACGAAATTGATTTTGAAAAATTACAACATTATATTCACATTTATGGCTGGAGAAATGTTGCCATTTTTTTTAAAGTAGAGCTTTCCGGCAACCCTATCCAAATGTCATAGCTGCTTGTCATGTGTGAGTGAGCAGTGGTTTTCACTTCGCTAGAAATTGTAATGTCCGACCTAATTAGGCACAGTAAATTTTCTAAATTCTATTAAAATGCTAATTTACTGTTTGATTACTTTTACGAAAAGGCACAACATGTAATGCAACAACGTTTCATTTTAAACATTCGAAACTTTATTCTATCTGACTTCAAAAGAAAATAGTTTGTTTATTTTGTATTTCAGTAAAAAAAATAATTTTCAATGATTTTGAAAGCTTTAAAAGATATATATTTATACATTTATCGTCTGCCTAGAAAAAAGAAAACTAATTCTTGTTTCTTATGCTATTATCAAACAAATCTCAATCTGATTGAATTCTAATACGTACATATACTAGACAAGACACTAGAACTAGAGGGATAAAGCAGGCGAAAAATGTTTAGTGCCATATTTGGGGACTTAACTCACTTTTGGCATGAAATAAACAAATAAAAATCCAATAATAAAAATTTATAAACAAAAATATATGAAATATGATTTTAACAGAGAAATTTTATCGGTTCTCTAACTTTTATGTATAGGGCTACAAAATGCACCAGGTCTCGATGCTAGGTGCGAGCAGCATCAAAAGTGGTTCCCTTGTCAGTGAATGGGAGGGGGGGAAGGACATTTTACATTATTTACATTTTCTCAGGAACTTTAGGGTCAGAATTGTAAGTTTAATATATCTAAATGTCAGAAATTAAGTTGACATTTTTTATAATGAAGGCCCCTTAGTTTATTTCGATAGATTTCCATTTAAAAATATAAAATTATGCAAATTCAAGGGTGTGCACTGCTGAAGGCAGTGGAGCTCTTAACATTATGTTTGTTTGGAAGGATTTTCATTTAAAAATATAAAATCTGACAAATCCAAGGGTGTATGCTGTCAAAGACAATGGGTCCCTTATCATGATCGTTAAGAAAGATTTCCGTTTAACCCTTAAATGTCGGGTGTTGCTTTTCGGCAACATACCCAATTTAGGATCTAAAAAACTATTTGAATAATATTGAAGGTATAATGCCTAATGTTGCCAATAAAATACATTTTGAAAATATTATTAAATCGATTTTCAACATGTAGATGGCAACACTTGTGCTGTTTAAGAATAAAGATAGATTTATTTTTTCAATTGTTGCTACTTGTTCTTTTTGTTTTGTTTGGAAGCTTGCAAAATACCCTATTTTGTTCTGCAGTGAGCAAATAAAATTTATTTCTTATTATAGTTCCTAAAATTCTTGTGTGTTTAATATTATAGAATTTTATCAAGGAAACATATTTTTTCAATTAAAGACCAGTATTGCCGATTAGTAACAAACTGTTTTTTAACCATAAACCGTACTTAAAACAAAATATGAGTTTTTAAAGTATTTTTCCCATGATTTATTTAAAAAATGAAAGCCTAAAAACATTATTACAAGGATTTTTGAAAAATCAGGCATTTAAGGGTTAAATATATTTAAGGTTATTATTGCAGGCCTGGGCAATGCCAGCCGGGTCAGCTAGTTAATAATATAGTAGCAAATTAAGCTATTAGTTTATTAATTATAAATTATATTCATGAAAAAAATTCAAGACTGAATACATTTTTAGCCGGGGTCAGCTAGTTAGTAATATAGTAGCAAATTAAGCTATTAGTTTATTAATAGTAAATTATATTCATGAAAAAAATTCAAGACTGAATACATTTTTAGCAGAATGCTATTTTTAATATCTTTAATTTCATTCAGTCCATTACTTTATTTTATGAAAAAGAGGTCTGTGTTGTTAGAGCAAAACACTTTTTCTTGCTTTCTACTAACATTAATAAAAATGTTTTTCATCTTGGATGTATCATTCTCCCACTTTTGCTGTTTTAACTTTGCCTGTTGCTCATACATGTTGTTACATATTATATCAATAGTTATACATTTTCACATGTTTTTTCTTATATAAATTTAGATACACAATAAATTATTACATTGAATTGCCAAATTAAACTATCAGCTTTATTTAATAATGAATTCAATGAATAATAGAAGCGTAGTACGGACTTATAATTTCAGACTGGATAATCATAATATCCGACTACTGCCAATTATCTGGCATACTGGTCGGATACAGTGGTTTTCACTGGATATCCTTTGCATGTTTATTTTTAATAATGCCTTTTTAGAACAAGAGTAGCGACAAAATTTAAATATGCTGTTACTGTCAACTGCAATACTGTTTTCTATTGTAGATGGTCTCGATAGCATTTGCGATTCTTTTGCAGTATCTCACAAAGGTATTCTGATATATTCTTGGGTAGCAATTAATTTGAAATGTGTTTATATGACATTATATTATTTCAGCATTAAAAAAATGTATAAATGTTATTGGTGTATTGTAAATTAGGGTTACTTTTTGATCCTAGTATGCTATTTAGATCCAAAACAAAAAAATTATTTTAAATATGAGGTGTAGCTATTGAATAAATGGACTGGTGCTGCCACCAACAAACAGCGAGCATGGCGTAGTCAAACATTCGTTGATGCTATTACATGCTTATGTTAACAACAGGTTAACCTCAAGTTTCTTGTGAAGTTTCTCTACACTACAGCCATGGAAACTTATGCTATGTTAAAAGAAGTGTATGGACATGAATGTTTCCAGCGCACTCAAGTTTTTGAGTTGTTTAAATGGTTGAAAGAAGGATCGAGAAACTGACGAAGATGGTTCACACCTTAGGTTTACCCTGCACCTACAAAATGGGTGCAGACCTTCAAAAAATTGATCACTTGATTTGCTAAAATTGTCACCTGAGTATCCGAGTTGTTGCTGAGTTGACTGGAATTGAAAAAGAAAGTGTTAGTCAGATTTTGTATGAAACATTCAACATGAATAATACTGGATCCTTTAACAGGACAATGCGCCAGCCCATTTTACTGTATCTGTGAAGGCGTTCTTGGCAAAGGACACCATCCCGTGCTGGATAATACACTGTACTTGCCCGACATAGCCCTCTGTGACATATTTATTTCTAAAGGTCAAATTGGAGCTGAAGGGGGGGGGGGGGGGGAGAGGCAAGGTTTCAGAGCATGGATATTGATCAAAACAAAAGTGGCGGTGACTCTCAACAAGCTGACAGAAAAGGACTTCCAGCACTGTTTTGCACAGGGAAAAATTCGGATGGTGAGGTGTAGGAATCGCCAAGGGGAGTATATTGAAGACGATTAAATTTCTGATGTAATTAGTGACAAATAAAAAGTTTTATGACATTAGCCCGGTTATTTAATAAACACGCCTCGTAAGTCCTGGATCTACTATGTTGAGAGTAGTGACATCATTCTCTAATACTCTATAGGTAACATATTTGGGTCCAAGTAGCACACTCCTGATAAAGTAACCTCAATTGACAGTATATCACAATGTGTTCCATATTAAAAATTTTGTGTATTAATTTCCAATTAGTTAATTTAAGATTCAAAAGAATTCTGAATCATTTCTGCCTGTGGCTGGTTATTGCTGAAAGTGCACCCTAACAGTTTCATACATCTCTAAACTTACAGAAATCTTAGCATGCTAATTGAAAGTTTGACATTCTATGTTCCAGAGCAGTCTCTGAGAACTCTAAATGATTGCTATGCTTGGCAACATTTTGCAGTATGTCATCAAATTTGTTGCAAAAAAAAAAAAAAAAAAAAATGTTACCTCAAAAATTTAGCAAAACTCCAATTCAAATATCATATTAATATCTACCCTTTGTGTTAGTTTATAAGAGTGATTTTTCTTGGTCATTTTTAAATTACTTTTATAAAGATTTTTACTGTTTGAATGACTGAAATGTTGTATTACTTGTGTTTGTAGAATTATAGTTATAGTATAATGAATATACTTTTTTCTTTTTAGCGTCTACATTTCTCAATTTCCAGAATATACTCTTACATTAATAAATCACTTAATAGAACATAAAATAAATCATTGGGATCCTGCCGTTCGAGAACTGACTTCTAAAGCACTTCATAACTTAACAAGTAGGGACACCACATATATGGCCAAAACAGCTATTCCTCTATTACTTTCACATGCCACTGGTATAGATTTGAACAGTCGCCATGGTGCTATATTATCATTAGCAGAAATTATTCATGCATTATCATTAGAAGCAAACAATTCTAAAATAATTGCTGAAGTATTAGGTTTGTATATTTTTAATTAATTATATATATATTACTGTAGTAAATAATGATAAATATAAGGGAGAATAATAGCTTCAAAATTAATTATATATATTACTGTAATAAGTAATAATAATGATAAATATGAGAAAAGGATAACTTCAGAATTCTCAATATAAGCTTTTCTATTTATTTTTATTGTACAATAATAAAATAGTAATTTTTTTAACTGTCAAACTGTCTTTTAAAAGCATCTCACACTTCCCGGCTAAACATCAGTATACACAACCTATTTGCTTCATGTAAAAGGAGCGCTATTCTAGAGGATCCCAAAACATTCTAATCAAAACTTTGCCCCAAACTCAAACCTGCATATATAACTTCCAAATTTTGTATAGAGGGAGCTCCACAAGATAAGAAGGATCACGTCTAAAATTTTCTGAAAACATAAGGGGTAGCTCTTAAACTTTAAACTTCCAAATTTTGTACAGGAGCAGCTCTGCCTGCTGCCCTTTCTATAACCAGAGAATACATATAGGCCAGAGAATACACTCCACACTATCATGACTATTGACTATAAGCTCCCCCCCCCCCCCCCTTTTGTACCAAAAATAGTACATCTAGACTAAATCTTCTAGTCTGAAACAAAATCTGCTTAAATTTATAAAATGGAAACCTGAAATGTCCTTTAGACATCTCTATGACTTAATGAACAAAACTTTAGTCTCTATCTTCCTCAACACTTGAAACAAAATCTGTTTCTGCACTGGCAGAAAAAAATCTTTAGACTTCTTCCAGATTCTAAAAGAATGAAAACAAATTTCCATGCTCTCTAAAATCCAGATGTAGAAGCTTTATACACACCTGCTTTCTATCCCTTGATTCTCTTTTGAATTAATTTTAATTAAGTAGTTTACAGATAAAATGAACTTCCCAATTTCTCTTTTTCTCAAAACAAATACGCTTACTCTTTATATATATCCTTCCAATTACATCATAAAAATATAAACCATTTGTTTTGCCAAATGAATGCTTGCATATCAATTTTAAATTAATTTAGAAAAATAAAAAATAATTTAATCTGAATTTTTCATTTATAAATAATTGATATTTATATTATATATTAATACAGTATAACCTCGAAAATGCGGCATCGTTGGGAGCGAGACTATGCCGGATTTCTGAAAGAATATCAAAAGTACTCATTTATTCAAAATTTAATTCATAGCCAAGTGATAGTTATGTAGAAAAAGAGAAAATTGAACATTTAAAAAAAAAAAAACTTCTTTAATTGATATTTTCTATGGTACAAAAAAAGTTCTAATTAACAGTGAAGTAATTTCCGAAACATTGATGTCAATTTTATTTGTTTCAATTTTTTTGGCCATTCTTTAACGAGTTTTTCTTTGATTTTGTGCAAATGAAGAATGTTGATTTTGGAAATATGATCTTGTTTCTAAAGCAGATTGTAACGTGACCCTGCAATATGTAAATTGGAGTGAAAATTCAATTGAAAAATTCAAATTGAACCAAAATAAATCCAATTCACACACCCCCAGAATCACACTACGGCCGGAAGTATAGTGGATTACAATTGCGTCGTAACTAAATTAATTTAAAGTTGATTAATTTTTAAATGGTAATAAAATGTTATTAATAATTGGAAATCACTTAGATATATTGGCCTAATAATAAATGAATTAAATTTAAGTAACTGGCCAATTTTTACAATAAAATTTGTGAACCTGAAAAGTAAACAAAAGAATTACTCACCCCATGAAACACAAATAATCCAAGATGATTAAATATTGAAGAAATTTTATTAACCAAAACATATTCAATTCACTAATACTGGATCCAGTAGGAAATAAATACATTAAATGCCGATTCTAAAAATAGGGATACATCTTATAATAACACTTGATTAACTCTAACATCTTGCACACAGTTTAGTTTATTGGTATGAAAATTGTTTATGGTACACTTATCTTCATGATATAGATGGTTATTATTTCGAATAAGGTCAGCAAAGTTTTTAGATTGATTGTTTCTGAGTATTTGATACAATGAAGTATGAATAAAGAGTTCTTTTGTAAGTACATTATTTTACCATGAAGAAACGCAAACACTGTGGCGCTGAAGTGACATGGTGAATTTTGTAAAAAAACGATCATACTAAGAATTCAGAAAGAACACGTATTCCATTGGAGTTATGGCAGGTATATTTCTACTTGGAGAATCATAATCCACAAGAATAAATCTGATGAAAATATATTTAATCTGTAGGAAATCACAAATTCAGGATACGTCTGTTATTCACTTGTAGAATCACAGAAGAAAATGATGATTGGCATAATCTGTGTTCTGTTTATAGAGTAGCTAAGATAAGGATTTCTCATCTGTTCATAGATTTTTTTATTTAAAACTAAAATAAGCAGTATCTTATCAAAGCTTACAGTGTAGAACATATTTTAAGAAGAAATACTTATTCGTTGAATACTCTTACGTGCCGGCTAGGCCCTGAGACCTAGCTGGGAAAAAATCCCCTAAAGTCTTACTCCTGCGACAATTTTCTTCAACTGCCTCTATTCAAAAAGAACGGAGTTCCATTCTTGGCGAAACGAGCCAATCAGAATGCTCCAAAAGACGGTCTGTCGATTGAAAACCGGCAGAAATATTTTTGCGCTGGAATTTTAACTGTGGAATGGCAGCACTCTTACGGGCAGGAGAAAAAGACGCTTGCTATTTGTGTGGTCTTATGATGTAGATTGGAATTTCCAGTGCATTCCAATGATAAAAAACATTTTCTGAACTAGGAGATTGCTTTTTTTGAGGCAAAGTATGAATAGAAATTAATTATAAATGAAAAAGAGTCTAGAAATCATTTTCTCGTTTATCTGGTAAACTATGAGAGCAATTACACAGAAATTTTACCTGAGAAGTGAGAAAAAGTATTAGAATACAATAAATGTGATTCCAAATTAAAATAATTAAAAATAAAGATTTTAGATTTTTAATATTTAAAAACTTAGAAAGTTTTACTCTCAATTTTATAGATCGAATTTTAAGTTGTTTATTTTAATAAACAAAGTATAAAAATTTAAATTTATGTAAATTTTAAAGGGGAATGTTATCTATTGCTTTTATAACGTAACACAGATATTAATTTTCCAGTCAAATTTATTTATTTTTCCAGTGACATCTTTTTTTGTGCCAGCTTCTCAACCTCGATCCTTCGAGCTGCTACTAGCATTATCAGCAGTTCTGTTTAGAACAGTGTCAGTGATCTTGCTGTCACTAATCCATCGTTTTCGATCTCTGAGTTTTGATTGTGAACAATTGTTATTTTTCTTTCTCCCATAAGCTGAAAGTACCACTATATGGCCAAAGGTGACCGGTCACTTGCGATTTTAGATGTTTTCTTAAATATCTGGAAAAATACATGAGGAATCAACCTGAAACTGCAGGTGAGTACAGTGGTGGACATAATTATAAGACACCTACCTAATTTGACATACAGTGAAAGGAAAGATTCAGAGCTTAAAAATGCTTTATCAAATACGACAAAAACATAAATTTATTCTGTTATCACACGTAATTGTTCTACAGAAATGATATTTTTATAGAGTTTAATAAAAAAAATTATAAATACCATGGACAAAATTATAAGACACCCTAACATTTTAATTAAAACACCTGCTTTTTTTTCGAAAATAATGTGCAATATGCAAATTTTCTGCACGCTGTTATGACGTCAGCAGTTAACTAAAGCAGACGATAACCGACTTCACGCATTTACCAACATGCCACGAGGTACAGAATTAAAAGAAAGTGAAATTCACGAAATTTGGAGATTAAATGGAACTGGTGCTTCAGTTAATAATATTTCAAAAGTTATTAAACGCTCAAGATGTGCAATTTCAAATGTTTTGAAAGGAGGAATTAATGGATCTGTGATTAAAAGATCTGGACGTATTCCTTGCTTGTCCCCGAGAGACAGACGCCATGTGGTTTCGCTCGCTACACAGAATAAGATGACCACTACAGGCATTAAAAATGCTTTGAAACTGAATTGTTCAAGGAGAACCATTCGCAGGGTGTTGCATAATGCTTCCTATGTGAAATTTAAAAAATTGAAGAAAAAACCACCTCTTCTAAGGCGGCACAAAATGGACCGTTTAAACTTCGCTAAACAAAGTATGGCCTGGGCCTCCAAATGGTACTCTGTGTTATTTTCTGATGAAAAAAAGTTTAACCTGGATGGTCCTGACGGGTTTCACTATTATTGGCATGATTTACGGAAGTCTCCTGATGTACAAATGAGCCGCCAAATGGGTGAAGGCTCAGTAATGGTTTGAGCTGGTTTTTCGGCTCAAGGGAAAACCGATATCGTTTTTGTGCATTCAAGAATGAATTCCGAAAAGTATAAGAATCTTCTTAAAGATCAACTAGCCATATACGGTGAACTTCTTTGTGGCGAAAACTACACTTTCCAGCACGATAACGCGTCGATTCATACATCACATGTGACAAAAAAGTGGCTTTCAGAGCAAAGTATCAATGTTCTTCCGTGGCCTTCTCGCTCCCCAGACTTAAATCCCATCGAAAACTTGTGGGGGATCTTAGCTCATGAGGTTTACCGAAATGGGAGCCAGTTTACATGTGTCGAAGACCTAAAGAATGCTATAAAATATGCTTGGGAAGAATTGTCTTGCGATATTTTGTTAGAATTGATAGATTTGATGCCGAATCGTATCTTTCATGTTATAAAAAACAATGGCGGCTCTACCAAATATTGAATAACCATGTTAGAGGATTTTCTTTTAAACCATTAGTGTCTGCTAATTATGTTGACCACTGTATTTGGAAAAAAAGGTTGGTGTCTTATAATTTTGTCCATTATGTTTTTAAGTTTTTTCATTAAATTGTATGAAAATATGATTTCTGTAAAACAATTACGTGTGATAACAGAATAAATTTATGTTTTTGTCGTATTTGATAAAGCATTTTTAAGCTCTGAATCTTTTCTTTCACTGTAATGTCAAATTAGGTAGGTGTCTTATAATTATGTCCCCCACTGTAAACAGTATAGTATAGGTCATATATTTCCGCGAAGATTTTTTCCCGAAATCCCATAGGGGACCGTCAACAAATAAAAAAAATCTAATATCTTTTGGAAAACCCTGTAAAAACTAGTGTAGCAAAAGCATTAAAACTCGAGATTATTAATAAGTGGCTTATTGTAATATACTGTGTTTATTTTTATGAGGATAGTATGTATACTTGTAGAGAAATTAAGGTTTTTATAAAAACAGTTCCAAATTTCACCAAGTTTTTTGCTTATAATTTGCAGAGTTCTTAACATAAAAAAAAGTTCTTTTCAGAAAATATGACAAACAATATTGTACACAATACTCTGCAATCAGAATTAAAAAATAATAAAAATTGGATGAAAAATGAGTAGGTTTACTAAAAAATGTTTCACTGCACATGCGCGAATGCAATCAAAATATAATGTGCATAATGTGTTAGCTAAATGTATAGAGCAACTTTTGTAAAAGGCTCAAAAACATAGTTTGAAAAATCTGATAATAATCTTTTATAGAATAAGCTCAAAATTCGTTGTTTCCAAAATGAAGCAAAAAGATTGGGGGTTGTATCCATATATCCATTGATTAGTGCCAATATAGCATACACAATATTGCACGTACTACTGTATTTGGATACAGCCCCTCATCTTTTTGCTTCCTTTTAGGCACAACGGATTTTGAGCTTTTTCTAGAAACGATTATTATCAAACTTTTCAAACTATGTTTTTGAGACTTTCACAAAAGTTGCTCTATACATTTAGCTAACACATTATGCAAATTATATTTTGATTACGTTCGAGCATGCACAGTGAATCATTATTTAGTAAACCTGCTCATGTTTCATACAATTTTTATTATTTTTCCTTCCGATTGCAGAGTATTGTGTACATTATTGTTTATCATATTTTCTGAAAAGAACTTTTATTTATATTAAGAACTCTGCAAATTATAAGCAAAAAAAATGGCAAAATTTGGAATTGTCTTTATAAAAATCTTAATTTCTCTGTGACTATTCATGCTATCCTCATAAAAATGAACACAGTGTATTACAATAAGCCACTTATCAATAATCTCAAGTTTAAACGCTTTTGCTACATTAGTTTTTACAGGGTTATCCAAAAGATATTCATTCTTTTTAATATGTTGATGGTCCTCTATGGGGTTTCGGGAAAAAATCTTCGCCAAAATATATGACTTACACTATACTGTTTACACACCTGCAGTTTCAGGTTAATTCCTCATGTATTTTTCTAGATATTTGACAAAACGTCTAAAATTGCAAGTGACCGGTCACCTTTGGCCATATAGTGTATAAAAAAAGGGGGGGAGGGAAATGACTTTGGTGCCAGATTTTTGAGGTTGCACTGTATTTATTAATATATATTAATATTATATAAATATATATATATATATATATATATATATATGAACTAAACATTAAATAGACAGTGCAAGTTCTTTGGACCTGTTTTATTATTCGCTATTCTGTGCGTTTGAATCCAGGTCCAGCTGGCTGGCCTAAACAGTGCCAAATATTCTAGGGACATGCTCATTTGAGCGACATATGTTCCTACAACAGGTCATGATGGGAAGAGAGACGCAAAAACTTGTTTATTCTTTTATATAAAACTCTTGTTTTATAAAACTTGCTCTTCAGTCTATAAAAAAGGTGTAGTTCACATTCTTTCTGCCAGAGGGCAGACTTTTTCATAAGAGGAGGAAACTTTAGTTTTATTGGCTAAAACTATGTTTAATGATGGGTCTTTTGATATTACAAATGTCTTGCATCACCAAGAGCTACTTTTAATGTTATTTATGAGGTAATCATAGTACTCATTGTCAATCAGGCAACAGTTAATTATGATTTATCTCCTATAATGTAATCATCAATATTTTATTTTGACACTAATTTAATTTTGTGCTCTAAACAGATTTACTTTGATTTATTATAATCCTTTGTTGTTTATAATTTGATTCTTAAATTATCTAGCATAGCCTGAAAAACAGTTTGTTTATGTTACAAACTATGATGATGCAAATCTCTATTTTGATATGAAATATCTAAATATCTAATTTGATTACTTCTTAGTTCATGAGAGATTTATTACTTAATTTCTTTTCCAAATTTGTTTTTGTTGGGCAGATTTGGGTCCATATAAAGGTACCGACTTAAACTACCCAAACATACTGCTAAATTGGGAGGAGAGGTTAACCCCCAATAGTAATGTAGGTTAACTACTCCTAATTACTTATGCCTGAAACGTCATAGTGGTAATTTAAACACATTATAATTAAATCATTGTGATCGTAAATAATGGTCCTGGCTAGCTTCTGATAATTTAAACATAATTATCTTAAGTTGGAGGGGGGGGGGAGAAGAAACACATCTCCAAAACTGCCCCAAGTTGCGTTGCGATTTTTTACATGAAGAAGTAGTGTTTAGACTGCGCAAATTACCTAAAACAAACCTACAAAATTTACACATAAATAAAATAAAAGAACCCGAAATAAATCTGAAATAAAATATTAATGTTAAAGTAAATTAACAGACTCATGGATAAATGACGTATGCCAAAATTTAACATTTAACATTATTTATTTACAGTAAGAAAAACATATGTACAATTTAAGTAAAAGGGTGTCACATGACACAGTTGTTCCAAAGAACAAATCGAAATTCTCATTATGCATATGATATTTAATTTACTCTGATTACTTATCAAAACATTTGGGTACTTAGATACCAGCTGAAGGTAAATCCCTAGTAATACTTTAATACATATATAAACATAAATTGGGAAACAAAATATCATAACATCACATACCTCTATACACTGTATATTGTTGAAATAACTCATCTCACACTAAGACACTAGACAATCATCAGAATTGTAGATACACCACCTCTCGTAGAAATCCTGCTCTTCAATCAGAGTGCACGCTGAAAAGGTCTACAACGACCGATATTTTTATTACACCCTAAACGGGCAAAATGATACAAAGAAACCCTTATTTATTGTATAACTGCATGCAAGCAGTAAGATTCCATGTCTGTTAAAAACATCATTAAGTCTTATATCAATGTCGCTATAAATTCGACTAACTTCTATAAAAACATGACTTATGCGAATGAGAAAATAACTCTAACTGTAGCCTTCATCCTCTGCTAACGAGAATAACTCTACATCTCTCTGAGACTACATGATACTCTGAAACTCTCTATAATAATACTAATTATTATTTTACTCCTTGCGTAAAAATACTTCGTACAACAATAGAAGGTTGGACTTTCAGCCCCCTGTTCAATTGTAAGGAAGCTTGGCTGGACCCCCTCATCAAAGACACCCCTGCAACTGTGCGATTCATTACCTCGAATCTTAGGGATGCTAAAACGCCCCGCCTCTGAAAGGGGCTCGTGGGATCATGAACAGCTGGGTGGGATCATGAACAGCTGGGTGGGATCATGAACAGCTGGGTCTGTCCGTGCGTGTGGTCCGTCTGTGACTCTTTTATGGTCTGTCATATATTTTAGTGGAACCAGCAATAAATAAACTTTTGACTGTACGTCAAAACTTTTGTTAAAGAGCAGACCCAGTGTCTGCCTGGAAAAGATCCCCTCCTTAGATAACTGAAGATCTGTGGATGCATTTTCCATACCTGTTGCCTTTACTACACAAATATATATATAAAACACACTATATTTTAAAATACACAGTTTATATAAAATAATAATAATAAATTGGCAAAATATGGAAATAATTGTATTTTTATAGATTGAAAATATCTAAAAACCCTGCTGAAACGATATCGAGTCCAGCAGTTTCATAAATGCCAATTCGTGTCAAAGATTTTTATGATGAGTAATCTGTTTTTAATTATTTTATTTAAGAGTCTTTGGGAAATAAGATGGGTTTTCTGATCTAGCATTTTAATTTAAATTTTGTTTTGGATTTAAAAAAGGGGTTTATTTTTATTTATTTATTTTTATCCTTTTATATATATATATATATATACATACACACATACACTAGGGAGACTCAGCCCTCCTGCTCGCTATGCTCATCCCCCCCCCTCCGCCCCCCGCGCAATCACTTATTCGCGATTCCACTCGGTATCGCGAAGCAATCGTTATTTTCTAGACAACCCCAGTTGTAATTGTTTCGCGATCCCTTATTTTCTATGCATTCAATTTTTAGATTTCACTTGGTAAAAACGCGCTCCTCCCCAAGTGTTGACAATTTTATTTCCTTATCTCCAAGAACATAATCATTAGAACATACAGAGTTTCATAATTGAAGAGCTAACAAGGAAGGTCTCCATACGGGCATATTCAGATAAATCTGAAAAAATTACAGAGTGTTCTTCTCATGTGAATAGATATGTTTATAAAAAACTTTTTGGCGGAAATTCGATAGAAATTTCGTAAAAAAAAAAAAAATGAAAATTTCGTTTATTTGGAGATTTATCATCGGTTGGCGATGAAATGAAATTTTGAAAAATACTTTTTCATGTCGAATTCTCTTAGATAAAAATGTTTCATATATAACTTGTTTAAATAAATTTAACGTAAATAACTTTAGTTTTGTCAGTTTTAGTTTGATTTAATTATAGTTTTGTCTTACACACATATATATATATATTAAACAAAAACCTAATTTGCAGAACAAATTAAAAACCAAAATTTATTTCCTAAATTGTTTAAGCCCGAGAAGGGGCAGATATTAAGATATTTCATTCAATTCGTTCTGTATTTAATGTTAAATTTTTGTAACAAAAATGCTAAACCAATTGAACATTAAAAAATAAAAATGAAATTCATACAATATAATGCTTTAAACACCTATATACTGTACCTTGTCATATTATGTACAATCGTCATAAACATAATGCAAAATCTGCAGTACAAATGTTTACAACTTAAAAATGGAAAAAGTCTGAGATTTATTTCGATTTCATTTGAACAGAATCTAAGTATATAGGTGTTTAAAGCATTATATTGTATGAATTTCATTTTTATTTTTTAATGTTCAATTGGTTTAGCTTATTTGTTACAAAAATTTAACATTAAATGTAGAACGAATTGAATGAAATATCTTAATATCTGCCCCTTCTCGGGCTTAAACAATTTAGGAAATAAATTTTGTTTTTTAATTTGTTCTGCAAATTAGGTTTTTGTTTAATATGTCAAGTTTTTTAATAACTACTGCATTCAGACAAACACATTTGCAAATTAATGGAGGGTATCATCATCAGGCTTTGATTTGTGCGATATCACATCACAATTTGTGATGCAATTTACCTATGTATAATTCAAAATGTTTCACCAGTGCAGTAATGCAGGTTGTTGTAGTTTGGTCAAAAAATTACAATCTGAACTTAAAAAATCTGCTTGCAAATGATATTTTTTTCCACTATGACGTCATATTCATCTTCTTTTTAATTCTTAAAAAAAAAACTATTTCAGTTTCTTCAGTTTCATGTTTCACATGAAAATCATTCACTAAATATAGGCAAATTATTATTACGGCTTTTGAGTTATTTACAACAATGAAGTAGAAAATGTCCGTTGATTCTCAATGAAAAAAGCGAAATTTGGAATTATTAGGAAAAATATTTGAATAATGTAAATAAAAATTAGCCCATGTTACTCTCTAGATTATAATCCACCTGTATGCAAAGGCATTTTATGATCAGTTTTGATCCTGACGTCTGGCAAATGCATTTACACTTTGAATTTATAATATTATTAGAATTAGCAAAAAATTAAAAATGAGTGGCATCAGGGACAAAAAGGTGGGGAAAAAATGAAAAAGTTATGATCTCCATAGGCTTTTCTATGTTAAATTAACATTGAGAAGTGACACTGGAAATAAATAAGTATTGTGCTGCCGCGCAATACTTAAATTTATAATGAAAGTTAAATTTCAAATTTTATGAATTAAAAGAAAATTAAAATAAATTTGTTTCAATATCTCATAATTAAGTCCAGTTGAGTGCTGTCGATTCAATTTTGTTACTATGGAAATGACGAATTCTTTGATATAGAAATCAATAACTCCTAAATTAATCTTGCCTTTATTTTGGTATAAGCTTAAATATATGAAAGTATTTTCTATATATGAAATTGTTTTTAAAGTAATACAATTAAATAACAAGCAACATAAATATGTAATATAAAAAATGTATTTATTAAACTCTCTCATTGTTTATGTTTAAATTCATTAAATACTTTTTACACGCATTCTAAAAATTAACAAACAATTTTCAGGTGCTTTGAAATCATTTGCTTTTGGCGAGAAAAATTACTGCTTGCCAAATCGTGTGACGCTTTCGTCTTTTCGCACCAAATACTCGAAAGTATTTTATTTTTTTACAGCTTTCTACTGTAATTCAGACGCTAAATTTGACTGATCCTTTATTACATACATAAGTAGTTTAATTGATATTTTTTTCAAAATATTCTGAGTATGCCCAGTAAGGAGACCTTCCTTGTAAGTGGAAGAACATGTTAAGTAACAAAAATTGCATTTCAAGAAATTTGAGGTGAAAGTTTTTGCTGTAAATTTTAATGATTTACTTTCTGTTTGATACCATGTGTTGAAAATATTAACAGGTATGGTACTAAACTCTCTCAGAAAAACTTATTCTTATTTAATTTTCAAATATTAAAAATTATTAATATTATTGACGACATTAAATATTAAAATATTAATCAATAATGTCTTAAATCTTCAAAACTAAATAGAATCTTAGTATTTTAGCTTCACCATGTGATAGGATACCTCATAACGCTTTCAGCCAAAAGATAAAAATTTTTTTTTTTAGAAAATGTAGCATAACATGTTCAACCACTCAGCTCTTCAATTATAAGAATTAATAAATATAAAAATATATGTCTGGTGTTACGAATATTGTAAATAGTTAGTGTTTGTGTTTAAAAATAATGTAAATAGTTCAATAAAGCTCTATTCATAAGCTAATATTAGTTTTTGTTGCCATGAAATATCTCAATTTGTTTATTTTCTGCAAGCAAGTAAACCCTATTGGATTTCAATGGAAGTCTATGGAAATTTGGCAAAATACTGGAAATAACGTCAAGTTGGCATCGCTTTTGGCTACTAATTTTGGTTAGTGGTGACAAACTGGCGACAAGTTGGCGATGTTTGGCGACAGAGCCCCCCCCCCCCCCCCATTGGTAACCTCCCTTATAGCATCAGAAAGCTCTGACCAATCAGATGCATTTCACGTTATCTATGCAGATTTTCATTGGTCTATAAACACATTGTTACTTTTTTTTATATATATAAGGATATATATATATGCATACATGTGATGAATCCACGCTACTCCCGTTGTGTCGGTGTAGATCGGGCCGACGTAGGATCGCTCCCTCTGAGCTTCTAACATCGTTAGGTAGCCGCCGTGAGTGGTATCCGAGAATTAATGAAAGTTTATGCGAGTCTCTGCTTAAAGAAAGACACAATGTTTTCGGGGACCTGATTTATTAATCCTTTATACATCCTTTAGAGAAATCAGGCCCCTTTTGGCTTGAGAGCTGTTCAGTTACTTCTTTATGGACATCGGGCTTGGGAAATAGGTGTACCGCAAAGCGATGCTTAGAGAGCCGAGTATCATGGAGTTGGTGCATTCTTTTGATGGTAAAAAAAACTCTCTCCTGTGACCTGTGCAGCGGTATAAATATGCTGTATTTCGCATTATTCCTGCTAGGGGCCGTTGAAGTCAAAGGAGACGTCTTTAAACTATAATTGGTCATTAGTTGAATGATTGACTGCCCGGGATAAAGGCGGTGGCTCGGTTTGGCCGATAGAATGCAGCAAGACTTACAAATTGCACTTATTCAGCAAAAGTATTCTTATGAGATGTGCCAAAACGATCTTTGAAAGTTATAAAATGCGATGCGGGAAAACTGACTTAACAGGGGCAACTTCATTCAGTCAACTGAGACACAATTACAAAAGCATTTTAAAAGTTTTAATTTTAATTTCTAAATTTAAATTTTAAAAAGGGACAAAAAAGGGGATTTTAAAAAGGGGCTTAGCTTTTATCGTTTCATATCCCCCCCCCCCCTCCCACTAAAACAAGAGCCACAGAGCTCGCCTGCAAGACCTGTGGGTCTTATCTCTTAAATTTAACCCAGGGTGTTTTTTTGCTCCAGCTCTCAAGTCAATTGGACCTATTTTTACATTTATATATCAAGTCTACATAAAAATATTGGTTACACTAAAACATTGGAATTCTTTTAATGGTGCTGCAGCAAAATAATAATGGGACAGTCTCGAGACATGGGACCTTTAATTACACCAAACTGTCTCTAAAGCAAGTCTTTTGGATGTTTTTTATAAAGGGGCATTTTTATTAAGGGACATTTTTCTTCAACAAATTGTTGAGAGGGTATCGAATGTTAGCATATTTTGGAATAAATTTGTGATAAACGTTTATAGATCCCAAAAAACGTTGTAATTCCTTTACATTCGTAGGTGGTGTTAATTTCTTAATTGTCTCTATATTAGGGTTGTCAGGTGTGATACAACCATTCGAGACTTCATATCCTAGGAAATTAATTTTGGATTTAACAAAATTACACTTTGACAATTTGAGTTTAAGGTTTTCTTGGACACAGATATTAAATAATGTCTCTAAATGACACAAATGTTCCTCTTCATTTTGGGAGAATACAATAACATCATCAAAGTAACTACAGGCAAAGTCAATTTTGTATTTATTAAGGATTCTTCTGAGGGTACGTTTAAACCAAGCAGGTGCGTTTTTCCATCCGAACGGTAAGCGATTATAATCCAAAGGTGGTGGCAAATGCCAGTTTCTCAGTGTCTCGAGGGTGGATAGGGATGTGCCAATATCCACTGGCCAAATCAAGAGTGGAAAAAACTTTAGCATGCGCCAATTTATCTAACAGGGTGTCTAATCCTAGGTAAGGGTTCTGCATCTGTTTTTGTAATGGCATTTAATTTCCGAAAGTCAATACATAACGGGGTTTTCTTCCCTTCTTCACATTTATACACCAAAGTTACGGGTGATGAATAAGGGGAATAACTTTCTTTAATGATACCGGCTCGCAATAAATTCTGGATTTGGTCTTTAATTTCTTCTTCTTCCTTAGGGGAAGTGTGATATGCTCTTAAAGAAACGGGAAGGTCTGCTGTTAATTGTATTCTCTGGGGTTCAATGTTTACACAGCCTACATCATATTTATCTTTAGCGAAAATACAGACATATTTGGCTAGAAGAGCAGGTAATTGTTCCTTGACAGGCTGCACATTTTGCACATGGTCAGTGGTCCCGAACAACTCCGGCTCAAAATTTTGTTCGAATATCTCTGCATTTTCAATTTCTGGTTGGCTAGTATAGGTCTCTGATAAATGTAAAGTATGATGAGATGAATTTGTTGAAATATTGTCCATGAGAGGTACTCTCTTATTCTCTTGAGTGATTTGCATTTTAACACAGTCCATATTTAATTTAAATAGTTTACAGTGGGGTAGCCCTTCTTACGCTCGTATTCATGAATAACTTCGACCGAGGGTTAAACCGCGGGTTCAGTAACCCCAGGTTGGTATTTTCAACCGGGAGTTGAAAACTCGTATTCACCGTTTACTTCGGATGAAAAGTTACCCAACTCGGGGTTTCTCGACCTAGGTTGAACGAAATGTGTTTATTGGTTAAAAAAATCGCATGCCTTGTTCGGTTTCGCATCGAGACTTCGTTTGTGTATGTTTTGGAAGAAAAACGCCAATTTAAAAAAAAAAAAAGAAAGAAAGATTCAATGTAGTGTGTTTTTTTTTTTTTTTTCCACAAAATGTATGGACAAAATAAAAACCTGTAATCATTAAAAATGAATCAACTTAATTTTTCTTGAGTTTTAATATTTTTTAAACAATTGTTTTTTTTTTTTAATTTATTAATGAGTTAGATTAATGATATGAAACGTGTCAACTGCTAAAATAAATGTTAAAAGGTTCTTTTTCAAAATAAATTTTCGCATAGTTGCTAAAAAATGAACTTGATTTGGGCCAAAACTAATGAAACTTGATTTGAATAAAAACTAAAATTTTATTTCAACAGCAATTAAGATGATTTCTATTATTAATAGCTCTAGTTAGCAATTAAACAATTTCTGATAATGAAAATATTAAAATGAAGAAAAAAGGAAAAAAATTATGAAAGTAGTCTGTTGTACTTTATATATACTATTTCTTTTATTAGTATAGATGGTATCCCAGATATGTTTAATTCTAATTAAATTAGATAGTAATTAATATTCCAGGTTGACAGGAAAAATGAGTGAAATAATATTAACAGAACTGCAGAAAAAGCGGAACAGGTGATCCTAGCGGTGCCCTGGCACCAGGTACCAAGCCGCAGAGGCGCTCCATAGGCGCATATAGTTATCACTTCCGAGTGATTGATAAACATTTTTTCATTAAACTAGTCGCTAAATAAAACTCTATACTTCCTTTAAGTTTAAACTGTGTGCAGTGGAGATATTTTATAAGAAATTATTATAAAAGAACACAAATATTTTAAACTTTTAAGACTACTAGTGTATAGTGTATGAATTTCCATTCAACACATATAATCGAATAAGGACTTTCCTAAATCATGATAAATGTATTCTGAATACTATCTGGACAAATAAATGTGAAATATTACAGAAAGTTGAATTTTTATCGACCAGCTTTTATGACCTATCCCCACCCCTACCCCTCCAGCCATATGTATGAGAATTTTTCTATTATCACATTTACAAGATCAAAGCTATTCACTCGATTATCTTTGACTATTTTTTGATAAATTAGCCTAATAATTACGAAATATTATTACATGCACGAAGACACTTGTTTTTGGTTGCAGTGTTGCATTTGAAAAAATGTATTTATTTAGAAAATGTTATTTTATTTTCTATATTTTTTCCAGCTTCTTAATTTCATATTTTTAATTCATTTAGATATCACTTCATTAGATGTAATAAGAATCTCATTTAGAATAGAAATTAAAAGTGGGATTCCTTCTTTTTTTTTTTTTTTTTTGATGACTGATTAATGATAGATTTCTAGACTAAATAGGCAGAGTAATGATAGTTTGTAATCTAACAAAACAACTCAAATTAATTATTAATAATTTCATATAATTTTACATTAGCTAATAAATAAAATAGCTGTCTGTTGTAGTAGAATCAGTGGAGAAAACCAAGTTCCCATTTGTACCACCCTACCCATTCCCTCTATTTTTTTTCTCTTTTTTTGGTGTCATTCTTTAATTTAAATAAATTAAACGTTTCTCAAGATGCTGTGTAAGATATAGAAATAAAAAGAAAGTTTAAAGTACATATTACCAAAAATAGAAGAATATATGTAATCTCATACATACACATATATATATTATCTATATATTTTTTGACTGGTTTATTTATATATATACATTATATCTCCTTCATTACATGTTGAATTGTTTGCTTTCATAAATACTCATGATCACGAAGAATTCATTTACCTTAAAAATAGTCATTATTACTACAAGGGCTGATAAAAAATATTTTTGTGTGGGGTTATTTTAAAAAGGGAATTTTTTTTTCAACTTTTTAGTAATTTATTTTAATTTAGCCGTCAATTAAGAAGCAAAAATTATAAGTGATCTCTAAAAAAAGTCACAATTTCAGGAGGTAACATTGAAAAGTTATTCATTTTAGGATTTATTATTACTATTATTATTTTCGTATAAAATAGTACTAATGCAATATATTATATTATGTATAGTTTTGAAATTAAAATACAGTTGAAAAATAAATGCAATAAAAATAAATATTTCAAATTCCACAAAAATTGGGAAACATACGTAGAAGCTTACAAACAGTCGTAAAAAAAAAAAAAAAAAAAGTAATAAAACTCAAATTGTTTAAATTTTAAGTTAAAATATCTGATTTATATTTATCTCAGTTTGTACATAAACAATAATATATCTTTTACACAATAGACCCAAAATTTAATTTTAAAACATTCTATAAGTACTGATCAAAAATCTACAGAGAATCTATGGATATTCCAAGATAATCTGTGTATTTCTTTACTTAAACAAAAATGCAAATTAGCCTGAGTCTCACATTTTAATTAGAGCTTATGCAAGTATGGCGTTTATTTCGGTCCTGTTAAAATACATTTGTGAATTTTTTAACATCAAAATTGCAAAAAATAAATGATCTTAAACGCGACAGTTGTTACTTTAAAACAAATAATTCGGCTGTTTAAGTAATATTGGCTATTTTTAAGGCAAATAAATTTTTCGCGACCACGCGTATTTGTGTAAACAAACAATTAAACATGTATTCAATATATAGAGGCTATATACGTAAATATAAACAAATCAGATAAAAATATTGAAGATAATTACATATATATGAGATTACATACCTTTGGATATAGTTATTCCGTTTTATTTAATAGTAGAACTTCTATGTTTTACACAGCACCTTCTTATATTGCCGCCATTGTAAAATGGCGGTCCTCTCACTCTCACCGCTTGTTTTTCGTTAAATACGCATGCTCGGTTGAAAAATCCTGGGTTGAACTTGCAGTAGACCAAGGTTGGGTTACTGAACCCGGCGTTAAATTTTAACCTCGAACCGGTTCAGTGGGGTTGACGGTGAATGCCATTTGAGTTTTCAACCCGGGTTTTCAGCATAACTCCGGGTCGAAGTTATTCGTGAATACGAGCGTTAGAGATACGTCCTAATTTCAAACTAACAAGGCATTTTTCTTTCAAAGCTAGAACACCTTGTGTTTGTGTGACCAATATACTCTGCTTTATTTTACAGATTTTTAGGTTAAGTTTGTGGGCTAAATGACAAGGAATAACACTGATAGAACTCCCTGTATCAATCAAACAAGGTAGTGAGTCTTCACTTTTTACATTAGTAACTTTTTGACAATTTCTATTTGATTTTTTATAGCTAGCTTTTTCTTTTTGTATATGTCCGGACATAAGAAACTGTCATTGATTACTAGATATATTTTCGGATGACTCATTAGCTCTATGATCTGGGTTGGAGTTTGCACCAGTCATATTGGGACTAGGGGGTTGGAACTGCTAAGACTTGTTGTCGAAAAGGGCAGTCTCCCACCCAATGATACGCATTTGGTATTCCTATGTTAAGACAAACTCTGCATAGGGAGGATGGCAAAGTGGTCTGTGATGTACATTTGGTCTCGGTTGAACATTCGACGTCGGTCTAAACGTATTTTGGGGATTTCGTGTTTGATTAGATGGAAAAGGTCGAAAGTTGGGTGTTTGACAGGGAACTCTGTAGTTCCACTGTCTGTTAAAATTCTGACCTGTCTCATAGGGGGGTCGAAATGGTCGCCATTGTCGGTACTGATTGGGGTTTTGTGGGCTTGTGTCAACTTTGCTCTCATTTCCCTTTCTGTCCAGTTGCAGTTTGCAAATTCTGAATACTAATTCACGCCATGAATGTGTATTTGAGGGGTTGCTTGCAAGAACTAACTTTTGCATTTCTAACGGCAAGCCCTCCGTTAGCCCTTCCAGGATAAGTTTCTGGTCTAACCCTAAGGTTCTCCCTATTTTAGTCTTTTTTTTTATAATATTCATTCAGGTCCTCTCCAATTTTGTATCTAATACGGGAAAAATCAGTTAAAGAAAGAGTGTCAGGAATTTCGTAATGTTCATTGAACAAAGTGACAAATTCGGACCAATGCATCACATTTAGACAATTATTAATGTACAACGTAAGTGCACTGTCTTTTAAGTATTTCTGTATGTGCCTAATTTTCCAGAAGTCGTCTTTTTCCTGTTCTATACAGACACTCTCGAAATAGGCCAGCCAAGCTGCCCAAACCATACCCGAATTAGGCGAAAACGCAATAATATCAGGTTCTATGGACATCTTCAGGCTAGCGGATACTGAGTTGTGACCAGACCCAGCTTGAGCTGACAGGATCTGTTCACCTAATGTTGTTACATTATGTGTCTGTGTGGCAACCCTGGACTTCCGACTACCTTTGTCTTCAGGGTTAAGACCTGAACTCCCATTGTTACCCAAACGCTGATTTTTCTTGTTGCCAGAGCCATCTGACTTATTTTCTAAGTCGTTCGTTTCTTTAGGAGGGTCTGGTGTACTCATGTTAGAATGCAAAATATCACAAAATTACACAAAAATATAAGGCACAATTAAAATGCATAAAAATAAAAATATAATATTTTTCAAAAATTGCAACACAATATTTGTAAAAAATGGGCCTAAATCTAAATAAAATTCAAATTTGATACATCATTTTTTTTTTTTTTCAAATTGAGACCAAAAAAAAAATGAACTTTAAAATAAAATTTTAAAATTCCAAAGATTTAACTACTGTATAAATTTCAACAAATTATTTTCTTTTATAACAAAAAAGAAATAAAATAAACCTTTTCTTATTCCATTTTTTTTTTTTTTTTTTTTTGGCTATTAAAATAACAACCAATAAAAAAAAAGATTACTTTTTAAACTGTAACTCTTTTTCTTTTTTTCCTTTCTTTAATTAATAAAAGAAAGCGCTTACCTGTTATCCCTTTACACATTAAAAATAACTAATCGTGCAGAACAAACATCATATACGCAACACCTGTTTTTAAAATCCGATCGAGTCCCAGAACGTGAAACAGTCTCACTGTGTCTTTTTCTTTTCTATCTTTTTATTAATCCTTTAGAAACCAAAACTAATTTGTTCTGATCACAGCAGTTCACTTTGAAGATAACAGAAAGACACTTTCCTGAATGAATCATCAATGATCGCGAACTTGACCTAATTTCTCAGCTGATAACGTCCGTGGCTGGGATGGGAGGAAAGAGTTTTCTTTTTCTTTCTTTCTTGAAAAGATAGTAAAGTTTTAATAGACGTTCGTGGTTGGAAAAAGGACTTGTTTTCAGGAAGATTTTTTCTTCTTATTAATTACTAGGGCAAATGCAAGTTTTTTTTTTTTTTTTTTTTTTTCCTTATGACCAGAGTTTTTCTCAATTAATCGCTAGGGAAAGACATTTTTTCCGTTTTTTTCTTTTTCGCTCATGGAAGGAACAATAGATTCGTCTTTTTTTTTTTTTTTTTTTTTTAGGACTTTGTTACACACCTCGTTGTTGTTCTTGCTTCAAGGATGGATCTTTAAGGATATTTCGCTGGAATTTCGGGTTTTGTCCCGCTTAGATGCACCGTACTGCCGACTTTTCAGTGTAATGAATCCACGCTACTCCCGTTGTTTCGGTGTAGATCGAGCGACGTAGGATCGCTCCCTCTGAGCTTCTAACATTGTTAGGCAGTCGCCGTGAATGGTATCCGAGAATTAATGAAAGTTTATGCGAGTCTCTGCTTAAAGAAAAACACAGTGTTTTCAGGGATCTGATTTATTAATCCTTTATACATCCTTTAGAGAAATCAGGCCCCTTTTGGCTTGAGAGCTGTTCAGTTACTTCTTTATGGACATCAGGCTTGGGAAATTAGGTGTACCGCAAAGCGATACTTAGAGAGCCGAGTGTCGTGAAGTTAGTGCATTCTTTTGATGGAAAAAAAAACTCTCTCCTGTGACCTGTGCAGCAGTATAAATATGCTGTATTTCGCATTATTCCTGCTAAAGGCCGTTGAAGTCAAAGGAGGCGTCTTTAAACTATAATTGGTCATTAGCTGAATGATTGACTGCCCGGGATAAAGGCGGTGGCTCGGTTTGGCCGATAGAATGCAGCAAGACTTACAAATTGCACTTATTCAGCAAAAGTATTCTTATGAGATGTGCCAAAACGATCTTTGAAAGTTATAAAATGCGATGCGGGAAAACTGACTTAACAGGGGCAACTTCATTCAATCAACTGAGACACAATTACAAAAGTATTATAAAAGTTTTAATTTTAATTTCTAAATTTAAATTTTAAAAAGGGACAAAAAAGGGGATTTTAAAAAGGGGCTTAGCTTTTATCGTTTCATACATATATATACCTTAAACAGAAATTACTGTATTGAAAATTATTCTGTGCGACTTTAAAATCTTTGCACATTAGAGATACTTCTGTCTTACAAAGAGCAGAGTTTACTGCACATTAGTACCATATATACTCGTGTATAAGCCGACACCCCCCCCCCCCTATTTTGAAGGACAAAATATTGGTAAAATTCTTGACCCGCATGTAAGCCAACCCTAAAAAATTCCAAATGTTTTCAGACAAAAATTACATTTTTATTAAAATGTTAAACAAGCAAAATTAATTATATAAAAAATTAAGAAACATCAAATGGTTCACTCAGATTCAGGATCAATATCTGAATTACCAAAAAGTTCGATGAAGTCCCGTTCTGTTGCTTCTTAGTCATAAATATTGGACTCAGGATCTGATGAATTTTCATCATCATATTCGTAGATGAAATCGTCCTCAGTGCCATCCATGGCATTGCTAATACAGCACTTTTTAAATGATTTAACAATCATATCACTTGGAAACTTCCGGTTTTCGATAGATTTACACGTTTTAGGGGTCAGAGACCTCAAAAAAACATGTTTATACAAAATGTCTGTCTGTCCATCCATGTGTCCCCATTGTACCATCGAAAAGTGTATGAAGTTATGCATAGAATTGAACCAAATTTTTTGTGTATGTATTTGGCTGTGGCAAGCAGGTCCTTCTTCAATTTAGAAATATTATGCCGGAAGGGGGCGCTGTAATAGCAATTTTTGTGCCATTTTCATTATTGTACCATCGAAAAGTGTATGAAGTTATGCATAGAATTGAACCAAATTTTTTGTGTATGTGTTTGGCTATGGCTAGTTGGTCCTCTTTGAATATGAAAAAATTCTACCAGAAGGGGGCACTGTAATAGCGATGTCTTTGCCATTTTCATTATTGTACCATCGAAAAGTGTATGAAATTATGCATAGAATTGAACCAAAATTTTTGTGTATGTTTTTGGCTATGGCCAGCAGGTCCTCCCTGAATTTGAAAAAATTTTGCTGGAAGGGAGCGCTGTAATAGCGATGTCTGTGCCATTTTCATTATTGTACCATCGAAAAGTATATGAAATTATGCATAGAATTGAACCAAACTTTTTGTGTATGTTTTTTGCTAGGATCAGCTGGTTCTCCCTGAATTTGAAAAAATTCTACTGAAAGGGGGCGTTGTAATAGCGATGTCTGTGCCATTTTCATTATTGTACCATCAATAAGTGTATGAAGTTATTCATAGAATTGAACCAAATTTTTTTTGTATGCATTTGGCTGTGGCCAGCAGTTTTTCCTTGAATTTGAAAATATTCTGCCTGAAGGGGTTACTGTAATAGCGATTTTTGTGCCATTTTATTTATTTTACCATCGAAAAGTGTATGAAGTTAGGAATAGAATTGAACCAAATTTTTTGTGTACGTTTTTGGTTATGGCCAGCAGGTCCTCCCTGAATTTGGAAATATTCCACCGGAAAGGGTGCTGTGGTAGCGATTTTGTATAATTTTCTCGGTTTTCATAGTTCTGTTTGGCATCGGCGGATCGTGCAGCGATGGGAACTCATGTCCTGCTAAGCCGGCTTTTCGCAAACAGCTGATGTACAACAGAATCTATATATATATATACATTATACTATCTTATGTGACACAGAAATTGCGATTATTTGTTAATTGTTTAATGGCAAAGCCCAGAGGAAACACACTTCATTGGTTATTGAACAGAATGTAATGCATCTCCATACCCATAAGGGGGGGGGGTACCATAGGGGGGATTCTGTTCTGTCGCCTATTTAGTCGCCAACTTGGCGATATCTCTAATATTTCGCCAAATTCGCATAGACTGCCATTTTAAACCAATAGGGTTTACTTGCTTATAGAAAATCAACAGATTGAGATATTTTAATGCAACAAAAATTAATATTAACTTAAGGGATTATATTAATTTTATTTAAGGGAGTCCAAGTAAATTAAATTATGAATAAAAGTAACATGATACATTGCTTAGTATGCTTTCCCAAATATACATTTTAAGGGAGACCAAACTGGTCGCCAATGGTGGCTAGTATTCTTTAGAATACTAATGGATTAGAATTGAATGGTCCAAATAAATCTGAATTCCCTCTCAGTTGGTGCACCAGCTGAAGTGTTCTTGTTGCAATGTTGCACACCACAATTCAATGTGAAATGAATGGCAAATTGATTATTGATATTACTCGTACTCGAAGACATCAGTCATCGAGTTTCCATTCAATTCACATTGCCGTGAGACGTATGATGTTGCTATGGCAACACCTCCTGTTGCTGCATTAGCCGACTGGTGATTTTATTAGCTGTAACAGCTAATGTATCACATACTAGTCAACCTTGGCGACCAGTTTGGTCCTCCTTCAATAATGAAAAACTATTGATTTTAATAAATATCATGATAGAGATTAATTTATTTTTACTCTGATTAATCGATTGAAGCAGAAATTTAAGATGAAAATCAAAGTTGTTATAGTATTGAACTAACATCTCTTAACTACTTTTTCAAACACTAACATGTATGAGATAAAAGAAAGTTTTGGGATTGGCATATCCAACTAATTTAAATTGCCATCCTTTGTTGTCTGCACATCTGGCGAACACATCCACTCAATCCAAAATTTTCGTAATCTATCCTTAAATGGTTTGTTGATGCAAACATCAAGTGGTTGCAACAGTGATGTGAGTTCACCTGGTATAACAACCATCAACTAATTTAGTTTTTTAACTTTTTCTTTCACTTCGTCGGTTGAACTTTTGTTTTCCCAATGTTTATAATGGTAAAGTAACTTATGAAAACAAATTTATAAGATGCAACTTTGTATTATAAAAATAATAAGAGAAATTAAATATTTGTGCTTCAATAAATATATTTCATTTCTGAATTATTAAAGAACATGGTGTTGAGGGTGATTTGAGGAATATTTACATATAATAGCTTATAAGTGTCTAATAGAATTATTGAAGACATTTATTATTAATCTTAATTGGAAGGGAAAAAAATTAAGCACAGTTTTTTAAATTATTTAATTAATGATAATTTAAAGGTTCTAAAAAATGTATGAAAACAAACAAACAAACAAAAAAAAACATTTATGGCAGTTTAAAGTGCATATAAAATACCTAATATTAATAATAAATAATTAAACTTAAAAAATCCATTCTTTTAAATAATAATAATTAAAAAAAAAAAGACAATGCCTCCTGTAAAATTATATCACATTGTTCAGTCAAACAAATTTTCAGCTCGTTGTGATCTCATTATCATGAGTTATAAAAGTTTAAATTTATCGGACTGTTATATTCAGCTTTTTATAAAATTTGGGGTGGGGGTGATAAAAAATTTTTAAAAGGGACCATATAATGTTGGAATTACAGTGTTTGGTGGGCCCACGACAATTAGAAGCCGAGTTATAAGGTGGTGGGGACCGAAATGGCCATGGACCGAAACGGTGGGACTGAAATGTTGTGTACCCAAAGTACTGCATCACCCTGAATATTCAATCTTTTACTGTATAACAAATTTTGATTTAGTTTCTAATTCTAAAACTATAACTAAAATTCTATAGAATTTTAGATAAAAACAGTAATTTACATTCATAAATTGAAAGATGATTGCATTTTAACTCTGCCATGACTTTAACAATTTGACTGTGGCTTTCGACTTCCCTCCATCTTTCGTGATGCAGGTGTCGATATAATTTTGTTTTATTATTTGGAGTATTTAAAACTCTTCTACCGGTCTAGTATTTTTTTCTGCCTTTTTATCATTGTTTTTATTTTCATACAATATTCAGAACTTTCCTGATAGAAACTTTTTTACATAGGTTCTGATACATTAGATGCAGTTAGAAAACTAGTATTTGTATTAGATGAGCGAGGCTTGTTTCGCGGCCTTGGAGGTATTTTGATGCGGAATGCTATATGTCTTCTTATAGAAAAGTCTTCTTTAGCAGCATTGCCCTATCATAAAGATGAACAGTTGATTGGTAAAGTATTCTTTTTTTATTTTTATTATGCAATCTTCTTGTTTTATATTTTAAATTTATATCTTTTCTCATTTATTTTCTTATTTTGTCAGATGTCATAAACATATGATGTAGGGCATTTTGAATTATTAAATTTATATTAAACTTTTAGTTATAATATTTTTTTTAATAATATACGCGTTTGCCCCTATATTCCAGATTTGCCAGCAGTTTTTTTATGTAGGGCATTTTAAATAATTAAATTTATATTAAACTTTTACTTATAATTGATTTTTTTATATATAATATTCATGTTTGCTCCTATATTCATAATTTGCATATAATTTTTTTTTTTTTTTTTTTTTTTACTGTAACAGAACATATTTTATTCTAAAAACTACTGGCAGATAAATTACAGAAAATTGAATTATAAATAAATGACGATTGACGATCTCCTGTAACTGGATTTTCAGGGATTTTAAGGCCAAATCAATTTCCATCACGATTCTTTCATGAAATTCGCGTTTTATTTATTTTATTTTATTTTATTTTTTGCCGATTCTTTGACAAAATTAGTGTTTTTTCTGCAGTTCTTTGACAAAAATTAGTGTTTTTTTTTCCGTAATTCTTTGACGAAATTTGCATTTTTTTCTGTGATTCTTTGACGAAATGAGTGTTTTTCCGTGGCTCTTTCACGAAATTTGCTAGGTTTTTTTGCAACCATTTGTCAAAATTCGTGATAATTTTTAGGTCCGAATTTTCAAACTAAAGGCCAATATTATTATAATTTTTTTTTTTACCATTTGGAAAAATGGTTATTGTTCTCGTCAGGATGGGAAATTAAAAGCATATCTGAAGGTTTTCATTGGTTTAATCCACAATTTATTCGTTAGGTCTATACAGTAATCTGTATTTCCCTTTAATTTCAACAACGATGGATACTTTCTGTTGTCACTATGACAAAAAAATAATAAAAACTACAAAAAAAATTAATAACTCAGAAACAAATTGAGATACAGCTTTCAAACAAATTGCATTTAAAAGTACATTTTTCTCTCTATCTGACGGTGTAAAAAGTAATATTTTTGGATGTTTAGAAGTTTAAGAATGAAATTTCATTTAAAATTGGCCGTCAGATTTCTTGAAAATCTGACGATGGAAAAGCCTTTTCCCGAACAGCCAATGAAATGCTTGGATATTTACATAAGTTTCAGGTGGATAATACTTAAATTTCATGAAATCTGACGGGTCGCAGGCGATATTTTTGGCTTGCAATTTTTACGTGTCATAACACTATTAATGTTTAATTCATGGCGTACGTAATGTAGGATCAACTCCGTGCGATTTTTTATGTCTTAAATTTTAGTCTTCAAAAAAATAGTTTTCCAAATGGTCGTTGTAATTTGATAAATTGCTTTTTTTTTTTTTTGAACTGAATGCCTTAAATTTCTGAAAAATTCAAAATAGGATCACACTAACAAGGGAACCCCTTTTGGTGTTGTTCACACCTAGCATTGAGACCTGGTGCATTTTAAAGCCCTATATTACGAAGTTTGATAATTGATAAAATTTTTCTGTTAAAATAATATTTCTTGATTTTACAGCAGCATAACTTTCTGAAAATGTAATTTTCGAGACCACTTATCGGACTATTAACATTGAAGTTTTTTAAAGAAAAGCATTTAAAAATAAAAATTAGTTAATAATAAGTATAAAATATTGAAAAAGTTAAAAAATTCCTTCAAGAACCCATGAATTTGATTTTGAAAAATTGCAACATTATATTCATATTTTTGGCGGGGAAACAGTAGGCGCTTTTTTTCAAAAGTAGAGCTTTCCGACAACCCCAGCCAAATGTCATAGCTATTTGTCTTGTGTGAGGAGTGGTTTGGACTTCAGTAGAAATTGTAATATTCGATGTTACCTAATTAGCCACAGTAATTTTTCTAAATAGTCTAAAAATAGTAATTTACTTTTTAATGACTTTTACCAAAGGACCATTTAATACAGCAACATTTCATTTTAAACATTCGAAGCTTTATTCCATTCGATTTCAAAAGAAAATAGTTTGCTTATTCTGTATTTCACTAAAAAAATAGTTTTCAATGATCTCGGAAGCTTTTATAGAATTATATTTACAATTTAGTATTTATCGTCTGCATAGAATAAAAAAGAAAAACCTAATATTTGCTTCTTATGATATCAATTATTAAAAAAAAAAAAAAATCGCAATCTGAGATAATTCTATGTACTGTACATTTACTCATCGGATAAAGCGGACGGAAAAACTGTAGCGCCATATTTGGCGATTTAACTCACTTTTGGCATGAAATAAAAAAATAAAAATGTAATAATAAAAAATTAAAAGTATAAAAAAGTAAATAAAATATTATTTTAACAGAGAAATTTTATCGGTTCTCTAACTTTTATATATAGGACTACAAAATGCACCAGGTCTCGTTGTTAGGTGCGAGCAACACCAAAAGTGGTTCCCTTGTAAGTAGAGTCTCAAAAATCTGCATAGCATGGGACTGTTGTTTAAACAAGCTCTAAACCCATTTCTTGTCTCATTGCCTTATTAAAGTCCTATAATATATCTTCTAATATTTATTATTTTTTACTTTTGTTTAATCATTAAATCATACTTTATTCAAATATCTCTTAAAGTAAAATTTATCTTTTTAATCAGGTTCCGTTTTTATTTAAACTTGGTTTCATCTGTTCTGTAATGTAAATATCGAACTGCCGTTTTCAATAGCCTTCTAGAAACGATCCTACCTCTGTAAATTTTTCTTCTATTATGACGTAGCATGCTGATACGCTCATAGATAGCATCTCGATTGTGCCGTTTTTCGTCACTCCCATCACCCCTTTTCTGTAATGGATTATTCCTGTTTGTTCTAGAATGAGGGTGCTGTCGTAGCACGTGTGCGATCGTTGATAGTATAAATAGCTAGGTATTTCATTCAGCCTTCGCTTGTTTTAAAGGGTTTAATCCCGAACCTTTCACGAAATGGGGAAAGTGTCCAATGCTGTCCTCAAGTGTCCTCAAATGTTTTAAATTAAAGTAATAACCTTTTCAGGAATATTTAATCTCATGAATATTTAATCAATGAATTTCTTATGGTAAATATATTTCTCTCAGTTTTGAAATTAATTAGTGATAGTATTGAAAGATCTCTTTTAAAGTAATAGTTAAGCTTTTCATCTTATGCCATAGTACCTGGATGTTAATGATATTTAAAAATGCTTCATCTTTATTTACATTATGTTTGATTATCTTTTATCTGGAGAACCTTTGCTTATGATTCAATAAATGCTGGAGTTTTACTTTCGTTGTTATCCTTTCACGAAAATAGACATTTTATTTTGAACTTTTCATTTACATTCCTCTTATCACTTCTTTAAAGCCCAGCTTATATCATCAAAACATCATGACAGCTATTCCACGTATGTTTAATCAAATATGCAATCGTGTCACCTGATGTTAAATGTGATATGGGTTAGCATAAGATACGCTACCTATATTTCACAAGAGGTTATGGGCTATGGTGGTTTTTGGCTTATTATAAGCAGATCCAGTGAAGTTAAATTTCATTAATTAAAGCAGTATTCTACGGCCATTACCTTTTTAAGGAATGTACGAGTTCAAAAGGCGGGGGGGGGGGGGGGGGGGGTAGATAAAAATGAAATTTTGCAGAAGTAAATGGTTTGTTCTTGAAAAATGAAAATTTTTTTTATGGAAGAAATGTTTTATCCTGATTAAAGTTTTTAATGATGATCTCTTTTAAAAATATATGGCTTTTTTTTTTTTTAATCTCCTGGTTGTCAGATCCAAAAATAGAAAGACTACTTTTACAATCGAGTAGTTGAATGCTCATAATTACACTAACTGGTGTATGGATATGAAATATCTACTTTTAGAAAAGAATTTGTGGGATATAATAGCGACATCGAAGAGTAAGCTTGAAAAGAGCACAACTGTGACTGACGCTGATGTAGCAGCGTTCAATCAAAAGGCTAATCAAGTACTGTCGATAATTTATTTAGATATCGAGGCTGATTACAGAAGGATAATTGAGGGTTGTCCCAATCCAGTTAGTGCTTGGAAGAAGTTAAAGTTAAATTTCTGTCCAGATTCGAGATCTTACCATATGAAGGTGTTTAGTGATTTGATGGAGTGTAGAATAGCAGAAAATGAGGCAATTAATTTATTTGCTTCTCGTTTACTACGCATTTCAACTGAAATTAAATCCATTGATTCTTCTTTTAATAAAAAGTATACAAGTTTTCAGATATTGCGGTATTTACCGCGAAGTTTCGATAGCATAATTCAAAATATTCTACGATGGGATGATGACAAGTTTGTTTTCGATAAGATAGTGACTGAACTCATTGCCGAAGAACCCCGATCGAGGGTTAGAGATTTGTATAGTGGCAAGGCGGTACCTGAAGTTCAGATGTCAAACGTGAAAAAGTTTGTAAAAGCTCGTAAGCGTATTAAATGTTGGAATTGTAACTGTTTAGGCCATTACAAATCGCAGTGTAAGTTGCCTGTTAAGCAGAAATCGTGGCAGGAAGAAAAGTTCAGAAATCACTATTCATCGAAATCTACAAATGGTTTCTCTTCATCGAGCCGGCATTCTTTTACCGATGACCGGAGTTCTTATGGTGGTTCCCCTGAAAGTCGAAAGCATGGATACAAAGATCCTGTTTGTCTACCTGGTGACAATTCTCCATCAGCTTATTACAGTCATCGACAGAATGGACCTGATTCTAAATGTAGTCCTAATGCTCGTCGTCCTAATGCCCGAAGTCCCAGTGACGGTATACGTAAGTCATCTTTGTATTATGTTTCTCAAATTAATTTATATAATGTTGGTAATGGGGCCACCTGGATCTTTCGATTCAGGTGTGTCTCATCATTTTTGTCGTGACAAACGTTTGTTTGTTAAATTTGAACCTTTAAATAATGAAAAGATGACCGCTGCTGTCAGGGGGATTTCGTTCCTGATCGAAGGGAAAGGTGAAGTGAAACTTCGTTTTGGTCAGAGAAATGTAACTTTAATCAATGTAATGTTTTCAAGCCGTTTAAGGCATAATCTAATTTCTGGTCCACAATTGGACAAAAATAATGCTGTATTTTATGGTGATCAAGGTGAGGTGAAGATGTCCCGAGAGGGCGAGTACTTATATAGCGCTTACCTTAAAAATGGAGTTTATCAGGTTTTCCCTCGAATTCCTAATTCTCATAAAAAGCATGTTTCTATTTCTGCAAATAATGTTGAAAATATGAAGCTGTGGCATCGCCGTTTTGGCCATGTAAGTCCAGCTCTTTTAGTTCATACATGCCGTAAGAGGGGTGTTCGGGGGTTTCCTGACATAAAAGATTTAAATTTTAAATGTGAATTATGTAAATTAAATAAGTTTAAACGTGTTTCATTTCTTTCTCTTGACAATATAAGATCTTCTCAACCATTAGAACTGTTATATGCCGATCTTTGGGGTCCGTGCAAGAACGAAGGTAGGCAAGGCGAACGTTATTTCCTGTCTATTATTGACGACTTCTCTCAACGCATGTCCCTTTATCCTATGAGGCTTAAGTCCAATACTTTTGATATTATGAAAGCACATATAACTCGTGCTGAGAATTTTCTTGGGAAAAGTGTTAAAAGTGTGCGTACGGATAATGGGGGAGAGTTTGTCAATGATAGTTTCAGGAATTTTTTTGAAGAAAGGGGGATAAAACATGAATTATCTAACCCATTTATGCCAGAACAGAATGGCGTGGTTGAGAGGTTTATGCAAACTGTAGTTAACGGCGCAAGAACAATTTTATGTGAAAGTAAGCTTGATCCTAAATTTTGGCCAGAGGCCATGAAATATTATGTGTACACTTGGAACCGCGTTTGTGCACGGGCTTTGGAGAAAACTTCGTTTCAGTTGTATGGTGGTATAAAACCATCAGTTTGACATTTAAAATCTTTTGGGGCTGTAGTCTATGTAGGAGTACCTAGGCAGAAAAGATTGTCCAAATTAGATGCTAAGGCCAAGAAAGGGGTCCTCGTGGGCTATACCTTCAAGACTAAAGGTTATCGTATTTGGCTACCTGAATCGGATAAAATTGTAGAATCCATAAATGTTTCTTTTGATGAAAATTCTGGCAGTGATTTTGAGCGCAGAGGAGTGGTGTTGGGCCCGGATGACTACATACTTTTCCCCTCTGATCCTGTTGTTAATCGAGATGATGAAATTGTTGAGGTAGACTCAGGAATACATCCAAGTCCTTCCAATATACCACAAGATGCCCAGGTCAGTGGAGGAGAAGATGTTGAGCCTGAGCCGGATAGTGATAACACCAATAGCGATAGCTCTCAGCCTATTCTCTCTCCACAAGATGTTAGGTGGGAGCGTCGTCCTGTTAAAAGGAAAACTGGGAATAAAACAGATATTTATTATTATGATGAGGGTGAACCCAGTCGTTTAAGATCGTTAGATCGTTGCTGGATGTAGAGAAGTACTGTAATAGAAAGAATATTCGTTACGACCCTAATCTTTTTAACTTTAAATCATCTAATCCATTTTCAGGTATAGTTCCACAGAATGTAGTTTCAGATAATGCAGATGATCCAGGATCTTGCCATTTACAGCCGCATGCGTGACTAGACGGTCAGAAAATTCCAAGGACATATAGGCAGACATGCAGGTCGCGACAGCGTGAGTTGTGACTTCATACGATGAATAAAGAATTACAGGTGATGTCCGAACGGGGGGTTTGGCATTTAGCAAAATTGCCCGCTAACGTGACCCCAGTGGGGAGTCGGTGGGTTTATACGATCAAGAGAGATGAGTTTGGGAGGATTGCCCGATACAAAGCTCGGCTTGTTGCCCAGGGCTTTAAACAGGTGAAAGGGGAGTCTTATGACGAGACCTTTAGCCCTGTGGTCAACTTTGGGGTGATCCGACTATTTTTCTTTCTCTTGGTTTCATATTGCAAGTGGCACCATATTCAATGCGATGTCACAAGTGCCTACCTGTATGCTCTACTGAGGGAAGACGTTTACATGTCCTAACCTCCCGGGTTCGAAATCCCTGGTAAAAATCATCTTTTCTGTAAGCTGGATCGCATGCTGTACAGCTTGCATCAGAGCGGTAGAGTATGGTTTTTCGAAATAAATAAGATCTTGGTAAATATTGGATTCGTAAAGTTGGAGGCTTGCAATTGCGTCTATGTTTTTAATTATGAAGTTGTATTACTTTTGTATGTCGACGATATTGTTATCTTTGGCAAACGTGAATGTAATATTGATAGGGTTTTAAGTTTGTTAGGCAGTCATTTTGATTTTAAAAATTCTTGGAAAAACAAGGAAACTTTTAGGGATTGAGTTTGTTGAAGAGGATGGTTCACCGGAAATTCATCAGTCTAGTTATATTGACGAAGTTTGTGAACTTTTTAAAAAGTTTTATATTCTTTTATCATCTCTCCCCATTAGTAAAGGTGTGGTATTTTCCCAAGTGGATTGCCCTGCTTCAGATGAGGATATTAGTCGCATGTCGAAGTTTCCCTATCGTAATGTTCTCGGTTGTTTGTCTTCTCTCGCTAATAGGTCCCGCCCGGATATCTGCTACGCTGTTAATATATTCAGCCAGTTCTAGTCAAATCCCAGTCTGTCTCATCTGAATGGTTTGCTTAGGCTGCTTGGTTATGTTAACTCGGCATTACCATCTCCGGTTATGTTGTAACCAGGGGACTTTGGTCGCTTACTCTGACGCAGATTTTGCTGCGAACCGCGATGACCGAACATCGGTTGGCGGCCAAATAGTCATGTTAGACAACTCTCCCGTTGACTGGCGTACTTTCAAGGAAAAATGCGTTAGCCTGTCAATGATGGAATCGTCGCTATGAATGAGGCTGCCAAAAATCTGGTTTGGTTTGACCGGATCGTGCAGGAATGCCAGAGTAAGCAGATCTCTCGTGATGTTGGTATTAGTTCGATACTTAACATAGATAACCAGGCGGCTATAGATTTTGTAAAATCTCCAATGGAGAATTATCATAGTAAACATATTGGCGTTATTTTTCATAAGAGATTTGCTATATCGGGAGGCTTTTCAGTTAAATTTTGTGCATAGCAGATATAATCTTGCGGATGCGTTTACCAAGCCCTTGACCAAAGCTGATTTATTAAAGTTTGTTAATAGTATTTTTAATACAAGTTCTTAAACTGTTTGTAAAGTGTTTATACATAATATGCGTACCAATCTTGTTCCTGATATTTTAAAAAGTTAACATGTTAATATGGTGTTTTTGATGTTAATCCTTGCATGTTGGCTTTATCAGTGTTATACCGCTTGACCTCATTTCTTTAAGGTTAATTTATTAAATATGGCATCTTTGAATTTAATCCTTGCGTGTTGTTTTTACCAGTGTTATATCATTAGACCTCTCGTAAGTATGAGAGTGTAGATACAGAAGACTCAAGGCCTTGAGCAAATTTTTAATGGAAATAAGTGACATATGCATGGATTTTCGAGGATAGCTATAACTCTTAAGATGACTTGTTTAAAATGTTTCTAGTTTAATTGATTTTGAAAGAAATTTATAAGATTAATTTCTGTAGTTACAATTTGCGTTTAGTTTATTCTTGTTTTGTATTGTATTAATACTTATTTCTTTAACAGGCATCTGAAATTCTTAAATGTGAGTACTTGGCATGAATCCTAGCACTGGGAGGAGAAAAAGGTCGTATGATTGACATGCCGCAAGTTTGAGAAATTGAGCCGTTTTTTGTGATCGTCTCTAAATTCAGATGTCATTCTTTTCATTAGAACAGATTTTCCATTTAATTGGATTGAGCAACGAATAAGATTGATAAAGAGAAAGAAAAAATAAAATCTTGTTATTGTATTTTTCATAACGAAATATTGTAATTAAAATTTAAATTTTTGCTAATTATAATGAACTTTAGAGGTCAAGTTGGTTTGAAGTGTAAGCTGGATTAATCCTTCAAATTGAAGGTTCTAATATTCTTGTAATGGTACATATTTATTGTTATATTCATTGTATTTAAATATGCTTGTTCATATATTGAATTTATTGTCCAGTAACTATGGATTTTCTTCAAAATTTTTTGTATGGGTTTAACGATGACCCGTTCTTTTGGGCTTGGTAGGTTAAAGTTTAAAGTTTTGTTTTAACTTTATCAGGCATTTAACTGTTAAATTTACTAGTGTTATTTAAATTTATTCAAGTTTTAAAGTTGGTTAGAGTTGTTTGCATTCTCTGGGAATGTTACGGAGTTTAATTGCATTGTCGTCAGAGATGTTGGGTTAAGTTTTGTTTGGTTATCAGTTTAGATAACTATTTAGATTAATTGTACTTAACAATTAATTCCTTTTAATGTAACTTTTATATAAAAGTAAATCCAGCTTGTTTAATTTCTTTTGAATGTAGGTTTTTTTTTTAAATTTAATCTTTAAAGTTTGAATTAGTATTAAAATTGAATTATTGGATCTTAACTACGGGATTTCAGTTTTAAAAGTTTTAGTAGTTTAAGGCTTAGATATAGTAGGCTTCTGTGGGTTATTTAACCCTTTTGTGTGTGTCGGACCAAAAACGTTCTTTGACGTCTTTGGCATGAGACAATGAGAAGGGGGGGGGGGGGTTGTTGTTTAAACAACCTCTAAACCCATTTCTTGTCTCATTGCCTCATTAAAGTCCTATAATATATCTTCTAATATTTGTTATTTTTTACTTTTATTTAATCATTAAATCATACTTTATTCAAATATCTCTTAAAGTAAAACTTACCTTTTTAATCAAGTTCCGTTTTTATTTAAACTTGGTTTCATCTGTTCTGTAACATAAATATCAAACTGCCGTTTTCAATAGCCTTCTAAAAACGATCGTACCTTTGTAAATTTTTCTTCTATTATGACGTAGTACGCCGATATGCTCATAGATTGCATTGCGATCGTGCCGTTTTTCGTCACAGACCGCGTCACTCCTGTCACCCCTTTTCTGGATTATTCCTGTTTGTTCTAGAATGAGGGTGCTGTCGTAGCACAAGTGCGATTGTTGATAGTATAAATAGCTAGGTATTTCATTCAGTCTTCGCTTGTTTTAAAGGGTTTAATCCCGAACCTCTTACGATATGGGGAAAATGTCCAAAGCTTTCCTCAAATGTTTTAAATTAAAGTAGTAACCTTTTCAGGAATATTTAATCTCATGAATATTTAATCAATGAATTTCTTATGGTAAATATATTTCTCTCGGTTTTGAAATTAATTAGTGATAGTATTGAAAGATCTCTTTTAAAGTAATAGTTAAGCTTTTCATCTTATGCCATAGTACCTGGACGTTAATGATATTTTAAAATGTTTCATCTTTATCTACATTATGTTTGATCATCTTTTATCTGAAGAACCTTTGCTTATGATTCAATAAATGCTGGAGTTTTACTTCCGTTGTTATCCTTTCAAGAAAATAGACATTTTATTTTGAACTTTTCATTTACATTCCTCTTATCAGTTCTTTAAAGGCCAGCTTATATCGTCAAAACATCATTATAGCTATTCCACATGCGTTTAATCAAATATGCAATCGTGTCACCTAGTGTTAAATGTGATATGGGATAGCATAAGATACGCTACCTATATTTGACAAGAGGGACCAGAGGCTGTGCAGATTTTAGAATTTTGTGGATTTTAGAGTTTTGCAGATTCTGGATTAAATGATTTATTTTTTTCAACTTACCTGTATCCATTTACAAGAAGAGCTTGTAATAATTCAATTTAAGCATATCAAAACTTGAATCCCTTTTATTTACCTGTACGTTATAATTTTAATACCCAAAGTTATTTTTTATTACAATTTTTAAACATTTCTTGTACAGTTCCTTGCTTGAGAACTTTAATTTTCTCTTGAAGTTTCTTTTGAATTCTGTAAACAATCGTTATTTGCTGTTGGTCTATACAACTCAAAGTAAATGCAAAATAATAATGAAATGAGTGTTGCCAACCTTACATGAAATATAAAATAAATTAATTTGCTACTTTCTATAGTGGCCGATTGATGGTGCCATTACTAAAACCTTTGTGGGCTTGTTTACGGTTTACATCAATTTCTATTGTTTTACATTTTGTTGTGTGTAGGTTTCTGTGAAATAAAAGTGTTTTACTTGCGTAATATTCAGTGTCCTAGCTATTTTCTCATAAATTTGTTAAAAATAATTTTATTTTCAGTCACTGATATTTGGAATAAATGTTGTAAGGAATAGTTCATATCTGGGAATTTCACTGTTTATGTTTTGAAATGCAAGCTGATTTCAGAAGATTGCAAATTTTAGAGACTCTACTGTACTGGTGAAATATCTGACCATTTTTTTTTTTTTTTTTTACGAATCATAATATAAATGAATTTCAAACTAAAATTTGAGAGAAAAAAGATTTTTTTCTAATTTTGGTGGGAAAGAATTGGCTCCGTGTTCTCCCGCCGCTGAAATAACATATTTTAGTGGTTAAACATTGACACAATAGACTAAAAAAATTAGAAATCTGTAAAATTTTCGAAAAATTTCAGAAATTTAAAAAAAAAAAAAATATATATACAAATGTAGAAATTTTTTCAATAACTTTTACTTCCTTCTATCTTTACAAGAATAAAGTATTGGATTTGTGAAAATTTTCGAATTCCAGTTTTCGGCAGATTTAAACGTTTTGGGGATCAGAGATCCCGGAAAACATGTTTTTACAAAATGTGTGTCTGTGTGTGACACAAATTTTATGGGCACTCTATCTCAAGAACTAATGCACGGAATTTAATAAAAATTTATATTCAGTTAGTCCCTGATATAAGTTGGTGCTGATTAGTTTTTGTTGTAAATTGCTCAACAAGTGGCGCTGCTATGCTGCATTTTTTATGATTTCTGCAATGGCTCTATCTCAAGAACTAATGCATGGATTTTTATCAAACTTCAGATTCAGCTAGTCCTTGATCTGAGTTGATGTTTCTACGTTTTGGTGTAAATTGCCCAACAGGTGACGCTGCTATGCTGCGTTGACTTAAGTTGTTTCTTATTAGGTTTTGGTATACAGTAGCGTCTCAAAAATCTGCACAGCTTGGGACCAGAGGCTGTGCAGATTTTAGAATCTTGCGGATTTTAGAGTTTTGCAGATTCTGGATTAAATGATTTTATTTTTTTTCAACTTGCATGTATCCATTTACAAGGAGAGCTCGTAATAATTCAATTTAAGCAAATCAAAACTCGAATCTCTTTTACTTACCTTTACATTATAATTTTAATACCCAAAATTATTTTTTATTACAGTTTATAGACATTTCTTGTATAGTTCTGTGCTTGAGAACTTTCATTTTCTCTTGATGAAATTTCTTTTGAATTCTGTAAACAATCGTTATTTGCTGTTGATCTATACAATTTAAAGCATATGCAAATATAATAATGAAATGGGTATTGTCAATCTTACATGAAAAACAAAATAAATTAATTTGCTACTTTCTATAGTGGCCGATAGATTGTGCCATTACTAAAATCTTTGTGGGCTTGTTTACGTTTCACATCAATTTCTATTGTTTTACATTTTGTTGTGTATAGGTTTCTGTGAATTAAAAGCGTTTTATTTGTGTAATATCCAGTGTCATTGCCATTTTCTCATAAATTTACATTAAAAATTTATTTTTAGTTTCACTTGCATACTGTTATACTTTAGAAATTTCAGCTATTTTCTCATAAATTTACATTAAAAATAATTTTATTTTCATTCGTTGATATTTGGAATAAAAGTTGTAAAGAATAATTCTTAACTGGGAATTTCACTGTTTACGTTTTGAAATGCAAGCGGATTTTGGAAGATTGTGGATTTTAGAGACTCTACTGTATATCGCCCAACAGGTGACGCTGCTATGCAGAATTTTGTACAATTTCTGCCATAGCTCTACTCAAAAACTAATGCACAGATTTTCAGGAAACTTCAGATTCAGTTAGAAGTTGACATAAGTTGTTGCTGATTGGATTTTGGTGTAAATCATCTAACCGGTTGCATTTTTCAGGAAGCATTAACATATATTAGATAGAAGAAAGTTTTGGGATTGCCGCATGCAACTAGTTTTTTCTGTATTTCGGAATTCCGAATAGGTCCTATACTACCATGTGTCAGTTGAAAAACACCTTGTTTAACGACAATGTTTTCAATTCTGTAAATTTTTTGTATATCTTTCTTCAAATGCTAAGAAAAGTGTTCTCTTTTTTCTTTTTCTTTTTTTTTTTTTTCCCTTGCCAGCTGCGCATTGGATTAGGGATGCACTGAATAGTGGTTTTGGCTAAATACTGAATATTTTTCACACAGGCAATCCAAATACTAACTATTAAGCAAAATAATTTTATGTTTCAAAGTTTAAAGATTTTAAAACAATTTTACTTAATATTTAACACAGGTACTTCCATTTTGATAAACAAGACCTTTTTACAAGTAAACTTTACACTAAAAAGAATAAAATTATGCTTTGAGTTATTGCTTAAGAAGAGAATAGTTTTAAAACTTTCTATTTAATAAAATTTTAAGTTTCATTAAGAAAGAGAAACAATGCAGAAAGATACACATATAAATATGTATAACACACATACAGCTGTTTCGAAACCTCTAAGGTTTTATCATCAGTGCTTAAAATTAAAGATAAAATTAAAGGGGGTGGGGAGACAGAGAGCCAGAAAGGCGTACCTTACAGCTCGACTGTCAATGGCGAAATGCGACTCATGGTTGACAAACAACCACAGAGTCGATCTCACGCACACACAGGGAGACCAATCAAAATTGCCCAGTTGCTCCGGGAGAGTTCAAACAGAGAAGAGAAAAAAAGAGGAGAGTGAAGAGAACAAATTATAGAAAATTAAACCATATCTTTGAAAAATTGGGCATACTGGACAAATCGTTAACTAAACTGCTTGAATTTTTCCATATGTGATAAACTTTCCAGAAGTCAAAATCGTAAATTGATTAGCATTTCTGTATTATTGAGGCTTCAGAAAATTTAAAATTATGATTGTTGGACTAGCAGCAGTCATTAATTTTGTCTTTAATTTTAAGCACTGATGATGAAACCTTAGAGGTTTTGAAACAGCTGTATGCATTTTATACATATTTATATTTGCGTCTTTCTATGTTGTTTCTCTTTCTTAATATATTAGCACAAAGTACAATCCTTCCCCCTTTTTATTTAAATTTTGTTGCTTCTTCTGGGAATTAAAACAAATTAATAAAACTTTCTTATATTCTAAAACAAATATTTTTAAAACAGAGATATTTTGGAAAAGAAATTTTACAGTCATACACTGTTTGTCAGGAAAGGGCTAGAATAATAAATTAATAAATAAAGCTGTCTATTCAAATGGTGGCAACCCCGCAAGAATATTGTTCCTGTTCCTTTTGATTTAGCAAGGAAATTTTTAAATGCTCCAAATAGCAATGTCTGAAGTGGGTGATCATATTTGTAAACATACAGGTTGTTCCTGAAATCTTGTAACAAACTTCAGGTAAGATAATGTGGTCAAGACTGACATTTTTTGAACAAGGAACATCTTAATCCACTTATTTTATCAAAAATACAATACATTCAGTCAAAAATACAGGAGTCATTACAAGCTGAAACTGAATTTTCTGTCAACTTTAACAATAATGAAGATATTTTAATGAGACTTGCTTCATATTATAATTTTGCTTGTTTGAAATTTGATAATATTGTTAAATATGACTAAATTTTAGCCAGTACTAGTACTATCAGTATTAAGTACTATCAGCTTGAATAACTAAATGAATAAATTCACTGAGCTAGACATTCTGAATAAAGAAATGCCTAGCTCAGTGTTGTTCAGTTATGAATGTTGGCATTTTTCCAGAACTTCTCATCATGTCATCATATTTCACAGAAATCAAAGTAACTCTGGTGGAAATGTACTGTATATTTCTGTGTATAAGCCGAGTATTTTGGGGCTCCAAAGTGAGGGGGTCAGCTTATACACGAGTCTAAGAAAATTTCCAAAATTGATATTCTAAAATAAAAAGGTTGGTAAATATAAAAATATATAAAAAAGACTTAAAAATTTCTAAAAATACTATAATACTTCATTTTTTTACAATGAAAAAGTCACCTATCATCATTTACTATCCAAGTCATTATCAGAATTTTCAAGTAACTCCTTAAAATTGCTTTCATTGGCACATCAGGATGAATATCATCAGTATCTAGTTCATTATCCTTGCCATCATCTTTAAAAATGGCATCATCTTATGTTCCATCCATTGCATTATTAATGCAACATTTTTGTGAAAGATCGGGCAATCATTTCTTGTGGTAATTCAAGCAAAGCTGCTTTGTCCATTCAGAGATAGCAACGATGTCAACTTTTTAAAAAATTACCACTATTTGTCATAGCTGTATCTGCAGATGACATCAATTCAGTCCATTTCAAACGAAGCCTATCTTTAAATGATTCATTTAGAAAAACGTCCGATTGTTGCAGAATTGAAGTAATGTCACCGGAGATCTGTAGAAGATCTCTATGAGTTATCAATAATTTCGAAGAGCACATTTTTTTCTATCAGTTATGCAAAAAAAAAAAAAAATTTTCGTTTGCTGAATTTTTTATCACATTAGTTTAACATCGACATATATACGGGGTTTACGATTTTGGACGATTTTTCACTGAAAAGTCGTATACTCGGCTTATACATGGATTGACTTATATATGGAAATACACTGTATGGCCAAAGGTGACCGATCACTTGCGATTTTTCATGTTTTATCAAATATCTAGAAAATTACATGACGAATCAACCTGAAACTGCAGGTATGTAAGCATTATAGTATAGGTCATATATTTCTGCGACGATTTTTTCCCGAAACCCCATAGAGGGCCGTGAACAAATTGAAAAAGATAGAATATCTTTTGGATTACCCTGTAAAAACTAATGTAGCAAAAGTGTTCAAACTCGAGATTATTAATAAGTGTCTTATTGTAATATACTGTGTTCATTTTTAGGATGATAGCATGTATAGTAGTAGAGAAATTAAGGTTTTTATAAAAACAGTCCCAAATTTCGCCAAGTTTTTTGCTTATAATTTGCAGAGTTCTTAATATAAAAAAAAGCTTCTTTTCAGAAAATATGACAAACAGCATTGTACACAATACTCTGTAATCAGAATTAAAAAATAATAAAAATTGGATGAAAACTGAACAGGTTTACTAAAAAATGTTTCACTGTGCATGCACAAATGCAATCAAAATGTAATATGCATAATGTATTAGCTAAGTATATCGAGCAACTTTTGTGAAAGTCTCAAAATCGTAGCTTGAAAATTCTGAAAATTATCATCGATAGAATAAGCTCGAAATCCGTTGTTCCCAAAAAGATGAGGGGTTGTATCCAAATATAGTAGTACATGCAATATTGTGTACGCTATCTTGGCACTAATCAACAGATATTTGATACAACCCCTCATCTTTTTGCTTCCTTTTAGGAATAATGTATTTTGAGCTTATTCTAGAAACGATTATTATCAAACTTTTCAAACTATGTTTTTGAGACTTTCACAAAAGTTGCTCTATATACTTAGCTAATACATTAAGCATATTACATTTTGATTGCATTCGCGCATGCGCAGCGAAACAATTTGTAGTAAACCTGCTCATTTTTCATCCAATTTTTATTATTTTTTAATTCTGATTGCAGAGTATTGTGTACAATGCTGTTTGTCATATTTTCTGAAAAGAACTTTTTTATATATTAAGAACTCTGCAAATTATAAGCAAAAAACTTGGTGAAATTTGGGATTGTTTTTATAAAAACCTTAATTTCTCTATGAGTATAAATGCTATCCTCATAAAAATGAACACAATTTATTACAATAAGACACTTATTAATAATTTCGAGTTTGAACGCTTTTGCTACATTAGTTTTTACAGGGTTATCCAAAAGATATTCGTTCTTTTTTAATTTGTTCACGGTCCCCTATGGGGTTTCGGGAAAAAATCTTTGCAGAAATATATGACCTATACTATACTGTTTACACACCTGCAGTTTCAGGTTGATTCCTTATGTATTTTTCTAGATATTTAATAAAACGTCAAAAATCGCAAGTGATCGGTCACCTTTGGCCATATAGTGTATACGGTAGTTACAATATCTTCAATATTGTTAAAGTAACAAATGAAAATCCAAGTTTGACCTGTAATGAGATGCAGTGTATTTTTGTCTGAATATATGGATTGCGATCCTGATTGTCTGTCAAGTTTTGTTTTTTCATTTTGTTTCGACATATCCTGTTTGTGAAAAAGTTGATTATTTGCCAAACAATATTCAGGAACTTGCTTTTTGTACATCATTAATTCCTATTAGCTCATCATTAATGGCAAATTTTCTTAAGTGATACTTTTCAAACAGCAAGTAAATAATCTAAGAGTAAGTAATAATACCCTTTCTAATTATTCTAAATATATGTATTAATTAATAGTTAAAAGTAGAAGTTGTGTAAGATTTAAATATTCGGTTTGGTTGAATATTTTGATACTAACTTAAACTGAATATTTGGCAGACCAAATATTTTGATATCAGGCCTAATTGAATATTCAGTAGTATGGTCAAAAACTGAATATTTGGTGCTCCTCTACATTGGATAAAATAAAATTCTTTGGTTAATTATTAGAATCTAGAAAAAATATTAGAATTTGATCTTCTCAATAAATTTCAATGGCTATTTATTTCATTTTATTGTCTTATAATTGTTAAATTTCTATTTTTACTTCCAGATAAGTGGCAGTCAACCATAGATAGTTGCTTGCAGCATGCTGATGTAACTGTTCGGACTGCTGCTATATCAGCCTTGCCTCATTTTTGTTTACAGTATTATCCATCTGACAGTCCTCAGTGTTCAGCTCTTTTGAAAAACTATCTAGAACAACTTACTGCCAACAGCTTAGAGCTAAGATGTGGTTATGCCCTTGCAATTGGTGAGCTCTGTTATTAATAATAATGACAGCTTTGCAAAATATCTTGTTAGGTTCATCATAATCTTTATATTGTTCATCATCAATGTCAAATTATTTTTTAAATATAGGAAACTCTTTATTGATGTCTTAAAAAAAAAAAAAAAAAAAAAAAAAAAAAAAAAAACCACTTTCCAACAAAGTTGAAAGGTGTTTATGAATTCGGTTTGTCTGTCTATTCTCCAACTCGTGTAAATATATTCCAATTGCCATTAAATTCATACATGTTATTGGGTATCACTGCTGCATGTTCAGTATTGAAAATGAAGTGTGTAGCATTTACGTTCTATGGGGGAAAATCGTTTGCAGTGTATTTTAATGATATTACACTATTTTAAACATACAGAAATTTATATATATCACTGAAGTATACTACACGGTACTAACTGTAGAATAGGGTGTGCATAGAATTTATGGTTCATTCACAGGGTCACACAAAAGAATTTCGCTACAGTAGAAATTGAACAATAATTGAAATATTGAAGCCTATAAACAATAAATACTAGAAATTGGAAATGTATTTTTAGGTGTGGTATACGTTTTTAAATTGAACTAATTTTTTTTTTTAAATATTATTTGGTGTGTATAAATTCTATACAGGGTCATTCATAATTCCCTCCGGGATTTCGAAACGTTATAGTAAAAAAACGAAGACAAATATGAAAAAAAGAAACATATGAAATTATTCTGAAACTATTCAAGTTTTACTTACATACATTACAGGTGTTCTATGTGTGAACCCTTGGTCACACGGCATACATCAATGGGATAGTCCAGTTCCTGCCATACTCTACTCAACATGGTACTGTCTATGTTATTGATAGCACATGTTATCCTTTCACGCAGGTCAGCTAAATCATGTGGCATAGGTTGTACAAAAACCTGGTCTTTCACATACCCCCCACAAAAAAAGTCACATGGTGTTAATTCCGGTGACCGTGGAGGCCACTTTAGAAGAGGTACGTCATCTTCAGAAGCTCGTCCAATCCATCAATGAGGTAAGTGTGTGTTCAGGTATTCATGCACATCGCACAAAAAATGGGGAGGAGCACCGTCTTGTTGAAATACGAAATCATCCTCATGTTCCTCTAACTGCGGCATTAGCCACAGCTGCAACATATCCAGGTACACTACACCGGTAATGGTCTTCTCTGTAAAAAAGAATGGCCCATAAACATGTGAGGAGGACATAGCGCAAAGCACGTTAACTTTTGGGGAATCCCGATAGTGCTCTACTACAGAATGGGGATTTCCAGTGCCCCAAATGCGTACGTTGTGGCGGTTGACAGTGCCACACATGTGAAATGTGCTTTCATCACTAAAAATCAATTTCGACATTAGTGTTTCACGTTCATGGACATCAATGCAAAACGTGAAACGAGAAATGCAATCTGCTGGAGTCAACGCTTGCACCAGTCCCAATCTGTATGGCTTCAAACAAAGATGTTTTCGCAGAATTCGCCACACTGTTGGTTGAGAGATCCCCAATTCTCGGCTTCCGCTAGCGGTTGATTTCGTCGGGCTCCTTAAAAGCGTTTCCCGTACACGATCTACGGTGTCCGCAGATGGACCAGGCCGACCACTTCGTTTCCTGTCACATAGGCATCCCGTTTCTTTAAATTTCCAGTACCACACATGAATTGTTTTGTCAGTTGGTCCCTGTTTTCGATATTTATTACGAAAGGCCCGTTGAACTGACACCACTGATTCAGATTTTGCAAACTCCAACACACAAAAAGCTTTCTCTTCGCCTGTAAACGCCATTTTTCTTTACTACAACTGACTTCAATACAGATGTTACTGCCATCTACCGGAAACTAATTAAATTAAAACTTGAATAGTTTCGGAATAATTTCATATGTTTCTTTTTTTTCATATTCGTCTTCGTTTTTTTACTATAACGTTTCGAAACCCCGGAGGGAATTATGAATTATGAATGTAGATGATATACAAGACTGCACACACACACACACACAAAAAAAAAAATAATAATAATATTTTTCTGACTATTGATGGTAGTAGCAGAAATTGGGTTTTCAAATGCATTGTGTGTTTTGTAATTTAACTATTTTTTTTTATATTACATGGTGTGTATAATTTCTATAGATCATATACAGGGCTGCATAAATGTTTAATTACATTTCCGTTGATTCACGAAAATTGCTGAATGGAAGTTTTCCAATTTGCTATTCGTTTAACTGAACTAACTTTTAACATGCTAAAAAATGTATGGGTTATATACAGGGCTGCACAAAGAAAAAAAAAAACTGATGTTTTTCCGACTATTGATGGCAATCGCAAAAATTGTTTTCAAATGCGTTATGAGTTTTTAAGACATCATCTTTCACCTTAATAAACTGTGAAGTTTTGTTGCAGTGTTCTCAATGTGTTGGAAAGTGTTACAAAATCTATGCTAAATGCCTGACTTTTCATTCTTTTATAGGGTTTTGTTCATCTCACGAAATACTTATAGTCTCACTTCTCTGTCTGTCCGTCACAGCCCTCGTATTCAGAAACTATTTAAGTTACAGATTTGAATTTTTTTTTTTTTTTTTTTTACATAGAAGCTGAATACCTTCTGTCATACCCAAAGTCATAAAATTTTGAGAAAGTTATGTTATTTTAATTAAATAAAATAATGTAATGACATCCCACTATTTTTGCTATTTCGAAACACAATCTTAATTACAACCATCTTTTCGTGAAATCTGTAGTCCTGTGATTGTGGTAGAGTGTGTTATTCCTAACTGAGAGGTCTCGGGTTTGAAGCATATCGGCAGAAGTTAAAATTTTCAAATTTTTTACATTTAACTGTCCAATGGATTTAATTAAAAGAAATTTCGTATTTTTGAGCCATTTTACAGGTTTATTTATTTATTTATTTATTTATTTATTTTTATTCATTTATTTATTTATTTTTGCAGAACTTAACATATCATGATTTTATGACCATTTTTCAACTTTATAAATATTTAAGTTAAGTTATTTTAAAAAAATTATAAATTAATAAATTATTCTGGATATAAATTAGAATATAAGAAATTTAAAGAAATATAAATTACATTTTACAACTAGTTAAAAATATTCTTGTATATAATTATTTGGTATTTGATGGTAATGAAATATCCATTCATTACATGAAAAAAAAATATATATATCTTTTAGTCTTTAAAATAAATTACTTGTATAATAAATTTATTTTACCTGAAAATTTATTTTATAAAACACAGTTTAATTTAGAATTATTAGGACATAATTGTGTTTTATTATACTGTCAGTAGAGGGCAGCAGTATAAAATGATATTATGTTAGCTATGAAAGATATGAATAAAGAAGGTTTTATATATTTAGCAGGATATAACGTTATATTTTTTAGCAATTTTACCGGTTTCTTTTCAAATACGCTCATATATGCTTAATTAAATTTTTTTATAATGCGTAAATAATTCCTTTCCACAGATTTTATGATTTGAAATAATAAAAAGTTTCACTAAAATCGGCGCAGTTTAATATTCATTACTATTTATTAAGTAAGAAGGTAAGTGTGATTTACGTCCCTAAATGTCGATACTGAATCCCGTTGATGATCCCGTTGACAGTGTCATCTTGTATTAGTATGATATTTAATGCACTTAAATGTTTATAATTGGAGAAGCTAATAAAAAACTTCAAAAATTTCTTTCATTGTAAAATTTTTCATATAATAACTTTTGTCTTTTTCTTTGGGGGGAGGGGGGGGGGATTATGAAAACTTCTAAAGGTCTTCTTTTTTTTAAGCAAAAAATAAATCATGTAATTAAATAGGCTTTTCAGATATAGAAACATATGCTGTTAGAATTGTCTGGAAAGCAGTTCTGGATTATTTGTCTTTTAAAAAGATAGCTTCCTTTTGTCATCATTTTATTATTAAATTTAATTGTGCTGCCATCTATGTTCATAGTTAGATAATGTATTTATAAATAATAATTATAATTAAAAATTATTGATTTGGATTTATTAATTTAAATATAGTATTTTGAAAGGAAATTTAAATGAAACCCTTTGTGCGATCTTCGATCACACTTGTCCACTTATTTTTTTTTTTTTTTTTTTGTACTGTTTAATGCTATTATTTTATGTTGGCGAATTATTGCAGTTATAAAAACCTGTCGTCATATCTCTATGACGTGGATTTTTTTAACTTTGCATTAAGATCATTTCTTTCATTTCAAAGCTACTTAAATTTAAAGAAATTTGTTACCATCACTTTTATCTGCAGTCTTTTATAGCACGTTAGATAACCAATGTCTTTTCCAAGTGTTTCAGCATTGTATCATGTTACTTTTGTTCATAATTTAATTTACTTGTTCAATCCTTTGCCAAATCGGAAGATTCTGTTTGAGAAATCTAGAAATCTGTATTTTTATGTTAGCCGGGCATAGGTATTTTACTTAAAACATAATCCTTTCACTCATTTTATTTAAAACTAGCTGTACCCAGCCACGCGTTGCTGTGGCACTATCTGGTTAAATGGAAAAGAAAGAAAACAGAAAGTGTGTGTTTCTAGCATATTTAATTTCACAGTGTTTGTGGGTATACAATATTTTTTGTTATTCCATTGTCAGTGCAGATATAGAGACTGTCTGGTTTGCCGATTCTAGAACATACAACATATAATCGACCATGTGAAAAGCACAAAACTAAACTGCACAATTTTAAAGATTGGCCAAGAGCTTTGTTGATGGTGATTTAAAAACACCAATCAAATTGGAAATCACATTATCTTAAATTGAAATGGCATATCCGTTGCAATCATAGAAATGTGAGAAATGAGGACATCTTTACCTTTGAAAGGTCCTGTCAAGATTGTTGCTTCTACGATGCTGATCATTAATTTTTTTACTGCAAGCCATGTGCCATTGCAAAGCTTTGGCTGGTGGATATTTTGCAACATGATAAGTGGCATGCCAATTTTCAATTGCAGTACGTGCGGTGGCATCCATGGCAAATCCAGCAAATTCAAAAATTCTGTTGGATAATTAAGCACTTCATCTGCTTCCACAACAGTGTTGACGGACTTGTATGTGACTGGCTCGCTTTGAATGTTAGACTGAATAATGTTGTTAAGTTCGTAGACGTCTTTGTTCTTGACCACAAGAGTAGCTTGTTCACTCAGCTAATCACAATTCTTATAATTGGTTTGAATATTGGGAAATACTTTTTCAACCAGTTCTCCTTTTGGCATAACTAAATTGCAGAAATTATGACGCAATGAAATTAGTCCTGAGGTCCTGAGGCACTTTACTGTTCCGAAATTCCAGCAATTGATATGAGAATATCTCAGCTGATTGATCGTTTTACAGCTTGACACGCATCTTTGTAGTTAATATTAACGTCTTTACGTGTAACCTATTTCAGGCAAGCATTTATTTTATCTGCTGGTGTCAATCAAGGAATTACAGTAAATTCTGTCTAAGGCGGGCTCTGTGCAAGCCGGAAATCTGTCTACCGCAGAAAATTTTTCAAGTCCCGGCGAACCCATAGAAAATAACATTAATTCTTGCTGCATAAGCCGGAATCTGTCTAACGCGGAAACGGAAAGGGTTTTAAGGTCCCATCAAAACCAAAATTTTGCATAAGGCGGAAAAAAGGATATTTTAAAAATGAAAGGCGTTTATGAAACTTTAAAACTTACGCAAATACTCAATGTCGAGCATAAAAATTCAATTCAGTAATACTTTTAAAAAGTTAATTCAAAAGAACAGAAACTGTTTAAATTTTAAGGAATTCTTGCTTATGCCATTTTTTCCCTATATAAATATGCATTTAAAAGTTATTATTACTAGTAGAATGCACAATTATGGAAATTTGTATTGTCTAAAGTACAATATAGTATGCTTTAAGGTTCTACTCATATTCAAAGTGATAGCTTTATGCCTCATTCCCGAAGTTATTATAATTTTATTTTGTGTGTAAACTTCAAATTTGTAGGTATTATAGCAGTACTAAGAAATTGAATAGCATTTCTCACTTATTTATAAAGACAAAGGATCTTCCAGAATTTCAGTTTTCAACAGATTTTCGAGTCAAGACAATCAATAAGATCGTCATCTGCGAGCAATTCATTATAACTCAAGATCCGATCTTTTTATCGAAAACATAAAACGCTTTTCGATTGACGTATGTTTCATTCCAATAAATCACGCTCTTTTGCATAAGCCGGAATATTGTCTACCACGGAAAAATTTCTCAGTCCCGACCGATTCCGCCTCAGACAGAGTTTACTGTACAGGTAACGTTTGCCTGAAATCTCCTGCAAGAAATATTAATACATTCCCAAATGGTCTGATGTTTCCAATCAAATCTTGTAATGATCGATCAAGAGCCTTGAACGATTTTTTTGTGTGCCATTGTGCATTAATCCCAAACAATAAGTTTACATTTCTGCAATACCTTTCCCATGCCGGATGCTTTGGAAGTGTTGCATGTGAGAGTTTCAATGAATTGTACATTCAGTGGCTATTTTAAAGCGGCAGGGCTGCCACTTGTGACTAAAATGCAACTAAAAGCAACTATTTTCAGCATCAGGCAACTATTTTAGTCTGAAAACCATTAAGTGGCGACTATTTCAAGAAAAGATTAATCTTTTTTCAGATCCCAACGACTATTTTTGTCCTACCGTATGCAAGCAGTTAGTGATCGCTTCCAATGGCAAAATATGAGAGGCAGCTCTACTATGCTGATGGGATCGTTTCAGAATTACGGCGAAATATTTCATTTTCAGTTGAAATAATTGCATGTCTTTAACATCCTACCTACATATGGATATAAACAGGAGCGTCGTTTGGGGGAGGCTATTGAATGCAGTTAAAGAAATGACAATCGTATGACAAAAATCGGCATTTGTTTCTACAATCTTTGACAGAATTCAAGATATTTTTCCACGGTTATTTGAGGAGATATGCGATTTTTTCCAGAACAAATTGTAAAATTTGCGATATTTTCCCTTAGTTGATTGATGAAAATAGCTATTTCTTTCTGTAATTTTTTTCTATGATCGTTCAAGGAGATTTCGCAAATTTTCCCATGACCCATTGCAAATTTCACGATTTTTTTTCCATGATCCTTTACGAAACTTCAAATTTTTCTTTGACAGATTGACGAAATAGATTTTTTTTCCACTAACCACTTGTCGAAATTTGCGATATATATTTTTCTGCGAACAGTTGATGGTAGTCATTATTTGTTTCAGAGATCTTTTGACGAAATTCGTGATTATTTTCCAGATCGTTTGTCAAAATTCAGGATTTTCTTTTCACGATCGACTTACAAAATTCTTGAATTTTTGTGCGATCATTTATTTAAATTCTCGACTTTTTGACCAAATTCACAGGTTTTTTTTCTACAACCATTTAACAAAATGTTTGATTTTTTTCTCATGATCATTAGACAAAATTCACATTTTTTGTGCATTCTTTTGATGAAATTTATGATAATTTTTGTGCGACCGAATGACAAAAATCACATTTGTTTCTGCGACCTGTGGTAAAATTCAAGATATTTTTTACTGTTATTTGAGGTGATTTGCGATTTTTTTCCACGACAAATTGCAAAATTTGCAACATTCGATTGATGAAAATAACTATTTCTTTTCGCGAACCTGTGTTACAATCATTGAAGAAGATTTCGCGATTTTTCCCACGACCCATTGCATATTTCGCAATATTTTTTTGCCGATAGTTTCTTCATGAAACTCACGATTTTTTTCCCAGGATCCTTTGCCAATTTTCGCAATTTTTTTTCCGGTCATCATGCTTTTTAGTGACAGTAGGGAGTGTCTGGAGATGTCAGTTAAACTAATATAGATTAATAAAGTTGTGCTTGCCTTTATAGGAATCTGTTTATATAAGAAAGAGAGATTAAACTTAATTAAGCAATGTAACCTTTTTAATTATTTTGTTTTTCTGAGAATGTCAATAGTCAATGTAATAGTTTCAGATGAGCTGGATCAAGTTTATATTTTTTTCAATAGTTAATATAAATAAATTCACATTTGATTTTGAGAAATAATACCTTTTGAAATTAAGCTTTACTTTTTCTAATCAGTTTTGAATAAAGTTAGTTTTTGATTAAAATTTAAAGTTAATTAAATAAATTTTATTAAAGCTAATTATAGTAAAAGTAAAATATAATTTCTTTGAAAAAAAATTTGCTTTTTGGTGCTCCAGTTCATGTTTTAAATATTTTGATATAGAGTCATGTTACCTGCTTTAAGCTAGTGTTTAACTTGAGAACTTATGTCATGTGTTTTATTTTAATGATTTTAGTTTTACTTTTATTTAAATAGGTTTTCACTTGCCTTGGTTTTTCGTTAAATATTCTTTTGCACATATTTTTAAATTACTTTATTTCATTTACTTCAATTGATTTCTTGGCAAACAATTTCAGCAAATACGCTCCAGTTGCATCATAACTCTTTCACCTAAATAACCAGTAATTAACCTTTTTTATAATTACTATCAGGCACGAAGTCATGTTTGGTGCTGATCTGCTGCTTCCCGTTGACTTCTTTCAGCCACTTTCAACCTGTCGCGTTCATTCTGTTATGAACGTAGCAGATCTGAAGCTGCAACCGTGCATTGTCAAGTCTGGCTGTACGTCGCTCTACTGCTTCTTTAGCATGTATTTGAGCCCTTCTGTGTCTGTTTCACTTGTTCGCTTATGCCCGTTCTTCCTCAGTTTGATTTGTAATTATTCATTGCACTGCTTCTGCTCTGCGAGTCCGACGACCGAAGTTTGATCTTCTGTGAGGCTTTATTTGGATGGCGCAACTACGCTGAAAAAGAAGAAGGAATTTTAAAACAAAAGCATATAAAATTGCAAAAAATTAAAAAAGGAAAAAACACAAACTATAAAACAAAGTAAAAACAGAAAACATAAAAAATACTAATGAAATACAGTAATGTGCCCCCCCCCCCCCCCCAGTTGCAAAGTGAGTGGAGGGTGTTGGGGAGGTGCATAATATGCAGGGCTGCGGTGTAGGTGGCGGAAATGGCCGACTCTGACCCCGGAAATTTTAATGATTCCGACTCAGACTCCCTCTCCGGGGGGTGCAGGGTTTGAACCCAATTGCGCCCGTCGTCCTAATCATTCGGAGTTTTCATGGTTTTCTTCAAACCTTGGATTTCCATGCGTAAATATGGGTTAGGTTTCCTTAGAAGACCCTCACGGAGAGCATTTTCCTCTTAGGCCTATATCCCTCGAGTAGATAATCGACAGTCAAAAATCAACCTAACCTAACCTAACCAACCCCCTCTCCAGGCAGGTTAATATACTAATCTTGCCTTTTGGTTAAAATTATAAGGAAACGCAAAAAAAAAAAAAAAAAAAAAAAGACAAAAATGTTCCCTATGTTGACATTATTTCTGTTCTTAAGGCTTCGAAAGGAAAAGGGGAAAAAATATATTATCTGTTTTATTAATTTTACAATTTCATTTCCCACAATCCCTAAAAATCCAATAATCAAAATCTAAAAAAGTAAACAAAACGGAAATTTTATTATCGCGGATCCGCTGACTTTGAAAAGCAAAGGCGAATTTGCTTCAATTTTGTTGTTATTTTGGGTTCTTCAGAGTTGAAAATTTTTGATGGAAAGGAATAAAAATAAAAGTGAAAATTTTATATTTCCCGCATTGATTTTACAATTTTGACTTTATTTCGGGTTCTCCAGACCTGAAAAATCACCAAATCCTTATTTTATGGCTATTTTGGGTACTGCCGATTCAGAAAAATAATAATTACAATTTCACATTATTGTGACACATGTAAATAAAGGGTGGGGGGGAGGAATACAATTTTGGTGTTACTTTTGCTACAACAGACCCAAAGAATTTGAGAGGAAAAAAAAGGAAAAGGGTTTCTATTACAATGCTATTTCTGGTTCATTAGTTTCCAAAAATATCAGAAATTTACAATTTTCGCATTACTTCTGGTTAGAGATATGCATGAGCCGAAATTTCCTGGCTAGGACCTTAAGTTCGACCTTTCCTGTTTATATTTTTATGTACAGAAGTACCCTGACTTACGTCACCCCGCATTTATATGTTCTGGCCTGGAAAAAAAAATTTCTTAATTAAGACGTATTTTGAACTTTTTTGAAAAATTTTGGTCCTATGAAGGGAAACTTTCCCGCGAAAGGCAAGCATTAGTGACAAACAAATAAAAAAAGTCACTAGAAAAAGCTTAGAAAACTTATTCTGCTGTTACAGAGAGCTTCTAAAAGTAAAAGAGAAAAAATTGTTGGTTCAAACTTGGTTCAAACAATGAATTGTATGTTAACAACTTATTGTTTTGTTCCAAATTCTTGTATTGCAAATGTGTTTAATTTGCTAATGTTAAATGCATGTAGCTTAAACCCTAGATACAAAAGAATATGTTCGTTAGATTTTGGAGAATTTTTATTACTTTTTTCCTTATCTAAATGTACCTCGACTTACATTGCTAGTCTTGGAACAAATTGCTGACGTAAGTTGAGGTATTACTCTAATAAAAGAGAACAGATGGTTAAAGCATCAAAAATTTTGAAGCCGGATAAAAAAAAAGGAGATTTTTTAAAATATTTCTGTGTAATCTATTGTATAAGTACAAGTAGTACTTTTTAAAAAATTCCGTTAACTGAAATTCATTATATCTATTACTGTTTTTACAAAGCAAATTTCGTCCGACATGTCCTCGGAATGTTCAGTCATGGCTCATCCAGGCCCGAGTATCTAAAGGGAAAATGTAAGCTTGATCTCGGCATGGCCAAGTATGCTGAAAAAATTCAATTCGGACTCCAACACAATCTAACTATCCAATGCTAATCTTCTAAGTTGGACATATTACGTTTCTGTATTGATGCTGTCAAACTAGCATCAGCTCATGCAGCACATTTGTACTTGTTCTCACCCCACTCATGTCCATTGAAAATTGTTCTTTTTTTATTGGTATAGTTTGATTTTTCCAAATTTGTTATGTTAGGCCGGTCAGCCTGCTTAAATTTTTTATCGATCCCGTCTGAACCCTTAACAAAAATTGTCTTCTCCTGACCCGACCAGTTCGAAAGATTACCTTCATTTTGCAGGTCTTGGGCCGTTGCAGACCTCTTTACCTCGAGATCCGCAAACTCAAAACATCCAAGGGAAAGTATTTATATACTAAATGTAAAATACCTATTAGAGTTTTCAATTAAAAATGGTTTTCATCTACTCTGTTCACCGACTAGTATATTGGGCATCTTTAACTTAGGTATCCTAGTATAGTCCAAAAATAACAATAATAATTCATTTTTATAGATTTGAAATTACATATAATTGGTTCAGTTTCACTTCAAACTTTCTAACAAAAATAGCTGGAGTTGGAGTCAGTTTGTTTTTTAGCAACTCTGACTTTTTTGCTCAAAAATGGGTCTGACTCTGGCTCTGACTTCACAGCCCTGATAATATGAGAGTGGTGAAAGGTCTTTTTAATGATATACCACATAATGGGTGTCAGAAAAAATTTAAAAAGTGCCCTCTATGGGGGGCCAATTGGGGGTGATGGGGAAGTGGGGTTCATAATAGGAGTATAAAAACACATGCATGTTCGAATGCAACGCAATCGGTAAATTTTAAAGCAATTGATGAAGAACTTTCAGAGATTTAAGATTTTGTACAAAAGAAAATTTACATTTTTATGTATATACTAGGGGGCTCTGCCCCCTGCAAGATACGCTCGCCAACCCCCGTTCAGACATCGCAGAATCTAAAAACACGCTAATCTCATGGGTTTTAAAAATATTAGAGAGGATTGAATTATACTGAAAAAAAGCTGTGCAGATCTTCCTGTAAACGGGGTTCCATTCAATTCCCTTTGATTGCAAAAATTTAAGGCCAAATCAGTTGCTGTTAAGACAACCAATGTTGAAACAAACATTGATTTGAAGTTGAAATTAAATGTCATGGTTTGTTGCATTATTTAATGTTTGGCTAGATGTCATATATTCACTGCAGTTTTGGCGTGATTTTTTTTTTTTTTTTTTACGAAAATTTGGCGAAAACCTCACTTTGAATACCAGTTACATATGTATTTTTGGCACTACTTAGTTATCCCGTCGACCAAAAATCTATCGCCAAACTATAAGATTAAATGCCAATAATGGTTGATCCTAAATGTAACATTCACTTGACTTTAAGCAAGTTACACATGTTTACATCATCAAGTGATTTTTATTTCGGCGTTTTATTTGTATATCTATTAATGTTATACTAATTTATTTGTTCTTTCGTTATTTAAAATAAAAATTATGTCATTTTGTATAATTTGGCGAGTGGTTTGGTGATTTATATAATTTGGCAAAATTGGTCGACGGAATAACTAAGTAGTACCATATTTTTTAATTATTTTCTATTATTTTCAAAAGGAAATAACAAAAAAAAAAATAATTGATAACTATGGAACAAAATATTTTATATAATTTAAAAAAATAAATAAAAGTAAATAAACATTTATTATTAAATAAGCAACAATAGCCGGGTTACCATGTCAATCAAAATAATGCCATTTTAGTACCAATTAGGGTCCCCATTGCGTATATGACATCTGTGCCTAATATTTTTCTTTTCGTTTTGTTTTTAAAAAAATGAAAGAAGTGAAAGCCATCAATTTTAAATGTTTCAGTTTTAAATGAACCTGCGTCTCGCTAACATAAAAATACCGAGTTCTTGATTTCTCTATCGGAATCTTTCGATTTGGCGAAAGATTGTTCAAGTAAATTGAATTATGAATAAAAGTAACGTGATACATTTCTTAGCATACATTTAAGAGAGACCAAACTGGTCGCCTAATTAGTTTAAAATAATAACCTTTTCTGAAATACACAAAAAAATATCTGTTATGATTAAAATTTGAGTTGCCATCATTAGAAAAAAGTATTTAAAATTAGAAAAAAAATTAATATTTTGAAAACTAATTCGAATTTAAAAATTCTAATACCAGTTTTGAGATCTGCAGATCAATACGGATTTTTGGTGTTAATTTCATCGCAAAGTATTCCATATTTTAGGAGAAATCGCTGTGAAACTTAATCAGTTGTTTAATCAGTCATTTCAAAGAATCGTTACATAAATTCGTTTCATTTCAGCTGTTTCATAAATTTGTTTCGTTAGGATTTTATATATATAGGGTAGACATATACATATAAATGCATCCCCAGGGGAGAAAGTGGGGGCAGGGGAGGTGCATAATATGAAAGAGTGGTCAAAGCGCTTTCTAATGATATATCACATTATGGATGTCAGAAAAAATTAAAAATGCGCCCCCTTGTGGTGGTGGAGGAAATTGTCGTAGGGAGTGCAAGATTCCTAATAGGTACATAAAAACGTGTGTATTCAAATGCAACACAAGCCGTGAATTTCAAAGCAATCATGAAGAACTTTTGGAGATTTAAGATTTTGTACAAATGAACATTTACATTTTTATTTATATAGATGCATAACTTTAATTTAAACAGAAACATTTAAAATTCATGACTTTCACTTCTTTCTTTTTTTTTTTTTCTTTTAAGAAAAGAAAGAAAAATATTATAATACCAAAGCATTGTTTTTTATTTACCAAGTGAATAATAAAAAATGCTACTGCAAGTTAAAGAATGTTGTTGGCTAGATTTGCATTTGGCTAACATAAAAGTGCCAAGAACTCTTTGTGATCATGGCAGCATTTTGTATATTTTTTGTTCTTATGTATTTCATCTTTGTTGATGAATACCACTTAACTCACTTAATCATTTATGCTTCATGACTGATTGCTTATCAGTTGCAATATGTTTGATAATGTGGAGATTTTTAAACCTATTAAGTAAACTCCCATAATTGTAGGCCAATTGGCATATTTTAGCTATAATATGATTTGATGCAATGGAATGTGTTATGTGAAAAGTTGTTAATGATATCCACATTTATGTACATTCAACCATATTGTTGCTGATATTTTATATGTTTCAGCCAAACCTTGGCAGTAGACTCGATTATGGAAGATTAGAAAATCTAATATCTTAGCTGAAATGCATCAGTCAGTACTTAATAAATGTATATCAAATTATTGCTTTTAATGCATTTGCCTGTTTAGAATGGTAAGTGTGATTGGTGATTAACAATCATTTTCAGGGATCTAACTTGCTAGCATGGATAATACGTGTACCAAATCAACTGATGATTTGTTTTAAAATTTGATTCATTAAATAATTTTACATGGTTTGCTTTAACTTGTGTCAATTACAGATCGGTATTTTTATGTTATACAGTACAGAACCATTTATCCGGAATGCTTGGGGTCAGATGTATTCCGGATAACTGGTTTTTCCGGTTAACTGGTTGTGTATTAAAGAAGCATTCATTTGATATGTTTTGTGGAATATGTGTGGTTGTGACATTATTTCTGATTCTAAATTATTAGATTACTTCAATTAAAAATCAATGCAAGAAAGATCAAAAGTTAACCAGATTTTAAAAGAAGGTAATTTATGGGAATACCCTATAAGGGTAATCTTAGGAACAAAAATTCTCCTGTTTCCTCTACATAAAAATTAAAACATCTAAAATACAACTAAATATGTTTTCATTTCAAATACTAGATGTTGTCATCAAATTATACAATTGTTTCAAGCAAAGCCTATGTCAAACTGGCAGTGTATGACACCTTTTTCTGCAAAGATTCTGAAATCAGTCTATCAGAAATATCATTCCGGATAACTGGTTTTCCAGTTAACTGGTTTCCGGATAAATGGTTTCATACTGTACTGGAAAAGGGATAAATCCACAAATATTGTTACCATTGCCATCATTTGTATTGCTTCATTTAAAATACAGCTTTCGTTTCAAATACATTCATTTAAAAAACATATATCATACACATTTAAAATAGATGCCTTTCACTTCCTTCATTTAAAACACAAAATAAATAAAAAATATCATAAACAAAAATATTTTATTTTGCTATCAAAGCATTGTTTCTAATTTACACACTCAAAAAATAACAGCTTCTATTGGGAAACAAAAATATGCTATTGCCGAATAAAAATATTAACCCGTTCGGGACCATGGGTGCATATGTGCACCCTCAAAAAGTGCTTAAAACACTTGAGTTTGATACCAGTAAAAAAGAAAAGTAAAATTGATTCTATTTAATTACGATATTTTCGTGATTTATAAAGTTAAGTCAATTAATTAACAAAAAGTGGTGCCAAACAAATAAAATTCGTGTAAAAGATGCCAGTTCTGAACGGGTTAAAGATCGTGAGAAAAGTTGAGATATGGCACTACACCTAACACAATTATGCTAAACTTTAATTGGCCTATTATTTTTCTGTCACCAGATAGCACTGTAAAATTCATTGTTGGAGAACTTGCTGTGTGAATGATGGTTTAATATTTTATTACTCACAATGAACAAATCTCTTGTGCAACTTGTTTACTTCGTTGGAAAGAGATATTGGGCTGTCAATCTAATTTCAACTGAAGTTGTCTCAGAATATATACATATTTGAATGTAGCTCATCTTTCAAACACTATTTTTGTAGTTTTATTTTAAAAAATAATTTTGATTAAAAATAGTTGCCTGGCATATGTAAAGTGAAGCCATCAGTCCGTATTTGTTTATGACAGTCACATAGGCTTATATATATATATATATATATATATATATATGCTGGTCCCTGTCTGGTTTCTTTCTCCAAATTTTTGTACTGTCACCATCAGTTTTATGTAAAAGTTAAGACAAATTACCAATGGATGTTAAAAAAATTCCTGCATTTGCTCTGAAATTTTAAAGTTGATATCTTGATTAGTTTTCTAATTTTAGCCAATTTTTTAACATTGCCATCATTCTTATTGTCACAAACCACTCGTTGTCATCAGCAAAAAAGAAATAACTGCTTTTTCGCCACCACATACCTTAGCATTTTATCTATATGGATTACATTTCAGTTTGAAAGTTTTAAAATAATGTATCAAGTAACTTCCTATTTCCTATACAAATCAATATTTATTTATTTATTTTGTCAAATATTTTTCCAGCGTATTTTGCTATGTTCCTTTAAAGAAATAAAATTAATGTACATTACCAGAATATCTAGTTTACATGAACTTCCATTAACATGGATGTTCAAGAAACAGTAACAATCAAGAAACATTAAAATGTAAATTTTAAGTTTAATTCTGCATGAAAGACCTTTGTCCAATTGTCACATTTCTTGTTGTATTTTCATATTATTTATAGAATAATTCAATGCCTTTTGCTGGCAAAAAAAGCCTCACCTATTCCATGTTTTGTACACTAATTGAAAATTTCTCTGCATTAATCGAGGGACATTTGATAAAAATTAACTGAAACTGCATAAAGCAAAGGAAACTTGTATCATATTACAAAGCAAGCTGAATTTGAAATTTTCACTCTCAACTTTAACAATAATGAAGATAATTTTAGCAAAATTTTCATCAGATTAATTTTGCTTTGAATGACATCAAGGGAAGTGCTAGAAATGCATTACAATTTTGTCAGTAACATCTACATCTTATGTACTGTGAGCTACATTCTAAATTATGAAGTGTCTAGCTAGTGTCATTTGGACACAGAAAGTTATCATTTCCAGCACTTATTGTGACATCATCATGTTTCATAGGAAACAAAGTAAGTCTGTTGAAAATATTGTTACAATATATTCGTTATTATTAAATTTTTTTTGACTGAATAAGTGGATTGTGGCTTTAGTTTCCTATATAAAAATTGTTTGTCTTGATGTGTATTATCAGCCCTGAAAGTCTGTTTGATTAGTTCAGTAACACTCTTTATGTATTAATAACTTCTGATGTCATAATATATAAAATCAAGAAATCTGTAACTAATAAAGACATTACTATGTTAATAAAAGTTGCTACATATCTATATATGTGTGTAAGTTTTCTTGTGGCAGAAATTTCTTGCCTTTTAGCATCTGAAATACTTTACTTTTTTTACAGGAGCACTGCCTTCTTTTATTTTGAAAGGGTTTGTGTGCAGTACTATTCAAAGTTTATCTAAATGTGCTGAGGTTACTGAGGAGCATTCTAATTGGGCTGAAGCCCGACGAGATGCAGTCAAAGCTCTTTCCCAAGTGGCTGCCACTGTGGGTATAGTGGCTGATGGTAATGAAGCAGACAGTATTTGTCAAGCAAATCTGGATACTATATTTAAAAGTTTTCTAGGTGCCACAAATGACTACACTCTTGACAGCAGAGGAGAAATCGGAGCTATTGTTAGAGAAGCAGCTATGATTGCAATTCAGGTAAAAAATATATTCCTTTTTTTTTTCATAGAAGAAAGTGTGAACTTTAAGATTGTTATGGAATGTATAAAAAGCTTGTTTTTTTTTTTTTTTTATGTGATAAAATTGAGGCAGATTTTTTTTCTTTTGCTTATTATTTTGAAATTGGTTGAGGTATAACAGTACATTTAAATCAAAATTCTGTAATAAGTCAGAAGCATTTTTCCTTTGCCAGAATCAAGGCAATAATGTCACAGAGTGGTAAGGTCTATTGCAAAAAGATTTTCATTTGGAAAACAAATTAAATTTTTTTGGTTTGTAGAATGAATAGGGTTGAGAATATTCTATGTTTTGGCGTAGTTCCACTTTTTGAATCTAATAACCCCTCCCCTATTCTTCTCCCATGAAATTATTGTTACCTTTCCCCACCTCCCCCACACACGCACACACATAAAGTTTATAATCTTGAAAATTCTTTAAATTTTTTTAACTTGTCTTATTTGTTGTTTTGTAGTAACAATAAATAAATAAGAAATGCTCTAAATTTCCTTTCTCCCTCCTTGTCTCCACTTCAGTACATGGTTTGAACTAGAGTCCTGCATCGGGTCGTGTTACCTGCTTTTACCCGAACCCGACCCGACCTGCAGTTCAGGTCAGGTCGGTTTTGGGTTGGTTTTTTACTTTTGCGGGTCAGGTTTGGGTTGACCCGCTTTTTTAAAAGAATGTGGAAAATATTTTTGCCCGTTAAAAGCCTATTAAACTGCAGATCAAAGTTTCACAAAATCAAAATGTGTGCCTGTCTGTTTTGTCTTTAGTCATCCTTTCACGAGTCTTCGAAATAACAAACTGCATTATATTTTTACTGTATTTTAAAAATACAATACCCAGCAAAATGCTAAATGGTTCTTCCTGTCTAATGTATCAAGTGAATAATTTAATTGTGGTTATACGTCATGCACTATGTTAGACGGGAAAATTTTCAAAATAATAACTGCTGATAAACTAAGGGCAGATGGCCACTTGTGTAAAAAAAGATGTATCGTTATAAGTGCAACTTTTGAAACCGCAACTAATTTAAAAGCATATTTAAAGATTAGATTTTTAGTGTTATACCATTTAGAATCCTGCATTGGGTCGAGATGGTATTAGAGAATTAGAGGTCTGCACCGGCCGGAATTTCCAGGCCCAGAAACGGCCCGGCCCATCCCCTATAAAACTTTAAAGTTCGGCCCTTGCCCGGCATGGCCCGTTTATAATTTTATCGACTGCATCTAAATATTTACATTGGGCCGGTAGACCCTCTTAATTGTAGTTATCGGCCCGGCCTACCAGGGCCGTTCAACTTTTTTTGCTGGCCCTGCCCGTTGAAAATAAATAATCTCTAATAAAGCAACGTGGCCAGTTTGAAATTTTGCCGCCTAACCGCAGCCTGCGGGTGGACCGGTACAGACCTCTATTAGAGATACAATTGTAGATTATTTTTCATAATGGTATTAAAACATGATTTGTTTTCCTTACATTGCGGGTTCGGGTTGATATACCTCGGATCGGGTTGCAGGTTGCCTGAAATTATTTTTGCGGGTTCAGGTCGGGTTGTGAGTAGCTGAAAATTATTTTTGCGGGTTTGGGTCAGGTTGCGGGTTGACTTAAAATGGAAGAACCCGACCCGTGCAGGACTCTAGTTTGAACTATTATTTTTTTTTTCCGTGCTATGTGTTGCTCTGAAGTAACAATAAATGATCCTTCATCTGAGAATCATCCTCTCCCCCCTTTACTTCCCTCCTTTATCTGCCTATTCCGGCACACAACTTTAAAAATCTCTAATATTTTTTAAATTTTCTATCTTATTTGTTACTTTGCAGTAATAATAAATAAATAATCAATCATTTGAATTCCTTCCACTTTAGCACACAAAACTTAAAATCTTTAATACTCTAATTTTTTTAATGTTTCTGCCCTATTTGTTGCCTTATACTGATAATAAAACAAACAATAACATGGAATGATGTGCATGAAAACTGCTTTGTTGGCATGGCATAACTGTGAAAGGCAGGAAGAAAATATGAAATCTGTGAATTTTCAGTAATGAAGATTGATGATAACCAGATCCCGATTTTTTTTAAATACAGTAATCTCTCATTTATACGTCGGTGCAAGGGACTGATGAAAAAAGACGCATAAATGAAATTCAAGTAAAAATGAAATTTGAAAAATAAATGCTAAGACAATATTAATCTTTAAATGGTTAAATAACATGCAGAATAATAATAAAAGATATGATTCACTTTTATTGTTAATGATTTACTAATTCAAATCTAAAATATGTAAATATAAAAATTTTAATTTTATACCTTATTTTTTTAAATAGTCTAAAATCGAAGTTTATTTATGAGCTTTGATGCCTGTCCCTAAAAATAGATTTTTCAAGTTTCTTGAAACAAGTATATGTAGAACCAGATGTATCAATTTGTTGAATATAGTAATGAAGGTTTCCAAAGCATTTATTGCCCTTGCAGAAGTTGGAGGATGTGTTTCTACATTTTTCTTCATTATCTGATTCATCTGGATTAGCTTCGTCAGGAATTTCTGCGGCTATTTCTTGTATGTATTTTATTTCTGCTGTTGTTACATTTTTATCGATATCCACAAAATCGTTAAGATTTATTATTCCTTCTGACATGGCATTCCATTCTTCCTCTAATAGTGGCTGATCTTTGGAAGAAGGTGAATAATTTTCAAAATCCTTCAGAATAAATCCTACTTTTTTTAAACAATTTTGTATGCATGTTTCATTGACACTCTCTCATGATGAACAGAGCATATTTATTACATCAAGTGCAGGCACTTTTTTTAGATTATTTACTGCACTTTTTATTTTTTAATTTAAGCGAATCAAGGACTCTTCGAATCAAAAATTTTCTGTGATTTACATTCATACAATGCGTGATTCCCAAATCCAACGGCTGAAGTTTACTTGTGCAGTTTGCAGGGAAGAAAACAACTTTTGTAGCGCTGAGCTTTGAGAAGTCCGAAGGTTGAACAGGGCACTGGTCAATGAATAAAATAACTTTTCATTTTTCCTTTTCCATCTTTGCATCAAATTGCTGAAGAAATTTCAAAAAGATGTTAGCATTCATCCCTGCTTTACTGCTATTATCGTATTCACATGGCAATTTTTTTATTTTTTTGAAACAATGAGGAATTTCTCAATTTTTCAATACCCAAAGGGGATAATTTCTCAGAACAATCTTTATTACTGCAAGGTAGAATTGTGAGTCTCTCTTTACTTTTTTAACCACCATGACACACTTCACCCTTGAAAGATTAAGTTTTTATCGGCATCAATTTAAAAAAGAGTCCCGTTTCCAGACCTGCCAACTGCTACGAAAAAATTGCAGTTTCTATTATTTGAACCTATAAATTACGATGCTACGAAAGTCGATCTCAAACTACGATTTTTTGAAGAAAAAAACACATTTTTTTCCTAGTTGCGATTTTTAGTCCATGTAGCATGTTTTTTTTAGGAATTATTCTGTTCCGAAATTTCTTAAATTTTAAAGTATTCAGTTCTGAAAGTTTTAAAAAAACTGTCATTAGTCCGGAAATTTGGACATCAAAAAAGGCTGAAGTGAATGAAAAAAATCTGAGCCGCAAATCAAACTTCTTAACATAAAACCCTCCTAATGGATATTAACCACTAGTGGATCGTGCTTCTGTAAATATTTATACAGAAATTCCCTTCCTTAGAAACAGGGGTGCCATTATAGGAGTTTCTTGAGGGGCACAGTTTGAAATATTGTGTGGAATCGCGCGATTGGCACACAGAAAAGGAAGGTCCTGCATAATGAAAAATGTGGTGCAGAATTTCCCCCCCCCCCCCCCCCCCCCCCCTCCCTGCAGATTCTCCCACACACATACTATTCTTCTGCGAGTATATTTTAAAATTTCTTGGAAGTCCGCGAATTTTTTTCTTTTATGGAATTTTCCTAAATCATTTCGTGAATCGGTCGAGGGAAAAAAACTGAGAATTTCTTAAAATGATCCTGAAAAAATATTGGATATTTTGTCAAAGATCAACTGTTTGCTGAATAAAATCACTAATTTTGTTAAGAGTTCAGAAAGAAATTGCAAATTTTGGCAAAAGATTGTGCAAAAAATCACGAATTTCGATAAACTACCGAGGGAAAAATATTGCAAATTTCGTCAAAAAGTCGCGGAAACGAGTAGGGAATTTTGTTAATTGGTCGCAAAAAGATATTTGAAAATTTTACCGATCGGTTGCGTAAAACTTGTGAATTTTGCCGATTGGTCATGCAAAACTGTTGCGAAGTTTGCCGATCGGTCGCAATAAACAGATGTGAATTTCAACAAATGACCGCATTAAAAAAAAATCAATTTCGTCAAAGGATCGCGGTAAAAACATGAATTTCGACAAAATATCATGGAAAGAAAATGTGAATTTTGTCAAAAGATCGTGGAAATAAAACGCAAATTTCATCAAAAGATCAGTAAAAAAAACGCAAATTTGCCAAAGGATCGTGTAAAAAACACAAAATTCAACAAAGAATCGCTGTGAAAATGTGAATTTCGTCAAAAGTTCAAGGTAAAAAGTGTGGATTTCAACAAAGAGTCGGGATAGAAAAACGTGAATTACGACTGTGGGTATGTAAATGTCGTGAAATGATCGCGGAAAAAAATCGTGAATTTTGTCAAAATTTACTGCACTGGGCTAAAAAATTGGAACCGGGCTCCTTTTACGAATGTCAAAAAATAGCCGCAAAACACGAAAAATCAACCAACCAACCTCCAGATTAATTTGAATTTTGTGTGCTACGATTTTTCATTTTCAAAGGTTGGCAGGTCTGCGTTTCATCGCAATTAAAGATGTCAGAAAGCTTATAATCTTTCAGTAAAGTTAACAGATCTCTTAACCACTGCTCAGCGTTATCTTCATTGACTTCGCCACTTATAATGCACATAGCTAATCCATACCTATCTTTAAGTTTTCTATTTCCATCCTTGGGACGCAGAGATATTTTCTATTCCAAAAGTCTGTGCTAATTAAATTCCCTTTTCTCTTAATAACTAACAATTGACTGCTATATTGAAGGCACAAGCTGCTCTAAGCCACTACATTAAAGCTTTTTCCAATTGATCACATTTTCCACTCTGTATTCTATTCCGTTTCTTGGAATGAATTCCACATTCCTTGTTTGCTGCCTTAATTGCATCTTTGCTTTTCAAAATGCCTTTTAAAATTGTAACAGGAATTTTGAATCGTTCTTCCAAAGATTCTTTCATCACATGGGGCATCTCTTCGGACATTTTAGTAACCTCCATTTTAAAAGAAATCGGTAATTTTGTTTGCCTACTCATTTTCAATAATGGAAAAAAAAAAAAAAAAAAAAAAAAAAACACTTCAGCGTTCTTAGTGAGGACAGAAATTTGAGAAAAAAATACTTTTAATTTATACACACTAATACGACGACAGATTTCAAATTGCTTCATTTCTGATTTTAAAAAAGCCCCTCTCACCCTTCTCCCTACTCCAGAAGCAGCAGGTGTGAAGGGGTGTGGCCAAAGAATGCAGCTTCCAATTACTGTTCATAAAACAAAAGCAAAAGACAAACAGTGGACTTCACTTTTACAAGCTGATGTGATTTTTCTTTTTAAGGGATGCATGTAGAATAGGAAGAAATTTTAATGAAAATTTTAAATTTCTCCAATTCATAAGTGAGAGATGCATTTAACGTTGCGACACATAAACGAAAAAAAATAACATTGCATCACTATATCTTTATCCGGGACTATCAAGAATCGATATATAACTGAGGGCGACATATAAGTGAGAGATTACTGTACTTAAATGTACCCTTTTTTCATGGAGAGCCTACTTTTTGTTTTTCTAAGTGTTCTTGGATTTATTCATTCATAAATTTTATTTTCACAGACAATTCTTGCTGAAATATTTCGGTTTTAATGAAGTTTTATCTCAGAAAGCATAATAATTTTGCCAAGGGGTATATTCTTAGCTCTACACTAAAACCTTTGCCTTTTATCTGTTGAAATTTTCATCAAAAGGATATGTTTGTTATTTCTTGACTTGACAATTTCCATTGACTTTGTAATTTTTTTTTATATATATACCTCCATTTTATTATATTAATTGAATTTAAATTGTCAATCCTTAGTTTCTCGTATATTTCACTGAGTATTATTTTAATAATAAATGAAATGCTATCTTGCTCTTTTTCTCTAATTTTACATAATTTTAATTAATTAAACATAATTTTGGCTATTTATTTTTCTTTCATTTGCAAAATAAATTTGTATTTGTTTATTTTACTGATCAAATTATAAAACTTCCTGTAAGAAAAAGGTTGGTAAATGGAAGGGGGGGTGGGGATGATAGAAATAAAATAAAATCTAAACCTATCATTTAAAAACTAAATCACTAAAAGAAAAACAAGAAAGAAAAAGCCTGTGTTAAGCATAGATTATGAAACACTTTCCAACACTTCCTGAAATCTTTAACAAAACTTCGTTATTGAAGAAAATAAGATAAATGAGATAACTAAGTAAACATTTTAGAAAACAGGTAAAACATTTAAAAACTGATTTCAGCAGTTACCGTCCACTGTCCATAGCCAAATATGTATTCCAATTCTTTTGAACAGCCCTGTATTTCATCTGTAGGTTTATATATATACATATATATATATAATGGGAAACAAATGGTATATATAATTATATAATGGTATATAAATAATATATAATGGCCAATATTATATAATGGTACTATATAATGGGAAAATTTAGTTTAGCAAGAAAACGCATAACAGGTTGAAATTTCTCTTTCAGCAATTTATACTAATAAATGGAAATATACTTGAATACTTTTGTTCAGCCCTGTAGTTTACCTAGTACCTTTATTACATGCCACTATTTAGCTAAAATTTAATTCAAACTAAAACACTCTTAAAGCTACTGAAATCACATTTCCAGTATCATCCATAGATGACCATGTATCAGGGTTTAAAAAAACCCAGCCTACTGAGCCCACTAGTCTAGAACCCAGGTTTTTGGGGGTTTTCTAAAAAAAAAAAAAAAAAAAGGTTTTTTTCGGGCTTTATTGCCGTTTTTTAGAACTCTTTAAACGTCTAATTTTCATGTACATAATGCCTAACTTCTTCATTATCAGTGATACCTGGGTATAATTTTGCTTTAATTAAGTATGAATTAACAATATATATATATATATATATAACCATTAATTAAACATAACCTACCACCATCAAATATTATGAATAAAAGCTGTAAGTAAAAAAAAATATATATATTAATTTATTATAAGAATTATTATGGAAGAAAAAGAAAAAAGTGGACACCGACAAAAAATGCAAAAGCTTATATATTGAATTACGTTGTCAAGGGCACAGAATTCAATGATATAAGCAAAATGGTTGTTTTCTGTGAGAAAAATAAGCTAAAGCTAAAAATTATTTTCCCCTGTGCCCAAACAACCATTAAAATCAAGTGAATTGATTAAAAATGAAAACAGAATAGAAACAAATAATATGAAATGGAAGAATCAATAAAACCTATTTAAATATTTATAGGATATAAAATATAAATAATAAACACCATACCGATTAATATTTCAGTATTTTACAAATATTCACGCGCACATGGCTACCAGAATATCATAAAGATTAAGGTGAATAAAACAGTTAAGAAATCACAGTAATTGATACCAAAGGATGCAGTTAATACATTTTGAAATAAATTTTGAAATACCTTGTTAAATACATTTAATATAATATAAAATAAATAGATAGTAATTACATTATTTAAAATGCACTATTAAATTAATTAATAACTGTTTAACAATATCGTCAAAATTTAGCTAAAAATACCCCCTGGTGTAGTAAATTATAACTGAAATGGAGCTAGAAAAATTAAAATTTAGAGCGATCTTCAAAAGACAAAATTTGGTGCTGCCATCTAGTATTACTTTTATTATTCAACTGTCACAAGATAAATATTTGTAAGCATATGAATGTAAATAATTTTTTTTAACAGCAAAACCAAACATATCCTTATATATATATATATACTAGGGGGCTCTGCCCCCTGCGAGCTACGCTCACCAATCCCCGTTCGGACACCGCAGAATCCAAAAACACGCTAATCTGATGGGTTTTAAAAATATCACAGAAGATTGAATTATACTGAAAAAAGCTGTGCAGATCTCCCTGTAAACGGGTTTCCATTCAGTTCCCTTTGATTGCAAAAATTTAAGTCTGAATCAGTTGCTGTTAAGACATCCAATGGTTGTTTTCGTTTTTGATTAAAGAGGATCAGTTAAACATTTGAAAAGAAGCTAAAATAAAATGAATTAAGTATACAGAGTCTTTGTCTCCTGGTATTTTAAAACAATCTCTATAACAATAGCCTAAGTCATGTGACTATCATCAACAGTTCTGGGCAGACCACTTCGCTTTTTATACTCTAGATGCCATTTTGGTACTTTAATGTTAGCCAGGCACTGGTGATAAGTTGCCAAATATTATTCTATCGCCATCATTTCATCTATGTTATAATTATTCAAGTCATCAACTGCCCTAAACAAATACGGTCTGATCCGTTCACCTTTCATATGAAAGTTTGACACAGATGTCATATATGCCTCATGTCGTATATTGGCGCGATTTTTTTCCGACACCAGTTTGGGGGAAGCATTAACTGCATAAACAACAACATCCACTTACCATATCAAGCAAAATAACGATACTTTGGTGCCAGTTAAGTACCCATTACGTATGTGACATTGGCGTCAGAAAAAAATCGTGCCAATATGGGGCCGTATATGATATCTGTGCTGAAAGTTTTCCATTTTGATTAAAAAATCAAAAAATTTTTTTCGAATAAAACTACATAAAAGTTGCCATGGTCGCAAAGAATTCTTGGTACTGTTACACTAGCCGGGTGCAAACTCGACAATAGCTTTATTTCAACTCGCCAGTTAGCATTTTTTTTAATTTTTTGAGTGGTAAATTAAAACATTGATTTGAAGTTGAAATTAAATGTCATGGTTTGTTCAGGGTTCACACAGACTCCTTCCTTGGAAACTCCTTAGAAATGAAAACATTCCCAAGTAGTACTTATAACTACTTAGATAAGCAAACCACTACTTATAAACTCCTTATATTCTATTGCGGTTTCGGACGCAAGCGATATTGCCGCCAATGAAAAAAAATCGTGATTGAAAAACGCATGGTAAATCCTTTATGCACGTCATTCATCTGAAGCACAATATTGATTGGGTAAAGTAATCTTAATAGCAGGGCTCCCACTAGGTCCGTTTTTCAATTATTAGGTCCGTAGTGTCCGTTTTTTGACCCTGTTAGCCGATCTTTATTTTAAATTTTATCGGTGTTTGGCATTTAGCCAAGAATCTCGGAAAAATCGCGTTTTTCGCAAATATGTTCCAAAAAAACACCGTCACATTTCATCAATCGATCGCGAAAGAAATTCATAAATTTTTTCAAGGGATCGTGAAAAAACGCGAATTTCTCCAACAGATCGCGGGAAAACTCGGATTTCTTAAATAGACGTGGATTTCTTAAATAGACGCGAATTTCTTAAAAGACAGCGAAAAAACGCGAATTTACTCAAAGGATCACGAAAAAACGCGAATTTCGTAAAAGATCAAAAAAAAAAAGCAGATTTCCACAAAAGATCACATAACAGGGCCGAAACTAGCCTTTTTCGCACCCGGGACAAACATGGATTTTGCCCCCCCCCCCCCTCTTCCACAAAGTATATTTACAAAGAGAATTTTACTCATTTTATAATAGAGGACTTATTTTAAAATTTAAAATATGTAATCATACAATATGTAATACTGAACTACGTAATCTACAGTGGCGGATCCAAGGGGGAGGTCCCTCTGAACACCAACAAAAATATTCTAAAGATCATTTTTAAAATGACATATTCAGTAGAGTCCCGATTATTCGAGTCCCGCCTAACCGAGTTTCCGATTTCATCAAGTTATTTTCTTCTGATGGACTGATGGTTTCCATTATTATGAAACAGCCATTATAAATGAAGTGTTAGGTGAAGATGAAAGAGCAGTCGTAAAAAGTTAGAACTCTGATTTTCTGGTCCGAATGGAAAAAAAAAGCCATAATTTTTTTTGAGAAGAAAATGATCCTTTCCAAAGGTATAATCCTTCATTTGGCTCTCCTTTCTTCTGGCGCCCGGGGCACATGCCCCCTCCCTTAGTTTCGGCCCTGTCACATAAAACGCGAATTGCCTCAAAAAATCGCAAAAAAATGCAAATTTCCTCAAAAGATCGCGAAAAACACACGTTTTTCATCAAAAGATCGCGAAAAAAACGTTAGTTTCGTCAAACGATCAAAATAAAACGCGAATTCCATTAGGAGATCGCGAAAAAACACGAATTCCCTCAAGAGATCACGAAATACACGTGAATTCCCTCAAGAGATCGCGAAAAACATGCGAATTTTCTCAAAGGATCACAAAAAACATGCGAATTTCCTCAAAAGATCTCGCGAAAAACACGCGAATTTCGTCAAAGGGTCGCAAAAAATGCGATTTCCATCAAAAGATCGCGAAAAAACGTCAGATTTGTTAAACAATCGAAATAAAACGCGAATTCTATTAAAAGATTGCGAAAAAAGCGAATTTTCCCAGAAGGTCGCGAAAAAAACGCGAATTTCTCCCAGAAGATCACGAATTTCCCCCAGAAGATCTCAAAAAAAACGCGAATTTCATCATAAGATCGCGAAAAAATGCGGATTCGTCACAATTTCACCTTCAAAGAAAGCGATTACCGCTGTTCTAAAAGAATAAATTCAAAACTTGTTATATTTTTTCTTGTATTTTGCAAAAGGATCGTGGAAAAAACGCAAATTTCGTCCAAGAAACGCGAAAAAAACGCAAATTTTGTCGAAAGATCCCGAAAAAACCGCAAATTGTTTTACGAGATCGCGAAAAAAAATGAAAATTTCGTCGAAAGATCGTGAGCGAACGGCAAATTTCGTCGAAAGATCGTGAGCGAACGGTAAAATTCGTCGCAAGATCGTGAAAAAACTGCAAAATTCGTCGCAAGATCGCGAAAGAACGGCGAATTTTAACACTTTAAAATATAAGATGATTATGCACGTTAAAATGTAATTAAATGGAGCAGATAACGCATGTGGAAACTTTTGGCTGGGAAAGGATTATCCTGGAAGTGAACATGTAGAAATGCAGAAAAGTATTATGATCTTTGTGAAGGCAAAGTAAAAACGTATGCAGATTAAATAAAATAAAGATAGTTTATTTTTGATTCCAAACACAGACTTGACATTAGCAGTAAATAGCAGCATTCATTTTAAACAGACATTTTGTAGACCTTGATGACGATGTTTCACAAATCAGAGCAGACATTGTTGTTTGAAAATATCACAGTATTTAAACTTTAAGATAAAACATAATTATACAGATAAAACTAACATACAACATCCAGAACGTGGTCCAGCCACGTTCAGTAACTTGAAATACTTCTTCCATTAAAGGAAGATAAAAGTGCGTCTTATTAAGATTGGAATCGTATATTTATATAAAAATGGTCGGATTGAAAACGTCGTTTCAGACGAACGAACCAATCAGAGAACGGCATCGAATCGATGCAAAGCAAGATTCGATGAAAAGATTCGATTTGAAAACGATATTCTAAGTCGCCATCTGGCGGGAGAAATATCGTCGCGGAAGTTGAAACGTAGTCGAAAGAAAGTTTTTGCCGGTGAAGTACGGTAATGAAATGAAATTAAAAACGGCAAAATGGTATGGATTACTATGGATGTTAAAAGGGTCAGGAAACTTTTACTACAGCTGGATATTGTCTAGAATCAATAGAGAGGGTAAGTAAAAGTTTAAGAAATATTTATTACTGCCATTATTTAAGAAATAAATAAATATAAATAAAGTAAATGAATGACAATGAACTTAGAAATAAAATGAAGTTTGTGAAATGAGGTTTTATGACAGGAGATGATAAGAGGCAATGAGAAATGCAGTGTTTGTATCTCTATCAAATGCCCCCCCTCTCATTGTCTCTTAAAGAAGAGATAACTTGTGAAAACAAGTAAACTCAAAGACGAAGGATTTAAAAAAAATCCAAAGACTATCACTAAACAGCATCTTCACAAAATCTTAAGTTTAACAACATAAAACTATAAAGAAACTGGATAATAATAATGAACAATAAACTGGAAGGGTTTTTAAACTTGAAAATTTTTAACTTTAAAGTGCAAACCTGAAACATTACACCTAAAAAAATTTTTTAAATGCCCCCCCAATATGAGGACTTGAAAAATGGTTCAATTTTGAACCTCAAAAATTGAAACAACCTAAATGGTTGAAAAAGTGAAGTTTGAACTTCATTTAACAAATTTAAAGAGAAGTTTCGAATACTTCAAAAAGATTAACTAGGAAAAATTTAACAAATTTTAACAATTTAACTAGAAAAGTTTAACAATTGATGATCTCAAAAATTTAAATTCAAAAGATGAAGTAGTAATGCATGGAGAATTTGCTGGATAAAAGAAAATAATCCAATTTAATGAAAGCTTGTTGGCTATAAGGTACACCTTCTAAGTCCAAGACCAGAGGTCGACGTAATCCAGACAGAAGGTTAAAAAAGGTCCAACAATATTAAATGCAAAATTCTCACACAGTTACTTAAAGAAAAAGATGAATATGTACCAATTCAAAAATCTAACAATTTCCAATTTGGAAATGTCAGCATCAGCTCAATATGACAGCTTGATCACTATATTACATTAAATACAATTCTTTATTACAATTATATAAAAAAAAAAAATTATGTAGATAATTAAACAGTTAATGATGATTCATATTCCAGACATCTAGGCTCGAAAGACAGGAACTAACGGCTCTTACAAACTAACTAGCTTACGTATTCATAAATGAATAAAGGGCTCATTCATACAACTCGCAGTCTTCTGGTGCACCAGAATCAATTAAACCACATAAAAAAGGATGGCGCTCTAGATGCCTAGGATGAACAAAGCAAGAATTAATGATATGCATAAAATAAGTTTCAATGTATAAGCACAGTTAATCACAATATCGGAGGTCTTTCAAATATTAAAAACTGTTATGTAAAATAAACCTCTTTAAAAAGAATTCTTTAAAACTTATGGCATGATCAAGTGACGCTGATGATATAAAAAAAAGCATATAGGCAAATTAACAAAGTTAAGTAGCAAGCGTCTCCACTAATCCTTTAACACTTGTGAATAACAATTTCAGAAGATACAGTGTAGCGACAGAAAGCTTGAAAAACAATTTTTACAATTCAATTCACCATAATAGCATTTAATGAGGTACGATTTATATGAAAAATTTATATATGAATGAGATACTTTAAACTTAAAACATATTTAGCTTAAAATTAATATTACATCAGAAAAATTAACTTTAAGAAGCTCATGATCTCACTCTTAGATAGAGGTTTGGTAAAGATATCCGCCAGGTTAGACTTGCTCTGCACGTGAGAAAGCAGAAATTCCCCCCTGTTGAAAAGATCCCTTATAAAAAATAACTTAATATCAATATGCTTGGACTTATAATTCTCAACAGGAGATTTAACGAAGTCGATTGCAGCCTGATTATCTGCTTTCATTTCGGCTTTCCTCCCAAGTACATGAATGATCCCTTCCTGCGCACACTCGCGACGTATCCGGTCAAACCAGACCAGGTTCTTGACGGCCTCAGTCATTGCCACGAATTCAGACTCCATAGTCGATAACGAGACGCACTTCTCCTTGAAAGTGTGCCAATCGACAGGAGCTTCGTCAATCATGACTATTTGGCCGCCAATCGAGGTTCGGTCATCGCGGTTAGCCGCAAAGTCGGCGTCAGTGAAGATCATTAGATTTGCACGAGAGTTTAAGCCGGAAATGTTTAGTGGATCTCGGGTACCCTAGCAACCTCAATAATCCGTCCCAGTGCGCAATCCCTGGGTTTGACTGAAATTGACTTAAAACATTCACGGCGTAAGACAAGTCAGGGCGAGTGCGATTAGCAATAAAAGAGAGACAACCTAAAAGGCTGCGATAAGGAATATGTGACATTTCCTCTATATCTTGATCAGAAACAGGGCACTGCGACCTCGAGAAGACTACACCTTTACTAATTGGTAAAGATGAAAAAGGTATCTTGAATTTTTGAAAACGATCACATACATCTTCGATGTAGTTCTTTTAGTGAATTATAACTCCGGTTGGAGTATCTTCAAATTGTACACCCAAAAGCTTTCTTGTCTTCCCAAGTACCTTAATGTCAAATTTAGACCTCAGTTTACTTAAAGTCTTGTCGATTAGCTTCTGAGTCTTCCCGAATATCACGATATCATCGACATAGAGTAAAAGTAAAATATCAGAGTTAAAAATATAAACACAGTTGCAACTTGTAAACTTTTTAAAACCAAGTTCTAGTAGGACTTTGTGTATTTCTAAAAACCATTCTCTCCCGCTTTGATGCAAACCGTACAGGGCGCGATCCAATTTGCAATACAGATGCTCTTCGCCTGGCTCTACAAAACCGGGAGGTTGACTCATGTACACGTCTTCACTCAGTGGTGCATATAAGTAGGCGCAGGTTACGTCACACTGAGTGTGCGACCACCCGTTGTACGACACAAGAAGAGAGAAGAAGAACCGGATGACGCCAAAATTAACAACTGGGCTAAAAGTCTCTTCGTAGGACTGGCCCTTAATTTGTTTAAAACCTTGGGCAACAAGGCGAGCCTTGTGCCTGGCGATCCGTCCATTTTCATCTCTTTTTGTCGTATACACCCACCTGCAACCGACTGGAGAGACATGCACTGGCAATTCTGCCAAGTGCCAAACCCCACGGCTATGCATGACCTGCATCTCGAGCTTCATCGCTTCCCACCAGATCGCACTCTGCTCGGATTTGCATGCTTGTTTAAAAGTGCGGGGAGTATAATTTTCACCAACTAGTCATGCTGTAGGATTTACATAACTGGATTCACTGGAACAGGATTCATCCTCAGTATTTGAATCACTATCTGAATTTGAATTATTTGGTTTTGGGATTTGACCTGAATAGTGATTTGAACCCTGAAAATCGAAAATCTCTGGTTTAAACAATATCTTGTTTTCCTTACAGTATTTCTGTACCTCATTCAATGAACGTAATCTGTTGGTTTTTCCTGTTTCATAATAATATATATCGTAACGGTTCTCATTTCTGCGCTTGACTGCTTTCCTCAACCAACTAACTTCTCTAAGTGAGGGAATAACTGGTTGATTGATTTGATTGGGCCCTGAATCCATGTCCTCCTCCCTCCCAATCGGGGAATCTTGAGAAGTGTTGGAAGGACCTGGGATGTCCTCAGGTTCATCTTCGACAACATTATCTCGATTCCTCTCCGTTTTGGGAGAGAAGAGGGCATATTCATCAGAGCCCAGCCTTGCTCCATTGCGCTTCAAACCTTCAGAGTTCTCATTGAAAGAGACATTCGAGGATTCTACTATTTCGTCAGTATCTGGCAACCATATACGGTATCCTTTTATACGGAAAGCGTACCCGACCAGGAATCCCTTCTTGGCTCTGGCATCCAATTTCCCACTTCTTTGTTTGGGAATTTTCACATAGGCTGTTGTGCCAAATGGTTTTAAATGCCTAACAGAGGGCTTCCTGCCACCGTATAATTCAAATGGTGTCCTTCCTAAAAGTTTAGGACATACTCTGTTCCATGAGTAAACAAAGAATTTTAAAGCCTCAGGCCAAAAGGTCAAATCCAAATTGCTGTCAATCAATAACGTCCGCATCCCATCGGCTGCTGTGGACATAAAACGCTCAGCAACGCCGTTTTGTTGCGGTGTGTAGCAGTTGGTAAATTCGTGGCGGATCCCCTTCTCCTCAAAAAAATTTTTAAAAGAAGCATTGTCGAATTCCCCACCGTTGTCAGTTCTAAAGCTCTTAACTTTACGATTCAGGTAAGTTTCAGCTCTAGTAATGTGCCTTTTTACCACGTCAAAAGTATCTGACTTTAATCGCAAAGGGTAAACTGACACACGGCGAGAAAAATCATCAATGATAGAAATAAAATATCTTTCACCACTTCTGCCTTCAACTCTACAGGGTCCCCACAAATCAGCATACAGCAATTCCAAGGGATGATTGGAACGAATATTTTTATTATATTTATGGGAGATATTTCTTAATTTCCCCAATTTACATAATTCACAGAAAAAGTTGGATTCCTTCAGACCTGGTAAACCCCGAACACCATTTTTACGACTAGTATGAGCAATTAATGAAGGACTAATATGTCCATATTTCCGGTGCCAATTAAGCATTTTCTCATTATTTACTGAGGAAGTCTCAAATTTAACAGATCTAGACTTGGAAACTGGAATTTTAGGATAAAGACGATAGATGCGGTCTTTCAGATGGGCACTAAATAAATACTCGCCCCCCCGACGAAACCTTACCTCACCATTAAAACCATGAAAGGTTAGACCATTTAGGTCGAGTTGTGGGCCAGAGATCAAATTTCTACGAAGTTGGTCACTATACATTACATTACATAGAGTAAAAACTCTTTGACCAAATCGTAGTTTTACTTCCCCCTTCCCCTTTATAGGAAATAAGACATTTTTCACTGCTACAGACATTTCATCGTTAAGCTCTTCAAATTTAGAAAATAAAGCTTTATTAGAACAAAAATGATGGCTAGCGCCACTATCGAAAATCCAATCACAGTCACTATTAACTTTACTCAAACTTGAGTGAGAGATAAAGAAAACTGATATATTGGACAAATTAGATTGTTGAGCCTTAAAAATAAATAAATAGCACACTTGAAGTAAGGTTAAAAACTATTAAATTATCGTATACGATTTCATGAAATGGTGTTATATGGTATTATATCTGTGTGCTTCACGATCTTGGTTACGACGTTCGCGAAATTGGCTGCAACTTGTCATAATCCTAATAGTGTGGGCCGCTATAACAAAAAAGTAACCAGTTTTTAGTAAAGTTTCTGATATAAAGTAGCTTTCAAAAACTTGTGTAAAATTGCAGGCCGTTCTCGTGTTATGTCAGTCCTAGGAATAATATTTCTAACACTGAAGATTTTCCATGTATATGTGGAATTTAGAAAAGCTTCTCCAAAAGAAAGGTTCTGAAATGACATTGTAATTCCTCTAACTTCAAAGTTTAATCGGGCCCTGATGTTGAGTACTGAAATCTAATAAATACAGTTATTTTGAATATTACAACAGAATTAAACAGTTAAACTTATTTAACTTAAACCGGTTGTTACTTCCCGATGTTATTTTTTAGTATTAAGAAAGAAAATTATTTAAAATTTTCAAATCATGCATTTATGATTTTTTCCCGTCTTTAATAACTAAATAATGAAAAAATAGGCTTTTGTTCTGAGCTCATAAATATGACAATAAAATAATGTAACTAAGAGACATTGCAAAATTAAATCTTTGTGATTACAAACCATAAACAAACGATACCGCCACCATTTTACCTACTATGACGTCATTAGAATATTGCCCATTGATTGTTGGAGAACTTACTTTGTGAATGATTACCTCAATGATTTACTATTTTTGACGTATCACGATGAATGAATCACTTGTGTTTGTTTAGGTTTATGGAATGAGATATTAAGCTGTGAAACTAATTTCAATTGAAGTTATCCAAGGATATATGTATTTTTAATCGAAATTAAAAACAATGCTTTGATCTCGAAATAAAAAGTTTTAGTTTGTATAGTTTGTTATTTCTGTTAATTATTTATTTAAGTACTTTTCCTTTATAGCGCATTTTTAAATAAAGCTTGGCGCGATTCGGTCATCAGAATGTGAGATATGTTGCGAAAATATATAAACAGCTATGAAAACAAATCTAATGAACTTTTATCTTTGTTTATATATGCACTTATATGCATAAAAAATCGTTTCTAAATATATATAATTTTTTTTATATACAAATTACGGCACAGATTTTAGATATGAACCGGGATACCTAACTGGCGCCAAAATGGTGTTATTTTGCCTGCTATGGTAACCCGGCTATTGTTTTTTATTTATTAATAAATTGTTTATTTACTTTTATTTTCTGATTTTTAATTATATAAACTGCTTTGTTCTACAGGTATTATTCAAACTTTTATTTATTTATAGTTATTTCCTTTTCAAAATGATAGCAAATAATTGAAAAATATATAAGTAACTGGTATTCGAAAGCGAGATTTCTGCCAAATTGGCGTCATAGAAAAATCACGCCAAACCCCATGCGTATAAGACATCTGTGTAAAAATTACTTCTGTTTCTTTATAAAAATGGGTAAATAGCTTTTTTTATAATAAATTGACGACACAGATGTCATATACGCCCATATTGGCGCAATTTTTTTTTTGATGGCGATGTAATATAAGCACCGGGTACTTAACTGGCGCCAAAGTGTCGTTATTTTGCTTGTAACCCGAATGTTGTTTATGCTGTTGATGTTTTCGTCAAATTGGGGTCAGAAAAAAATCGCGCCAATATATGACATCTGTGCCAAATTGTATACATATGGAAAAAATTGCTTGTGAGTATGAAGCAGTAAATAGGTTGTCAGAAAATACGTTGGCAAACTTCTTTCTCGCCAAGAAACTTTTCTCCGAAGTATTGTAGATAAGCAATGATTGCTAGAAATGCATTTTAATTATGATATGCGCTTTTATATTTCACTACATTTATGCATACTATACTGTGTGTATAAATGCTCTAGCTCATATAAAGGGCTACACAAAAGAATTCGTAAGGGTTACTGAGTATGAGAGTAAATTGCTTAAAGGTGGTTTTTAAAGGAGTTATGCATTTTTACGCTGAACTGCATTTAGTTTCCTAAGAAATGTTTGTAGAATATAGATAAAATGATATACATGGTCACGCAAAGAATTGGATACCTAACCGTCTATGGATGATAATATCTGAAAATGTAATTTCAGCAGTTTTAAGAGTAGTTTAAATTAAATTTTAGCTAAATAGTGGCATGTAATAACGGTACTATTGGCTATGGACGGTAACTGCTGAAATCAATTTTTAAAATTTTTTATGCGTTCTCTAAAATGTTTACTTAGTTCTCTTGGTACTTTTTAGTTATCCTTTCGACCAAATTACTGTCGCCAAATTGTAAGATTAATTACCAATAATGGTTGCCATTAGTTAATTAATTAAATGCCAATAAAACTATTAATTCGACGTTTTATTTGTATTTTTATTAATGTTTTACTATTGATTTGGCGATTTATATAATTTGGCGAAATTTGTCGACGGGATCTCTAAGAAGTAACGTTATCTTATTTGCCTTATTTCCCTAAATAACGAAGTTTTGTTAAAGCATTTAGGATGTGTTGGAAAGTGTTTCATATTCAATGCTTAACGCATGATTTTTCTTTCTTCTTTAGTCTTATTTTGCATTTATTTTATTCTTAATTTTTTAGTCTTATACTGCTTTATAGAAACTTTGGCACAGTTGTCATACATCGTTATCATATATTGGCGCGATTTTTTTCCGACGCCAATTTGGCGAAAACATCAACAGCATAAACAACATCCGGATTACCATATCAAGCAAAATTACGACACTTTGGCGCTAGTTAAGTACCCGTTGTGTATATGACATTGGCGTCAGGAAAACTCGCGCCAATATGGGGCGTATATTGTTATATGAGACTACTCATATAACTAGTGCTTAAAAATGATCTATTACTTTTATAAAGCACTTCAATAATACATCCTAAAACTAAGCAGATATAAAATTTGCAGTAAGAAGCATCCGCTGAAAAATAAAACCCTAAATATGCAGAGAGAGAGATATGGTTGTTTTATGCAGTAAGTGTAAGAAGAAATGATGACCAGATAAATAAAAGAAAAACTTAACTTTATTAAAATTCTTTCATGATAAAATACGATAGTATAAAAATAAAGGCTTTGAAATCAAACAAACAAATATTGATTAACTTTATATCTTGCAGAAAAATAAACATAATAAAACAATACTTTAAGATAATCCCTCCAGAGCTCATGCCATAATATATTCACTCTAAATCAAATTGCAAATGAAAAATGTCACCTGTAGTAAATGAATTCATCACTTTATTTCATCTTTAAACTTGAAGAAAAACATCGTAGAACTAGCGAAGATCCAAAGATTAAAAACATCCTCTCAGCAACTCCATCGTACGTAAAAACTCAATAACATAAACTTCATATCCGTTAAATAAACATCAGAGCGGCAGACATCAAAACACCGAAAGAGAGACGACCAGCATGTATCAAAAACAAACGTTCCCCCAACAGCTATCACGCCATTCCTTTTATCTATATCGGCAAACACCGAGAGCTGCTCCGCAGAGAAGCTGCAATCGGAAACACCCCCCTTCCATCGCACGTGGGAAAAAGTAATTTGCATAGGCACGTGCCGCGCCAAAGGCAAAAAAAAAGTACTCGTGGACAGGCAACGCCACCTACCGGCCAACGGAGTTACCGCTCAGTTCGAAAACGGTATACGATAGAGCTCGGCTGGAAAAACATCGCGATGTGAAAGTCCAATGATACGATGCAAGTTCTCTTTAAAACAAATAAATAGCTACACAAATGGACAAAAATAAATTAGCTGTAAGGATGAAAGGTAAGTCATAACTAAAGAAGTTTCAAGATAAAAATATATTTAGTTGAATAAAATAAAGATAATGCAATTGATAAGAAAAGCGGGAATATGGCTAACAAATGCCCCCCCTCTTATCAATGCTACCAAATACCAAGAAGGCAAAGTCAATTACATGTCAAAAAAAAAACAAAGTCAACTGAAACAAGTCTAATAAAACAAAAACTACCTGCGAAAACTACCCAAAAGTAAATTCGAAAAACATGAGCACCAGAGCGACTAACAATCCATGCAATTAATTTCACTGTAAAATAAAAGTTTGTATCATACAATAACAATATCACTATTAACAATATCAATAAAATCATCAACCAGCAACTCAATTCAAAATTCCAAAATTTCAATTAAAATAGCAATTCTACAACAAACATTATACAACATCAAAAACTTTAAAACAATTAAACTCTTAAAAACAATTCAACATCAAATTCCAAAATTTATGCTTCAAGAAATACAGAACTTCCAAAACAGTTCAGGATATCAAAAATTTCAACATCATCAAAAACCATCTCAACATAGCAATTCCAGTCTCAAACTATCACCAGAGATAGACAAACAGTGCCAACATTTTCAATTTCCAAACAAAAATCTATAAAGATTAAATTCAATTCAAAAATTAAGCAAATATTATGCAAATTCGTGACATTTAAATGCGAAAAGAAGTTACAACAGTAGGTGCCGAAACAGGATAATCTTCCACATGTCCGTACGACATTTTGTGAGCTGTAATATAGTGAGCTATAATCAAAAATATTTTTACAATAATGGCTGTCAATACAAGATTTTCTTCCACATGTCTATAAGACATTTAGTGATTACAATTAAAGTTACAAGGTACCTACACATAAAAAAACTTAGAATACAATACAATACATATCATACATTCAACTTTCATACAACCTTACGTGGCGCCACGATTTCATCAACTCATATTCTCACATAGAGACAAGGAACCTGTAACAATATTGTAAATTATTTAAATCAGGGATTTTTCACACTTTGACAGAATCACTACACTTCAACCATTATTTTAACAAAAAGGAATCCTTCAACATCCACCATTGTAACATACGAATATTTATACATTTCTGCCTAGGCTCCCGGGATGCCCAAGCAAAAAAATTAAAATTTTCTTATACATAAATCTATAAACCCTAATAAATTCAAACACATATATATTTCCATCAAAAAGTACAATCTTTAAATCAGCTGGTAATTTGCAAGGTAGACGGGAATTAGTGACAGTTCCATATATTAACATAATCAAAATGGGACTTACAAAAATAAAAGTTAACCTGCCTGCAAAAAGACCCTCCTGTGGCAATGGTCAACTCGAAAATCCACCCCCAGATGTCACTCAGACAGATTACAGTGGCACCCCTGCGAGACGCTTCCTTGGGCCGTTTGGACACCCAGAAATGGACCTCGAGAAGTATCACCACATTCAGGCGGGATTTAAATGTCCACCAAGCAAAAACCGTAAAGAAAAGTATATATATATATGATACCAACAATATAAAAAAAATATATATACATTATAATTCAAAAACAGTAAATTTCAAGAAATACAAAACTTCAAAATTATCTAAAGATATGCTCAATAAATCTTTTTAATTCAAACTTGGTGAGCGGCTTAGTGAAGACATCAGCAAGGTTATCCTTGCTGCGGACAAAAAGTAAATCAAAAGTATTTTTTATCAACCAGATCCCGTACAAAGAACAGCTTAACATCGATATGACGACTTCTATGATTCTCAATAGGCGATTTTACAAAATCAATAGTAGCCCTATTATCTACATACAAAACTGACTTCATCTTTTCCCCAGTGACAACCTTTCTACAAAAACATTCACTTAGAATCCTGTCAAACCAAAGAAGTTCTTTTGTCGCTTCGGTCATTGAAATAAACTCAGCTTCCATAGTTGACAAACTCACACTTTTCTCTTTAAATGTTCGCCACGAAATGGGAGAGTTACCTAAAAATACAATTTGACCACCCAGCGAGGTCCTATCATCTCGATTTGCAGCAAAATCTGCATCAGAAAAAGTTATCAACTGAGGTTTTGTACAAGATAAATTAAGTGTCATATCAATAGTATGTTTAACATATCCCAACAATCTAAGTAAGCCATACCAATGTGTCATTCCTGGATCTGATTGAAATTGACTCATTATATTTACCGCATATGAAATATCGGGACGGGATCTATTAGCAATAAAGGACAAACAACCCAGTACACTTCTGTATGGTAACTGTGACATCTCTCTACGCTCTTCCTCAGACTTAGGACAATCAGATTTAGAATAAACAGAGCCCTTGCTTATGGGTAAGGAGGAAATGGGAAACCTGTACGACTCAAACCTTTTGCAAACATCTTTAATATAGGATTGCTGGTGAATCCTCAAGCCTTCATCACTTTCCTCAAACTCCACACCAAGCAACTTCTTAGTTTTTCCTGAGACCTTTAAATCGAAATATTTACTTAAAAGTTCTAAAGCTCTATTTATAATCCTTTGATGCTTCCCAAATAAAACAATATCATCAACATACAATAATAACACTAAATCCGAGTCTAAAACGTAAACACAGTTACACCATTCTAATTTCTTAAACCCAATCTCCAAAAGAACACGGTTTATCTCAAAGAACCAAACTCGACCTGACTGATGTAGACCATAAATAGCTTTATCCAACTTACAAAATAGACTTTCTTTACCAACCTCAACAAAACCCGGGGGTTGCGACATATAAACATTTTCAGTAAGAGGAGCATAAAGATAAGCACATTTGACATCACATTGGGTGTGTAACCAGCCTTTAAAGGATACTAATAAAGAAAAGAAAAACCTGATGACACTAAAATTAACCACGGGACTAAAAGTTTCCTCATAGGATTCTCCTCTAATTTGCTTAAACCCTTGAGCCACTAAACAGGCTTTAAACCTGGCAATTTTCCCCATGTCATCTTTCTTTATAGTGTACACCCATCTACAACCTACAGGGCTGATGTTTGAAGGTAAAATTTCTAAATGCCATACGCCTCTATCATACATAGTATTTATCTCCTCTTTCATAGCTTTTTGCCATTCATCCCTTTGATCAGATTTTATTGCTTGTTTGTAATTTCTAGGAATAACTGGGTCATATAGTCAAGATTGTGACTGACAAATATTCACATTAGAGTTAACAACATTAGGTTCAGAAACTACTCCCTCAAAAGTATTGCTCCCTTTAAAATCAAACAAGTTAGGCTTAAAAATCAAATCATTCTCCTTACAATAATCCTCCACTTCCCTTGTAGACCTTAACCTATCGGAATCATTATCAATATCAAAATAATAAATATCCCTACGAATACCAGTATTTCTGGGAACAACTTTTCTTCTCCAGTGAGTATCTTGTAATGTGGTGCGAGGTTTACTAGGGGAATCACTTTCTGAAGAGGACCCCTGACCATCACTCTCTGCCCTTGAAGATGATCCGAGGGAGTCGTTGGAGCTGTCAGTGGTGGCTCTGACCTCCTCAACAACGTCTTCATCCTCGATATCACTCCTAGTAGCAGGAACCCACCGAAACTCTCCTGGAGTATCGCCCAGCACTGCTCCATTTAGCGCATCCCTATAACTGGATTGTTCGTTAAAGGAGACATTAATGGTCTCAACAATTCTGTCACTATCAGGCAACCAAATTCTATAACCCTTTGTTCTAAAAGCGTAGCCAACAAGATATCCTCTACTAGCCTTTGAATCCAGCTTTTGCCATTTCTGACGAGGGACACCAACATACGCCAAACACCCAAATGGTTTTAAATGCCTGACAGAAGGTTTATAGTTACCAAAAAGTTCAAAAGAGGTTTTGGTCTGATTTTTGTGACATAAACGGTTCCAAACATAGGTGAAGTGGAGAACTGCCTCTGGCCAAAAATTCAAATCCATGCCACTTTCTTTTAACATTGTTCTAGCCCCATCTACTACAGTCTGATTGTACCGTTCAACAATACCGTTCTGTTCTGGAGTAAAAGTATTCGTAAATTCATGATTTATTCCCCTTTCAAGACAAAATTCTTCCATTTTGTTATTATCAAACTCTCCCCAATTGTCGGATCTTATGGCCTTAACCTGTCTACCCAAAAATCTTTCGGCACGGTTAATATGTTGCCTTAAAATTTCAAAAACTTCCGACTTCTCTTTCATAGGGTATAAAGAAGTTTTACGGGAAAAATCATCAATTATAGAAACGAAATACCTTTCTCCTTGCCTGCCTTCAACCTGACTTGGACCCCAGACATCAGTATACAAAAGTTCCAATGGAGATTTGGATCGAATAAAATTTCTAGATTTAAAAGATGTCCTCCTAAACTTGTTAAGTTTACATGATTCACATTTAAATTCTCCCTCTCTTAAATTTGGCAAACCCCTAGCACCCGCATTTCTACATGTATGAGCTATTAAATAAGGACTAACATGTGCCAGCCTTCTGTGCCAAACATACATATCATCATGCTTACTGGTAGAAGATGCTTCAAAACTAACTCTCTTAGTAACTTTGCTAGGAATTTTGGGGTATAAATAGTAAACACCATTTTTAAGAATGGCTTTAAAAAGGGGTTGTCCGTTGCATGATATCTTCACCTCGCCACTCTCACCAGAAAAACATGCCCCATTTATATCTAAACGAGGACCAGATATTAAATTACGCCTTAATTTAGGAGAAAACATTACATCTTTAAACATTAAGATTCTTTGCCCAAACTTTAATTTAATAGTTCCACACCCTTCTATAGGAAAAGTTACACCTTCAATGGCTACAGCCATATGCTCATCATTTAAAGGAGTAAATTCAATAAAAAGATCTCTATTTTTACAAAAATGATGCGAAGCTGCTGTGTCGAAGACCCAGTCAGCATCTCCATCAACTAAGTTAGCTTGAGACAAAAAGAATGAAGTATAGGACTTACGTTCTGGACTGTTCGACAGATAGGACTTACGTTCAGGACTTCTCTGACGAGTGTCTCTAGATCGGCCTCTTTTCACTTTGTCATCAGGTCTACGAGAATCACTGTGTTGATGCTTAGCAGGAGATCTTGTATACTGTCGTGGAACTCTCTTATCACTATGAGGGCTAAAGGATCTAACTAATGAAGTATCACGATGAGATGAAAATTCGGCTGACGGTGAACTATCTCTGTTACAGGATAACATACTCCTTCGGAAACTATGGCACTGGCTTTTAACGTGACCTGGCTTTTTGCAAAAATAACAGCTCAACTTCTTTCTAGCTTTCCTCTGGTACTGTAATGATTGAGCTTCAGGATACACTTTACTATGATCACGTTCTCTCAGTTGAAGCCTGGTTTCTTCGGCTACCAATGAAGTCACCACATCGTTAAAAATAAACTCCTCTTCTTTCCATCTGAGAATTGCCTGTACCATGGAATCAAACTTTGGAGGCAAGAATCGCAATAGTTGAAATGTCACATAGACGTCATTAAACTTTTTATTTATATTTTTAAGCTGGTTCGCCACTCGTAAAAGCCTGGCAGCATATAAATTAATACTCTCACCACTGGCAATTTTGCATTCACACAACTCAGTGAAAACTTGCATATGACGGCTTCTTGTGTCTGGATAAAAATGAGTATGGAGCTTTTTCCAAGCATTTACTGGATCACTACATTCCTCTATAATTTTCCTAAAATTAGGCTCCACATTTAAATATATCATAGACAGTGCTAATTTCTGTCTAATATGATAATCTTTAGTATCTTTATCGGTGACACCATTACTATCTGCATTGAGCTCAGGAGGTTTCTCTATTTCTGCAACTATATCCCAAACATTTCTTTCCATCAATAAATATTTCATGTCAGATTGCCAATTGGCATAATTACTAGCATTTAATTTCTGAATCTGATTCTGCATCATCATTTTGAAAAATTTATACTTAAACCAAAAAAAATTTCACAAATTTAAAAACTTTATGAACCAGCCAAAAAAAAATTTATAGTTAAAACATTTTGTATTAAAAATTTCTTAAAAACTCTAATTCTAACCTATTTCCTTTCTCTTTTCAAATTATTACTTCAAAAACGAAATTATTTCGAAAAAAAAATTTCTAATTATCGGTCATTGTACGAAAACTAACGGCCCCCCCTAATAAAACTATCTCTTAATCCTCCTTGGGCCGTAGTTAAACACTTTACTGCACTAATATAAAGCATAGCTAAACAGAAACTATCTCTGCATGGGTATTAAATGCCCATAACCAAAAAATGTTATATGAGACTACTCATATAACTAGTGCTTAAAAATGATCTATTACTTTTATAAAGCACTTCAATAATACATCCTAAAACTAAGCAGATATAAAATTTGCAGTAAGAAGCATCCGCTGAAAAATAAAACCCTAAATATGCAGAGAGAGAGAGATGGTTGTTTTATGCAGTAAGTGTAAGAAGAAATGATGACCAGATAAATAAAAGAAAAACTTAACTTTATTAAAATTCTTTCATGATAAAATACGATAGTATAAAAATAAAGGCTTTGAAATCAAACAAACAAATATTGATTAACTTTATATCTTGCAGAAAAATAAACGTAATAAAAAAATACTTTAAGATAATCCCTCCAGAGCTCATGCCATAATATATTCACTCTAAATCAAATTGCAAATGAAAAATGTCACCTGTAGTAAATGAATTCATCACTTTATTTCATCTTTAAACTTGAAGAAAAACATCGTAGAACTAGCGAAGATCCAAAGATTAAAAACATCCTCTCAGCAACTCCATCGTACGTAAAAACTCAATAACATAAACTTCATATCCGTTAAATAAACATCAGAGCGGCAGACATCAAAACACCGAAAGAGAGACGACCAGCATGTATCAAAAACAAACGTTCCCCCAACAGCTATCACGCCGTTCCTTTTATCTATATCGGCAAACACCGAGAGCTGCTCCGCAGAGAAGCTGCAATCGGAAACACCCTCCTTCCATCGCACGTGGGAAAAAGTAATTTGCATAGGCACGTGCCGCGCCAAAGGCAAAAAAAAGCACTCGTGGACAGGCAACGCCACCTACCGGCCAATGGAGTTACCGCTCAGTTCGAAAACGGTATACGATAGAGCTCGGCTGGAAAAACATCGCGATGTGAAAGTCCAATGATACGATGCAAGTTCTCTTTAAAACAAATAAATAGCTACACAAATGGACAAAAATAAATTAGCTGTAAGGATGAAAGGTAAGTCATAACTAAAGAAGTTTCAAGATAAAAATATATTTAGTTGAATAAAAAAAAGATAATGCAATTGATAAGAAAAGCGGGAATATGGCTAACATATATGACGTCTGTGCCGAAACTTTAATATTTAATGTTTAAACTCTTCGCTCCACTCCCCTTGCATATAGTACAAACTATAACACGGATAGTGCAAAATAATAGACAGTTTGGTACTTTTCCACTGTAGGGGCTTTGGCATTTTTTTAAAAAAGTCCTTCCGGCCAGTGCCGGGAGGAAGAGGTAGCTTTCATAATCCTTATTTTAAAAAAGCCAAATTATATCATTCAAACACACGAAGCTCAATTTAGTGGAAACCGAATATAGGAGATTCAATACTAATTTTTATCAATATAATGAATGAGAATTTCGCGAAATTAGTCAGCTTTATCCAAGCTGCTTTTCTTTAAAGTAACATATATTTGGCTGCCAAATTCGGCAATTTCTTAAAGTGCCTCTCATTTTAAGGCAACATGGTGGATGAGGCTAAGCAGTGAACTTGGTCGAGACCTTAGTAATTGCTGTGCACATGCTCACTCACATCGGAATCGGTTAATATATAGGAGTGCTGTCGCATGCAAAAAATCAGATTTTTCAAAATGTCACCCACAATAGAAATTGAAACTGCTATATCTGAGCCATTTTTTAAGGTAAAGACAAACAAAAAATGCTCCTGAATCCTTATATCAAGGTCAAATGCTTAAGAAAGAAACCTTTTTCAATTTCTAATTTTTTTGCACCTCACTTTAAATATATATATTTTTTTTTTAATTTAATGGTCGCCATTTTGAATCAAGATGGCTGATGAATCTGGCCAGCGAACTTGGTCGAGGTGTTGATGTATACTATCCACATGCCTTCTTACATCGAAATAGGCGAATACGTGTGTTATCGCGCGACAAATACAAGATAGTTTCAAAATGTTAGCCATGCTAGAAATTCAAAGTGCTATAAATCAACCATTTTTTAAGATATAAACAAAAGAACAAATTTTCAGAAACAAAAACTGCTCCGGAATCTTTGTATCAAGGCCAAACACATAAAAAAAATCTTTTTCATTTTCCAATTGTTTAATACCTCATTTTGAATTTCAAATTTAATTTTTTTTAAATGGCAACCCTTTTGAAACAAGATGGCGAATGAAGCTGGCCAACGAACTCGGTCGAGACATTGGTATGTACTATGTACAGACCAAGTTACATCCAAATAGGTTCATAATTACGCCTGTTATCGCGTGACAAAAATCAGGTCGTTTTAAAATGTCAGCCACAAGAGAAATTGAAAATGCTATTACTCAGCCATTTTTTTTAGATATAGACAAAAGAAAAACTGTTCCGGAATCTTTGTATTAAGATCAAACACATACAAAAAAAAATTTTTCACTTTCCAATTTTTTGGTACCTCATTTAAATTTTTTTATTTTTTAATTTTTTTTAAATGGCCGCCATTTTGAAACAAGATGACGGATGAAGCCGGCCAACGAACTCGGTCGAGATATTTGTATGTACTATGTACACACCAAGGTACATCCAAGTCGGTTCATAAATACGCCTATTATTACATGAGAAAAATCAGGACGTTTCAAAATGTCAGCCACGCTAGAAATTCAAAATGCTATAACTCAGCCATTTCTTAAGATATAGACGAAACAAAAACTGCTCCCGAATCTTTTTATCAAGGTCAAACACATAAGAAGAAAATATTCTTTCAATTTTTAATTTTTTGGTACCACATTTCAAATTTAAAGTTTTTTTAAAAATTTAAATGGCCACCATTTTTAAACAAGATGGCGGATGAAGCTGACCAACGAACCCGGTCGAGACATTGGTATGTACTATGTATAAACGAAGTTACATCCAAATCGGTTCATAAATACGCCTTTTATCGCGTGACAAAATTCAGGACGTTTCAAAATGTCAGCCACGCTAGAAATTCAAAATGCTATAACTCAGCCATTTTTTAAGATATAGACGAAACAAAAACTGCTCCGGAATCTTTGTATAAAGGTCAAATACATAAGAAAAAAATATTTTTCCATTTTCAATTTTTTGGTACCACATTTCAAATTTTAAATTTTTAAAAAAAGTTTAAATGGCCGCCATTTTGAAACAAAATGGCGGATGAAGCTGGCCAACGAACTCGGTCGAGATATTGGTATGTACTATGTACACACTGAATTACATCCAAATCGGTTCATAAATACGCCTTTTATCGCGTGACAAATTTCAGGACGTTTCAAAATGTCAGCCACGCTAGAAATTCAAAATGCTATAACTCAGCCATTTTTTAAGATATAGACGAAACAAAAACTGCTCCGGAATCTTTGTATAAAGGTCAAATACATAAGAAAAAAATATTTTTCCATTTTTAATTTTTTGGTACCACATTTCAAGTTTTAAAATTTTTTAAAAATTTTAAATGGCCGCCATTTTGAAACAAAACGGCGGATGAAGCTGGCCAACGAACTCGGTTGAGAGATTGGTATGTACTATGTACACACTGAATTACATCCAAATCGGTTCATAAATACGCCTTTTATCGCGTGACAAAATTCAGGACGTTTCAAAATGTCAGTCACGCTAGAAATTCAAAATGCTATAACTCAGCGATTTTGTAAGATATAGACGAAACAAAAACTGCTCCGGAATCTTTGTATAAAGGTCAAATACATAAGAAAAAAATATTTTTCCATTTTTAATTTTTTGGTACCACATTTCAAGTTTTAATTTTTTTTAAAAATTTTAAATGGCCGCCATTTTGTTTCAAAATGGCGGATGAAGCTGGCCAACGAACTCGGTCGAGACATTGATATGTACTATGTACACACCGAATTACATCGAAATCGGTTCATAATTACGGGAGTTACAGTGTGACATAGGTCAGATATATATATATATCAATTTTGAACGGAGGGTGGTTTTGGGGTCTGGGGGTCATGATCGATGAAAATATACCAAAATTTTTTGAAATCGCTTTCCTCCGAACGGCTGCAATAGGTAGCTTTTTTGTAAAGAAAGCTACCTAAAAGCTTGGTGTAATTTGGGCATCAGAAAGTGAGATTTGGGTACTTTTCCGTTATGCGAACACCATTGTCGCCAAGCGTAATAGTTGGCGCAAAATCATGAATTGAAGCATTTGAAAAATAAAAGAAAAACCATCGATACTATAGTGAGCATTTAAAAAATATAGCATTTGAAAATTCCAGACTTTTACGAACTATTTCATCAAATCACAAATATATACTTAAAATAAGTGAACAAATAACTGCTATAAAATAAAGCAATAAAATAAAACTCATATTAAACTGCTGGCATAAAATTACAAATATCTTTTAGCATTTTGAAATAATTGGCGCATTAGCATACATTTTGGCATGGTGTCCGTATAACGGAAAAATATCAAGATTTGTTGTCAAATCATATAAACAACTATGAAAACAAATTTGATGAGTGCTTTTGTTTGTTTTATATGTATATTATTGATGTTTTTATGTACAAATTACATCTGTTTCTGTATAAAATTAGAGAAACGGCTTTTTTATGTTAAATAAATCGTATAAATATCGAAAAAAATGTGTGTGTATATAAAATGAAACAGTGAATAGGTTCCCGGAAAATATGTTACCAAATTTCCTTTTTCGCCAAGGCACCTATACTGGAAAAGTACCTAAAGCACATTAAAATCGCACAGTTAGGAGCTCACACAGTACATGGTTGTCTATTGGCAGTTATTTTATTAGTAGCATCAGGAGAAAGATGTAAATATGTACTTTAAATTCTCACCCATAGATTTCGAAAAAATATCTTAAAAGAGTGGAGTTTAAATTAAATTTTGGTGACCTCCATTATAAAAGATTAATGGTTTTAAATGGGAATTTCGCCAAATTAGCCAGCTATCGCCAAGTTGGCTAACATTTGACGCTAGTGTGGTAACCCGGCATTAATATTTTTCAACAATTACTCATTTCAGTGAGGCGGTCCTACCGGAATAGTGAGGGACACACAGAGACTTAGATTTTATATAAATAGATATGTATGTATATATACATATATATATATTATTTACATCGTATTATTTTATAAATAAAGCAAATTTTTAATCTACATCAAACAACTATAAAAATAAGAAATAATTAAAGAAGGCTAATTTAACATATTCTCCATGAATTTCTGATGGCAAGACAAATGAATATAGCAATTGCAAAGTAAAATAATCCTTGATAAGCACAAACTGTATTTATTATGGCTACTGCCCACACAGCACACTTACATCTCTGAAACGTCGCAGGTGCGTCGCACTGATCGTCTCACAGATGTTCTGGCAACCGCAAAATGTCCGTGACCAGCGACGTCGCGTTGTAACGTCTATAGTACATCGCACTGCAACATCTATGCGACGTCGTACTGTAGCATCTACGAGATAGCTCATTGTGACATCTATGTGACGCTGCGTTGCAACGTTTTCAGTGCATCGCACAACACATCTATGAGATATCACATTGTGACAACTATGCGATCTTTCTCTGCTAGTACTGTTCTGTAATGAGTGGACTATAGTAAGAAAACCTAGATGCTAATTGTCTCCACTATATCTGAATAGCAATATTCACCTAATTTGATAAATTTCTGTCATTAAATAAGGCAAATATTACTATTCGGAAACACTGGTGATAATTGGCCTGCTGACATGCAGGTTCACCCTATGACATTTCTGTTACTATTATTTTGCTTTAATTAAAACAAATTATCATTCACGTCCCCACTTACAAGTGGGGGCCTAATCTGTGGCTGCCCCAGTGTGCCCTTCAAATGCATCACATAATAACTAAATTTCATATTTCTATTATTTTTCATTCAGGATATTTTGAATTAGAAAATAATAGAAATATAGTACTAGTGACATTTATGTAGTACATCAAAAATTTTCTTTTCGAATCTTAAATCTTCTTGTATCCTCTAATAAAACAGAAATGCAAATTTAGTATACATGATTTTTTAGCATGCATAATACACGTGATAGAACTCTTAAAAAAATGCTTGTGGGGCTACTTCAGTCGCGCGAAAAGACCCACTTGCTAATTCTAATCCTATGGAAGAAATTTTTAAAGATATCTTGTTTGCATTTCAATATTTTTGATTTTTTTTTTTTTTTTTTTTTTTTTTTTTTTTTTTTTTTTTTTGCATTGGATAGTTGAGGTCGGTTTGTACAAAGGCCGTTTTTTACTTTTTCGATTTTGTTCAAAAATTTCTTTTATGAGTATGCTTGCCCTTTCGAAACCGGTTTCGAAAGTGAAAGTGTCCCAATTAAAAATACCTGAAAATAAAATCAAAAAAGTAAGAAAAGGCAGATGTAGAGATCGATCTCAGCTTTCCAATGCGAAAAAAAAAAAAAAAAAAAAAGATTTAAAAATACTGAAATTCAGACGAGATATCTTACAAAATTTCTTTCATTGGATTAACATTAGCGAACGGGTGTTTTCGCCGGACGGAGTAGCTTCGTAATGGAGTACTGTATTTTTCCTCTACTTTATCGCAAATATTTTATCCTACTCTAAATTTCTAAAAATCAGTTTTTATGGACTTGTACCACTTTATATTCCAGGTATTCAAATTATTGGAATTGTGTTTGAATACTAAAATTTTTAATAGATAGTCACTTAAAAAAAAATATTGTATAAGTAGAATACAACGCTACTAAATAATTCATGAAGAAATTTATTACGTATAATTATATAAAAGTATCAGACAAAGAGTATGGGTTATGGTATTCAGGCAGATCATCCATATGTGTGAGCCCAGGATAACAATTCAGTTGAATTAGAGGCCTTCTAAATGTGGGGACACACGATATTGGCAAACTCAAACACCAATTGTCACCACTGCTTCTGAATAACAATCTTTATCTTTTTAAAAACAGAATTTATGACAAAGATTATTATACAGAAATAGTGGTAACAATCGACCTACTGGCATCCAGACTCACAACCCTTGCCTTATGACACTTTAGTTGCTGTACTTTACATAAAAAAATATACTTGGTTTTAACCATTCAGGACCTCATTTAACTCAAGCTAGGTCAAGTAAATGTCATTTTTTTTTCTCTGATTCCTAAATTTTCTTGCATTTACAGAAATACAATATTTTTTATGGTATTGGAAGTTTGTACGATTCCTATAAAATCTGAGGCATCCAGAAAAATGTGATATAAGGCTGAATATTTGCTGAAAAAGTACTTAATGCAGTACCATATTCTTTCTAAATATAATCCACAGTCTAAGTGGCTTTACTATCGTATTTAATTGCAAGGCTCTACCATCCTAAATCTTTGTCTATTCTGAAAATCAGTTTTCATGGGCTTTTATCATCAGTATTCTGAGTAGTACTTAAATTATTAGAATAGTGTTCAAAAAGTAAAATTTATAATTGATATGATCAGTTCCAGGGTTCGTAAATATCATGGTATTTTCGAAAATATCCGATATTTTCAAAATAGTTAACTAGTTTGCTGATAAATTATTTAATAGTTAAATGACAAATTATTTAATAGTTAGCTGACAATAAATATTTTCAAGCATAATATAAATTAGAAACTAAAACATATTGCACTTAACATGAAAATTTACTTAAACAATATTCTAAAAATGCATTGCATTTCTTTTCCTTCTTTCTTTTTTCTAGTTAGAACAAAATTGAAGATTACCTAACTGAAAACAGATATAATTTTATTTATGCAGTTATTAATATATATATATATATATATATATTATAGTATTCAGTGTCAAATATCAAGAAATCAGAAATTTTTAAAACAAAATAGTTTTTAAATTAAAGAATTTTAATATAAATGTAAGCTTGTCTTATTTTTTATTTCCTAACATGTATTACCTATAGTTTATACTAAACTGAACCAATATAGGAAAAGATTATTTTCCAATGAAGCTATATAATGGATTATCTAAATTAGACAGTATATCTTTTAATGGCTGTTTTGAATTAATTATCTCGCCTAATTATTAGTTCTACATTTAAAAATAAAAGCTTCAAACATAAAACTTGGGGAAAACATTTGTTTCCTTTGGATAAAAAAGTCACTGCCAGAGCCAGAAACAAAGTTTTTTATCTGCAGAATGATACAGTTTATAACAATTGAAAATTTCATTTACACTTCTTTTAATTGAAAATGTCAAAATTATCTTGCTCAGTGATATTTTGAAATATTTTGAAAATAAATATCAAATATACAAAACATCAAATATCTTGATATTTTGAAAATAAACATCAAGTTTACGAAAATACCAAAAATCTTGATATTTTAAAAATAAATATATATCAAAATACATCGAGATATATATCCATTGATATATATCAACAAACCCTGATCAGTTTTTAAAAAATATTGTATAGGTAACATGCTTCTAAATGTTTCCCGAATCTTTCCTAATACATATTTTATAATAAAAAACTCATAATGAAATTTAAAATGAACAGTGTGATTGTATAACAATATGAGATGAAGAGTTGTATGGATTATGATATGCATACCGACCACCTGTAAGTGAGAGCCCAGGATAAAGATACAGTTTGAGTCTACTCCTCCCTTACTCTCAGACAATGATGGTACACAATATGGGCAAACTCACATGCTAATTACTGCTACTATTCCTGAATAGCAATCTGGATGTGATACTGCCTTTCTTTCTCCTAACATACCTTATTTAATAACAGAATTTCTTTCATTAAACAAGGAGGAGATCACTAAACAGAAATAGTGGTGAAAATTTGTCTACTGACATGCAGGCTCATCTCCCCCCCCCCCCCCCCAATCACCCTTTTGTTGCTGTATTTTGCTCTACAGTTGTTGTTTTTTTTCCTTTAGGGCTGCACTTAACTGAAGCTAGCCCAAGTAAATGTTAAATATTTTTAGCAGATTTTTAAATTTTCTTGTATCTCTCTATTCTAAAAAAAAGTAACTACCGCTGTCACCGCCGCCGCCGGTTTTGAATTTTTTGTGACCGGAGGTCTTTCTTCGTTAATATTAACAAAAATAATGCATACAAAAATATGAAAATCGGTAGTATTATACAAAAATGTTTGATAAACACGCTGATGCAGACAGTTTTCAAATCGAAGAATTATTTTAAGAGATATTTAATGCTAAAGTTGGACAAAATCGTTCCACTAAAAAAGTTTTATAGGAGCAAAAACTATACGTCGGAATTTAATAATTTTTAGATCATTTTATACGTTATAATTTCCCGGTGTGCAGAATTAATTTATTTTTTTAATTTGATTCATTTTTCGAGGTTTCATTTCTATTTTAAATTCAAATTTTCAGCATTTCGAGAGATATTTTTTACTTATTTCAGAAAATTGTACTAATTTAACCTGTTGCCAACTGTATAAACAACGGAAACAATAATGTTTGCTTCAAATTAAAAATTTATTTACACGTGACTATTATAAACAGAAAAAAAACTTTCAAATTAGAATTAAATAATTACGTATAAAAAGCAGGAACTTATTGAAAATTACTTCATCTATAATTACACATGAATTTTAACAGAGAAAGGATATTGTAAAATAATAAATTTATTAACATGCGTTAGAAGTCTTAAATAGGAGAAATTACATCACATTTACGTCACATTACAGTTATTACATAAAATGAACACAAAATAATATTGCAAAACAGCATAAATTTAAAAATAGCGCGAGACATTTACTTGATATTTTGAGATGAACTTTTCAACTTTTTTTTTTTTGGACAGCGCAAATAATATTTCATTTCTAATAAAAGCATTTTCACGTGAATATTAAAAAGGGAAAGAAAAGTTTGGTGAAAATTACGTCAGATTAAAAACGATATATTTAAAATGTCTTTTTTAAAAGGACTTTCTTTTCGCTTTGTTAAAAAATACCGGGAGACAAAGACTCTGTTTACTTAATTCATTTTATATTAGATGATTTTGAAATGCCATTGTATCTTTTAACAGCAGCTGATTTTTCCGTAAAATTCCCCAATCAAAGAGAAATGAATAAAAACCCGTTTATAGGGAGATCGCTTTTGTTGTTTTTTTTAATTATAATTCAATCTTCCTAAATCTTTTTAAAGCCGATCAAATTAGCGTGCTTTTAGAGACTGCAGTGCCTGAACGGGGGTTGGCGAGCGTAGCTCGTAGGGGGCCGAGCCCCCTAGTTTAATAAAATCTTGCAACGAAATCCACTTATTCTTGCACAGAAATTCAATTATTTTATTGTATTATGATTGTGATAACTTTCTTAAGAAACCTCTATGATGAGCTATACTATTGTATAATATATTATATTAATAATATGATATATATTCATACAGTAGTATGAAACGAATTGGTGTTTATTCTATGTTTGTTTACAAAAAATATAAATTCCCTTGTAATAAATGTCTGGAGACACTTATAATTCTGTTATCTCCTCCACACAGAAATAAGTTTCAGTATTATGTCTCTCAGATTATGTAGAACTTCATCCAGCTTTTTTTTGTAGTATGAGTTTTCCTTATTCTCTATAGGTGCAGATTTACAAAAAATAAACAAATAAAAATTTAAACATATACCAAAATATACAATATAAACTTTACAAAGTTCACTGTTTTACTTAAAAGCCGAACAAAAAAAAAAATAATAATGTAGATGTTACAAGTTAAAAAATGTACAATTTATTTTAAATTTGTAAAATCAGTACATTTGTAATTTGTTAAATTGGAACATCTATATTATTATTATTATTATTATTGCTGCCTTTTAAGTAAAACAGTGAACTTTGTAAAGTTCATATTGAATATTTTGTGATTGAATCAAGGTGAAATATTGCATTTCGTCTTATGATTTTATTTAAATATATACTTTAGCTAAAAAAATTAAAATGTTTCTTTAAAGCAGCAAATGATAAACTTTAATAACTATTGTTGAATAAATATTTCTATTATCAATTCAACCAAACAGAAAAAAAGAAAAGAAAACTTATACAATACATGATTTATGATGAGCAATACTATTAAATAATAGCATCAAATGAAGAGGTGTTTTGTGTTTATTCTATGTTTATTTACAATTCTGCTCATCAATTTTAAACATAATTTTTTTTTATCAAATGCTCCCGAGCTGCTTGTTTTACATCATATATATTTCACTATTTCAATCTATGAATTGCATTGATTCAAACTTACTTATTTAAAAAACTCATATTTATGAATGCAAGCATTTTATATCTGATGGAGATAAATTGTTAACCATCATTAAAAGTAAATGGCCATAAAATACTAATTTTTATACATTACAATATTTGCAAGCTTATTTTTATAATCCAAATTTACATATTAATTTCTTAAGTATTATTAAGGAAACTTATTAAGCAATATATTGCCCTGCCCCCTTTTTTTCCCAACAGAGTCTTTGGAGTGAAAAGGGTTAAATTTTGCAGCTTGTTGTACTATGATATTATGTTATAAATAAATAAATACTTGATTAATGATAAAACTCCACATATCTACAGATTAAAATAATTCGGCTAAATAAGTTTCAAAATTTGTTTTTCTGAATCATAAGCATGATATTGATAAATCTTTTTGCATATATACACAAGTTTTACATACTCTAATATAGATAATTTCATTACTTGTAATAACTATTTTTATTGCAATTATTTACAAATAACTTGATGTTAATTACTATGGAAATTTTTTTATCTACTTCGAATTTGCAAAGTTTAACAATTATTTTCAGTAATTATAAATCAACGTGCTCTATTAGAATTAAAGAAATTTATCATATAGATAAAACAATATGTTTCTAGCAAATAATTATTCATTTATTATTCCTCATGCAGATGTTAAATATTTTTAACTTTTAATATATTTTTCTTTTTTTGTAATTTCTTTTTTTATAAATTAAACATAAGCTTTTGAATATAAACAAAAACAAACCTTATTATACCAACAGGTTGAAATTTAAATATGCCTGCTTATTTTATACACAGAATTTTAAAATGATAAATAAAGCCTGGCATATGTATATAATCACAACATTTTCATAAGTATTTATTATGCAAAAATATCAATGACTAATACAATTTTATTATCTTAGCAAACAGCAGTTTACTGATTTAAAAAATTTAGTTCTGTAAAAGCCATAACCCCCCCCCCCCCCACCCTCATATTTAATTACATTTAATTAGAAATTTGATAATTGCTCTTCATAAAAACAAAAATATTCAATATTTTTCACCCAGATACAGTGAAAAAAAATTTAAACTTTATTGCAAAATATAAATGTCTGGAGACACTTATAATTCTATTATCCCACCCACACATAAACAACAATACTAAACTAAATAAGTTTCAATATGATGTACTCTCAAATTATGTAGTAATTTCAGTCAACTTTTTTGCATTGAGTGTTTTCTTTAATCTGTATAGGGGCAGATTTACAAAAAATAAACAAATAAAAATTTAAATATATCCTCTAGCTAAAAAAAAATAATCAAATATATACTTTTAAAGCAGCAAATGATAAACTTTAATAACTATTGTTTAATAAATATTTCTGTTATATCAATTCAACCAAATAACAGCAAAAAGATATTATGATGAGCACTACTATTTATATAATAGTATGAGACAAAGAGATGTATTAGTGTTTATTCTAAGTTTGTTTACATTTTTTTTCTCATCCATTTTAAACAAACTATAAAACAACTTTTTTTTTCAATCAATTGCTCTTGAGTTGCTTGTTTTACATCATATATATTTCAATATTTCACTCTATGAATTGTATCGATTCAAACTTAATTAGTTAAAAAACTCATATTTATGAATGCAAGCATTTTATACTTGATGAAGATCAATTGTTAATCATTTAAAAATAGATCTCCATAAAATGCTAATTTTTATACATTTCAATATTTGCAAGCTTATTTTTATAATCGAAATGTAAACATTATAATTTCTTTAGTATTATTAAGAAAACTTATTAAGTAATATATTGAATCCCCCCCCCCCCCCTCTAAAAATTTAAATATATCCTTTAGCTAAAAAAAAAAAAAAAAATCAAATATATACTTTTAAAGCAGTAAATGATAAACTTTAATACCTATTGTTGAATAAATATTTCTATTATATCAATTCAATCAAATAACAGAAAAAAAAGAAAACTCATATGATGAGCCCCTATTTATATAATAGTATGAGACTAAATGATGTATTAGTGTTTATTCTAAGTATATTCTTATAATTGCCCTTCATCAAAACAAAAAAATCAATATTTATGACACAGATAAATAACATATTCATAAACTTTATTGTAAAAATATAAATGTCAGGAGGCTCTTATTATCTCCCCCCCCCCCCCCCGCGCACACACACAAACAACAAAACACTATACTTCTTCCAGATAGTTAATTAAAAATTTCCAAACTGAAGAAGCACAACTTTAGAGCTTTGAGATTGGGGTTCTCTGAGGCCTATAGCGGCGTTGTCTCAAATGATCCAAGCACCACTGAAGAAATAATAAAAACAATACACAATATCAAATCCAAACACGGAGCAATCACATGGCACGCGCACATCCTTCACAACAAATTATCTTTGACGCCATTAAGTTCACGCATGCGCCAGTAACTTGGAGGTATTTGCGCATGGGCGAAAACGGCAGCTTGTGTTAGGTAAACAGACCCTTTCTCATCCCTGTACATATCCCTATCATAACAGTTCACTTTTACTTTTTATTTACAAGTATAATTAATTCATTATCTTTATTTAAATACACTTTATTTAGTTCCACTTACCTTTATTCTATTGTTATTTCCAAGCTTTAGTTCCAGGCTTTGAGTTTCTTTCGTTACTCCATATACTTTATTTATGTTTCACTTTGCTATCGTAAGAGCCGGCATTTAGCACACGTTTTCGTCCGTGACGCAATACATCCGAAATCTTCTGATCCAACTGAGGAGTTTTTACGAATGAACACGAGATGGCGTTAGTCATCCGGTCGTTTGTTTTGCATATGACGTTTCGTCCTTTCTTCCATTAGCGTTTCAGAGATCGAGGATGTAACTTCCGGGCTGCGTCGCAGTTGCTTTTTCTGTGTGGTTGGATGATATAAATATGCTCTCATTCAACGTGATAGATATGCGTTTTCAGTCCGTGCTGTTATGTGGTAAAGTGTCTCTTTATGTTTTTAGTTTTAGGCGAGTTGAAAAGATGGTGCATGTTTTTCTTTTTAGTCTTAAGTCTCCTTGGAGTTTTTAATGCTGAATGAGATTATTTTTATTGTCAACCTGGAATTTGACTTTTAATCAAGAGAACATTTTTCACGGGCTGCCTTTTTGATTCTCTCATCGATGGTGTCATGTGTGATTCTTCGCTCTAGAAAGAAGCCGGTTTATTTTTCAACGTGGTTTTAGATGTGAATCGGCTTTACAAGTGTAAGAGGGATCCGTATTAGTAAATGACGTTTCCAGAAGATGTTGTTTACAGTTATAGGTACTTTATTCGTATTACATCGGTTGACCTTTGACTGTCTGAATATCGAGATGGTTTGTGAAAAGTGGTTTTCGTTTTTCAAGTGAATGTGTTTAAGCAATTCAGCGTAATGCACGTGAGTTTTTGATCGCTAAATATGAAGGACTCTGGTTCACTGGTATAATCATTTGATAGTGTCATGAAGTGTTTTATGTTTTTAAGAGTATAATGTTAGTTTCATTTATGAGAAGAATATATAAGAATTATGAGTATGTAATTGTTTTGTCATTCTATTTTTAAAGTATATTTAATCGAATAATAAACGTTAGTTGTATTTTAAATCTAGTTTGTTTATTTCTTTAACCACCACAAATGATTTTCTATTTCAGCTGTTTAAATTTTTCTTTTAAAGTTAAATAGTAATTGAATCTTTATTAATATAATTTGTTTTAAAGAGGTTTAGGGATTCTTTCAGCTTTCGCGTTTCCATTTGCTAACGCAGCTCTGCTACTCGTGTTAGACTTTACTTTTGTAATTTCAACAAGGGTTATGGGGTTATGTTTCCCTGACCTCTGTCAGTTTGTTTTCATAGTTCAAAAATTAAAGAAATTCGTAAATTGATTAATATAATTTAATTCCTTTATTGTTCAATGATAGTTATAATTTAAAAGATTTTAAATAAGAGTTAAAAGTAGAGTTTGAAACTTTTCTTTGCCATCTTTAACCTTAATTGGTTTGGCTTTAAACTGATGTGGTGGTTACTCCCCCTTTTTGATTTTGATTAATACACCGTCTTTGACGGGGGGGCTATAAGTAAATATATTGTTAAAAGGTTGTAATTTTCAATAATAATTGTAATGCTACTTTAAATTTTGTTTCATAATATTATAAATACGTTTTTTAAGATTTTAACTTTATAAAATTTATTTTGAATATGATATTTTTAAGAAGTAAAATTTTTTTTTTGGACTTCATGACACAAGAACCAGAGATATTTCAATCAACCATTGAAGGATAAAATGCTCAATAAAGAGTTTAAAGTTTGGAATTTGATGTTGAAAATGATCAAGAAATCTTTTATGAAATTTAAGTGTTATACAAATGAAAGTGATGTTCCTGGAATGTGCTTTATGGTGAGATCTGAAATCTTCAGTGAAAGTTTCGTTTTTAACAAGTCATCTGAAAGTAATATTTAAAGTGACTTAGTTTTTGAGAGCAGTGGATCTCGTGTGGGCCCAATTTTGGGTTCATTCTTGGTTCTTCAAGGACTATTTGCTGAGATTTGTTCTTTTGAAAGTTGGCTTCTGGAACTGTTGTGGACATTCCGGTGATTGACTAAGCTTGCATGAACATTTGATGGAGACTTAATGAATGTTGATTTGCATCGTTAAATTGGTATTTTTCTGAATTGAGATCGCATAAGATGATATTAAAACCAAGTCATCAAGATGATGAGTGTAGCTGGAAGTGTGCCCTTTTTCTTCGTCTGTTAAAATTGTTATAGATCTGTGATATTTTGACTACTATATGCATTTTTTTTTTTTAGATAAAAGTGTGTTAGATATGCATGTTACAATTTTTTTTTAGATATGCATAAAAGTTTTAGATTAAATTGTGTTTTAGATATGCATGTTACAATTTTTTTTAAGATATGCATAAAAGTTTTAGATTAAATATTGTTTTAGATATGCATATAGCCATTTTTATTATTATCATGTTTAAAGTTTTAATAGAGTATAAAGTATTTTTGAATTGAATTTTTCTTTAAGATTGGTTAAAGTTTCTAAATAATGAATTGATTGTAGGGATACTGGTTTATTGCAGTTTTGAGAATTATATTAATCAAGTAGATTTTTAAACAAATACAGGTTTAATGGTTTTTAGAGTTTGATTTTGAGAAATATTTTTAAGATTATAAAGAAATCTGTTTGTATTTAAATGTATCGGGCTCCTTTCCATAATTTTTAGATTTACTGATATAATGGGCTAAATTGATTTAATGGGGCTGGAAGAGGTTAATAAGATGTTTTTCTGAATAAATTATTGATTTTTAAATAGTATTTAAAGATTAAAGTAATTATTGGGTTGAGCTTAATTAAAGATCTGTATTTTTATCTGGAGCGGTAGTTTAGATGTGTTAAATTGTATAATTTTTCAGAAGTTTAAAAGTAATTAACATTTAACCCTTACGGTGATGGTAAATTTTGATAAAGGTTATTAAATGTTAAATTTTTTTTTACTGCAATTGATTGGTTGGAGGTCCGTGGTATTTTGGCAAATTTTCCCACATGTATCCAATCATCATGAGTGGTATATTAAAATAGTTTCATTGTAATTTGAATTAAATAAATTGAAGTTAATAGTTTGACTCTTCATAAATTTTTTTTTAGTTTAATTTATTATGGCAATAGTGCAATATTACATTTATGGTGGTTGAGGTGTTATTTGTCATGCTTAGCATTGGGGGGTATTTCTTTTCTTTTAAGGTTGTTAAAGAGCCCATCCTGGAGTGCTGAGATGTTATTTGAATATCTTGACTACACTAATGTATTAAGTTTTTCTTTTAAGTTTGAAATAATTCTTTGTATAGTTTAAAGTCTACTTAATAGCAGTTTTTAAGGAAATTATGTTAATTCATTATCGTGGGGGGATTTAAGTAAAGTTAACCGTTAAATATAAGTTTTAATTGTTTGGATTTTATGGATCATGGAATTTAGTGTAAAGTTCAGGATACTTTTTGAGAACCATAGGATAGTTATATCCAGGTTATTATTTTTAGATATAGTTTTGAACTTGTTCATAATTTGAATATGCAGTGTAATTGTAAAATGATTCATTGTCTTGTAAAGTATATTTAGCTAAAACCTCAGACCTCTCCATGCCTTAAATTTTAATGTTTCAGTTTTTTTTTTTTTGCCTGACAAAAGGTCACAGTAAGTTCAATGAATATCTGAATAAAATGCATATTGTTTTGGACGACTGTTAAAATCCTAGGATCTCTACTTTGTACAAAGTGACCATTAACTTATATGTATTAATTGTATGAATTAAATGGTATATTTTTCTATTTTGAAAATTGTTTTTGTGAAAATAAATTTGATTTATATATATTTTTAAGTATTTTTCAGATATAGATTTAATTTTTTTTTTTTTTAATAAAGTGTTTTTTTTGTTTTTTTTTAATATATTTTTGACTGCATGTTTCAGTTAGGCTTGCCTTGGTGTCAACTTCTGATCAGAATATTGGTTGTCACCTGTTACAGTAATTTTTAAAATGAGCAAGTTAAAGCTCTGTATCTGCTGTTTAAAAGGGGAAGTGTACTGAATGTGTAGTTTTTTTTTTATAAAATAGAAACAGAGAAGTTTTTTTTATTTGTGCTTAATTGCCTGTTTAATTTACAGTAAAGAATTATACAGGATTAACCATGAGTTAATTGGTGTACTTTTGAGAAGGTCTTGTAATGGAAAGATAAATTTTTGAGGATCGGAGCCAGATCATTTGGAAAGATTGAATATTTAAAAAGGTTTTAAAGTAAATAGTTGTGTTTGTTGATTCTGGTGTAGGCCTGCGTTGGAATATAGATTTTTGGAAATTTTGAATTCTGGACCCTGGGAAAACTTACGAGATGAATAGTTAAGAGATGGAAAGTGCTAAAGTGGACTTCTTGTTGATCTTTGGCTGGTGACGTTGATATTGCATATAATTGAATAATTAAACTGTATATATTTTGCCTTTAGAAGTCGGTTTTTAAGGTTATTATAGATACTTTTGACTGAATTATTTTTGAAGGAATTGGAATGATGTTTATGGATTGCAGTCATGGCTGTGGTATGGTGTCTAGATCGGTGCTCTTATTTTTATTACTACGGTTATTTAGTTTTCTTTATTTTCCCTTAATGATTTTGATTGATTTTCATTTTTGACAGTGATACAAATATATAGTTCATTTTTTTTTTTTGTTAAAGATTATAGAAAGAATTGGGATTGAGCTGAGAGAAAAGAGCATTGTTAATATCTAGGGCACTTGTAACCCTAGCTAAAATGGTAGGAGTTTATATGTTTTTGAGACCAGTTTTTGGCTGCATGACGGAATGTCATATGAAATATTATGGTATACTTAATTCTGATGTTTAAGTTGTAGTGTCGACGTTGCCTAGCTTGAAGTTTTAAGAGGGTGTTGAAGTCTTTTTAGATGTGTTAGGTAATTATAATTTTTTTTGATGGTATGAATTGTGGGAAAGTGTAAAATTATTTGTTTTATCCCGGGTTGCTTTCTCCGCATGAGTATCATCATGAGTATTGTAATATTGTAAGATCTTTAATAGCTGAGGAAAATTTTGAGGTTGTACTTTCTGTGATAGGATATCTAGTTTTTCCGGAGGTCATCAAGTGAGTTCAGAAAATGGAAGTTGATTAGACAATTCTGGCGGGCAGGCTGTGTTAATCATAATCTTCGAAGTTTTTAAGGGAAATTCTGATTTCAATTTTTGCCTGATTCTAGATAGGGCAGAAATTATGATAAATTGTTTAAATACATTATGTTTTTTTTGGTATGGCTCGTTAGTTAATTAGCAAGGTAGTTTTTTTTAATTGTCTACATGCTGTGGTAATGAGTAATGCTGATGATTACAGTAGTGACTAGGTTTTTCTTTGGATTGTTGGCGGTAGTATGGTCTGTGCTCTTTTACTATTGAGGCTGATATGAGGGGATGTGGTCAGTCCCCTAGTTTCTGATCATTACGAGTCTAGTTTTTGAATTGAAGATATTTCATATCCGGTACCACATTTATCTACGTCTGTTTTTTTTTTTAGAGAGTATGTGGGCGACTGTTTTTTTTTGGATGTAGGTATGATACCTAGTACCTGATCTCGAAAGATTGAATGCATGTGAAGTACCATTTTTGATAAATGTTTCCATCTGGATTCTTAGATAAGTTGTGGTTTAAACCTACTTATGTTTAAAGAAGCTGTTATATGGAGAATAATTTAGGTTGGTTGAACACAGTATACTTGCCATTGTTAAGTAACCCATATATAGTGTTAGGAGTTACGTTTTTGGTAATCAGTTATTGCTGTATATCTTGCACTGGATCATTTTTTTTTTGAAGCTAGCTGAGTCATACCTGATAGATTTGAAATATTGTGAGAAGTGGAATGTGTTATTGTGTCAGAATAGAAATTAACACATTAACTGTTTGGATTTGCCTGGCTGGAATTTGTCTGAGGAAATTGTATTGCAGTTATTTAATTGATTCTAGTTAAGCAGGTTGAATTGACTGTTGGTTGATAAGTTGAGGAACTGGAGGTATAGACCAATAAAAATTGTTTTTATAAATATAAGTTTTTAAAATTGTTAAAAATCTGATAGTAAATATTTAGGATATAATATAAAGTTTATTTTTGGGGTACATTTTTCAGTTATGTTAAATCTTTCATGTAGAAGATCTTGTTTTTGAATTTTTAAGACTTGGCATGTGTAATATAAATGTGAGAGGAGAGGAGAGAGATTACTTATATAATGGACTGAAGATGTTTTTTTAGAAATGTTTTTAATGTAACTATGTTTATATTTAGTTATTACTGTGATATATTTAATTGTTATTTTATTGTAATATTGATGTAATTTTTAGTGTTCCGGAGTTTCTTCAGCTTTTAGCATCGCCAGTTGTCGTTTTTAATAGGATTCTTTTGGCTTATTTGAGTTGTTAAGATTATGGAACTTTGTTTTTATTAAGTGAGTTGTAGATATGGGTATTTCTTTAATTTTTGCTCAGGAGATACTTGATGTGTTAGACTATCCATTTGGGTTGCTACTAGTGTCTCTGTGGGCTGATGCCCTTGTTAGATGTACAGGTTCTGAGTGTTAAATTTAATTCCCCAGATGTTCTTCGGCAACTGCTAAAAGTGATTAAAAAAAAAAAAAAAAGAAAAGAAAGAACTTGTTACTAAACACAGATCATTTCAACAAGCAAATTTACGAACTGTTTCTTTACTTCCGCATTTGATAATGAGTGCTATTACAGCCCACTTGAGTAACTCTCTAAAGCATATGTTCTAATAACTAAGATTTCATCACTAATATGTAACTAAAAGGAACATCTGAACATTTTGACTGTTGCCAGACACCTTTAATTATTATATATTTTTTCTACGCTGCGAATATGTGTTTTAGCAGCTTTTATGTATTATCACTCTTAATCATGTAGCCTCTCTGTTAAGACGGAGTTTCTTATACTCCAGTAATATGTTTAATTATAAGTATTTAAAGCTAAAAGTTGAATCTTTCTTTATCGTAAAAACACACAATACTAATTCATATTACATTATATCTTCCCATGGATTTAGCGATTCATATTAAGCTCTCAAAGGATACTTCAAAGGATAAATAATGCTTCACAAAATAAAATAAAATAATTTCTTCAAGAAGCTTTTGGATAAATCCCTGGCCACGCCACACCGATGAAGTTGTACGTCATCGCGATATTGATGAATCCCAGGTAAGAGCATTTTACCTATTTCCATTTCAAAGGCAGCATAGCCACAAGAGATTTTTTCCAATTGTTTAAATATGAGACAGCGAATTCCTGCTATCGAGAATGGGGTGCTTTTGGCTTGATAGGCCACTTAAACTCCAACAAAAAGATTATGAGACTGATAAAGTGCTCATGTTTAGCGAAAAAGAAGAAAAATTTTATATAGTGGCTTAGATTATAAATATTAAAAATATTCATGTTCTGAATAAAAAAATAAAAAGATGCTGCATTGAATAAAATTATGAATGTTATTGTACCAGAAATATAAAGGTGAATGAAAAAGAAACATTTATATATTTATGTTTTATGTAATGAACATTTAAATAATTAGTGAATGAACAATTTGTTGGTTGTGAGTAATAATAATAATAAAAAAAGAAATCGTTCATTTTACATTTTACAGTAAATAAATAAATAAAAAGGAAATAGGTTCGTCGCATATATAAATAAGAGTAAACATGGCAGGGATCAAAGACGTTCAAATTGTCGAAAAATTAAATTCGCATAATTACTCAAATTGGAAATTTCGCGTAGAAATGATTTTAATAAAAGAAGAATTGTTTGATGTAATAACACAAAATCCCCCAGATCCAATTAACACGGACTGGACGAAGAGGGACCGTAAAGCACGTGCAATTATCAACTTGAGTATTGAAGACTCACAGATCGTGCATGTAAAGCACTTAAACACTGCCAGAGAAACCTGGCAAGCTTTAAAAACAATTCATGAAAGGGCTAATCTCTCAAGCAAGTTATATTTGCTGAGAAAATTATACGGAGCAAAACTCCCAGAAAACGGCAATCTAATAAAACACATTACACATATTTTAGAACTTGTTGATAAACTTTCAGCCATAGGCGAAACTATTAATGACTCGCACATTTCAGCTCTGTTACTTTGTTCATTACCACCTAGCTACAACACCTTAATTATAGCCCTCGAGGCCCGTCCAGAAAATGAACTTAATTCAGAGTTTATAAAAGGAAAACTCACTGATGAATATACAAGACGTTTAGAAAACACAGATCAGAGCGAGAATTCCTCAAAAGCGTTTAAAACGCATAAAAGGTTTCCGGCTGAACACTATAATAAAAAGGACAAACAGTGCACATACTGTAAATTAAAAAACCATACATACAGAGAGTGCTGGCATCTTAAGAACAGAAACACTTACTCACCGTCACAAAAACAACAGCCGCACAAATCCAAGTATTACACATCATCGTTATGTTATGAAGACGCAAACTATTATAGAGAAAACAAAAACCGTGAAACAGAACCAATTCGGATTAACAAAACACAGGGCAATTCAGGAAAAGGCAGCGACGCAGCTTTTTTAGTCCAGAAACCAGGAAAACAAACCTGGATAATCGACTCAGGTTCATCGACACACATTCTAAACAGTAAAGATGCATTCACTAAGTTTAACGACACTGAAAAGACGACAGTCATCATTGCCAATGGAAAAACGCTGAATTCACACGGTACAGGTGAAACGACATTTAAAACAAAAACATCCGATGGAGGGATAAACACAATCACATTAAAAGAAGTATTATACGTACCAGAATTAGAATCGAACCTCATATCGGTAAGCAAAGCAACACAGAATGGCTATAAATTAATTTTCGATAAAGAAAAATGCACGTTATCCCGAAACGGGAATATTTATCTTGAAGCAAGAATGAAAAATAATTTATATCAAGTCGAATTATTAGAAAGCGCTGAAACTAATAAAGTAAACATTGCACATGAATGTAAAAATAAAAATTGCATAGAAGTTTGGCACAAACGGCTTGGCCATCGTAACTATAATGCGATAAAAGAATTAATAAATAAAAACTTAGCAGACGGTATAAAAATAAATAACTGTAATCATAATGCATTATGTGAAATATGTATCCAAACAAAAATAAGTGATGCCCCATATCCGAAATCAACAAACTGTCCCAAAACAGGCAAAGTGCTCGATCTGATACACACGGACGTGTGCACATCTATCGGTACACCTACTATCGGGGGAAAAACAATGTTCGTCACTTTTATAGACGACTATTCAAGGTTCACAGTAATTTACTTACTTTCGCATAAAAATGAAGTTCACGAAAAGTTAAAAGATTATGTAGCCATGGTGAAAACCCAATTCGGCAGATTCCCTAAAGCTATTAGATCCGATAATGGAGGGGAATATTTAGGTAAACAAACGGAAGAATACCTAAGGGCAAGAGGTATCCAACACCAGTTTACGGTACCATTTTGTCCGAGCCAAAACGGCGTAGCGGAAAGAAAGAATAGGTCATTATTAGATATGACTAGGAGTCTACTCTCCGAAGCAGGCTTACCTCAAAAATTCTGGGGAGAAGCCATAAATACAGCCAATCACCTGCAGAATAGGCTACCAACCAAAATAACAAACAAAACACCGTTCGAAATTTGGTTCAACCGAAAACCCACCTTACACTACCTGCGTACATTCGGCTGTAAAGCTTATGCCTATATACAAAAACATCAGCGAAACAAATTAGATGATAGAGCGCAGGACTGAGAGGGGGGGCTTTGTTAGGTAAACAGACCCTTTCTCATCCCTGTACATATCCCTATCATAACAGTTCACTTTTACTTTTTATTTACAAGTATAATTAATTCATTATCTTTATTTAAATACACTTTATTTAGTTCCACTTACCTTTATTCTATTGTTATTTCCAAGCTTTAGTTCCAGGCTTTGAGTTTCTTTCGTTACTCCATATACTTTATTTATGTTTCACTTTGCTATCGTAAGAGCCGGCATTTAGCACACGTTTTCGTCCGTGACGCAATACATCCGAAATCTTCTGATCCAACTGAGGAGTTTTTACGAATGAACACGAGATGGCGTTAGTCATCCGGTCGTTTGTTTTGCATATGACGTTTCGTCCTTTCTTCCATTAGCGTTTCAGAGATCGAGGATGTAACTTCCGGGCTGCGTCGCAGTTGCTTTTTCTGTGTGGTTGGATGATATAAATATGCTCTCATTCAACGTGATAGATATGCGTTTTCAGTCCGTGCTGTTATGTGGTAAAGTGTCTCTTTATGTTTTTAGTTTTAGGCGAGTTGAAAAGATGGTGCATGTTTTTCTTTTTAGTCTTAAGTCTCCTTGGAGTTTTTAATGCTGAATGAGATTATTTTTATTGTCAACCTGGAATTTGACTTTTAATCAAGAGAACATTTTTCACGGGCTGCCTTTTTGATTCTCTCATCGATGGTGTCATGTGTGATTCTTCGCTCTAGAAAGAAGCCGGTTTATTTTTCAACGTGGTTTTAGATGTGAATCGGCTTTACAAGTGTAAGAGGGATCCGTATTAGTAAATGACGTTTCCAGAAGATGTTGTTTACAGTTATAGGTACTTTATTCGTATTACATCGGTTGACCTTTGACTGTCTGAATATCGAGATGGTTTGTGAAAAGTGGTTTTCGTTTTTCAAGTGAATGTGTTTAAGCAATTCAGCGTAATGCACGTGAGTTTTTGATCGCTAAATATGAAGGACTCTGGTTCACTGGTATAATCATTTGATAGTGTCATGAAGTGTTTTATGTTTTTAAGAGTATAATGTTAGTTTCATTTATGAGAAGAATATATAAGAATTATGAGTATGTAATTGTTTTGTCATTCTATTTTTAAAGTATATTTAATCGAATAATAAACGTTAGTTGTATTTTAAATCTAGTTTGTTTATTTCTTTAACCACCACAAATGATTTTCTATTTCAGCTGTTTAAATTTTTCTTTTAAAGTTAAATAGTAATTGAATCTTTATTAATATAATTTGTTTTAAAGAGGTTTAGGGATTCTTTCAGCTTTCGCGTTTCCATTTGCTAACGCAGCTCTGCTACTCGTGTTAGACTTTACTTTTGTAATTTCAACAGCTTGTGTCTCCATTATGTCGCAAGAGATGATCTCAGCGACAGTCTTTCTTGTCATCTCGGAGATGCTCTAGTTACATCGCACTGAGACGTGACAATAAAGGGACGTTGCGATGTCTCTCAGACATTGCTGTAACCAAGTGTGCTGTGTGGGTATGAATAACTAACAATAAAGATTACGTTGTTTGTTATAGATTTGATTGTATATACCAATAAAAATATAACTACCGAATATATAAACTATATTACGGTTATGGTTTATATCTATATGTTTTAGTTATATTTTATTTTATTATGTTCAGAAATGTAATTTTTGAGATTTATTACGTAACTGTGAATTTATGTAAGTTGCGTAATACGTACGTCGGGGGATGCCTGTATATTAAACAAACTACAACTGGATTTTTTAATATAATCTTATCTTAAGTTAAACATGCTAAATTAATATACTTTCTTTAATTCACTTCAAATCAGAAATTAGTTGAAGATAACACTTTTTTTTTTAAGAAATGGGATTCAAAAATGGGATTTTGAAAATTTTAGCAAAATTTGCTACATATATATTGCAATAGTATTAAATGTTAAATTAGATTGTTATAGAAGTCAGTGTGAGTGGTAAATTTAGATCACAAATGGTGATGTACTTTTACTAGCTTTGCTGCTTTATCAACTCCTAAATGATTACATAATTTACTTCACAGACTAAATGTAGAAAAGTGTTGTTAGATTCAAGCAGAGGTAGCTGGTGTTGAATGTAAAGAAAAGGAAAACTGGCAAAATCCAGGAGGAAACTTATCTTCTTCACTCTTTTTTTGCCATAATCTGCCACCATTTTTGTGTTGAAAACTCCTGTATACTTTCATTGAACAATGAAGTAGGATAATAAATGGGATCATTTATATTAAAAGCTATAACACCTGGCAAGTAATCAGGATCAAGTGCCATCTTTAGGCATAAATTAAGATTTAAAGCATTTGGATGCATTTTAGATTACAGGCATGAAAATCTTCCTTCTTTTCAGCTAATTTCTTTTTTGGTCATTTTATCTCTGCTTGGAATCCTTTAAATCTGGTTCTTTTGAAATATATTTAAATTGGTATTTATCTTTGCATTCTCTGAAACTTTAATTAATTAAATCAAGAATTGATTAATTAAAAATATTCTTTAATTAATTAAAAATCAAATAAATTACTTTTAATAAACTCTTGTAAAAATTATGTTCATTATTTTACTTAGATTAAATAATGATACAATTGTGAAAGCACGAGAAAATGTGAAAAAACCCACAATGGATTTTTTCAAGTGGGCCCTGCCCAGGTTTTTTCGGGCGGACCCACTTGGGCAAACCCTGCCGTGTATCCAATCCTTTGCGTGGCCCTGTATATCATTTTACCTATATTCTACAAACATTTCTTGGTAAACTAAATTCTCATTTTTGGTCAACTAAAAACTCATTTAAAAACTACCTTTAAACAATTTACTCATTCTCAGTAACCTTGCCTCAATCCTGAAAACCCCAAGATTCGGCATAAAGTAATACCAGGATTTTGGGATAAAAAATCTGGTATCCCAAATCCCAAGATTGTAATCTCTATATATGATTGTCTACTGTATGTCAAATATGAATGATACTGATAACAATGGTACTTAAAGTGGATGTGGATAACAATAAATGTTTGTCACAAAATATGTTGTGTTATGTAAAACCTTTTGTTTTAAAATATGTGACCTGGCATATAATAAGTAAATAAAGATGTAAGCAATCACTTGAAATACATTTTATTATTATTATTTATTTTAATCTTTAAAATATTTCTTATATTGTGTATCCTAAATATAAAGTAAATAAAAAATGTATAAATCAGTATATTTTTTTATTTGTTTACAAAAGTGTATTTTTCACCTCTTGCAGATTCTTAACTAAAAATAGAATCAATTTCTAGCACTGAATTTACATTATTAAAACAAATACAACTTAATATTCAGGTAGTTAACTTCAATGCAAAGAAAATAATTTTATATTAAGTTTTGTTGATTAAATTGCAGAAGTCTATTTTCCACAGTTATCCTAATTTGTGCATTCAAAGAAATTGATATAGATATTTAACTATAGATATTTGAAATATATTAATCTTTATTAATTTTTTTTTATTCAGATCTATTCCTTTATTAATCTTAGAATTTTTAAAGAAAAAAAATGAATTTGTTAAAATAATCAACTAGTTTTTGATTCATTAAAATACATTAATAACTTCAAACGTGATTAGGCACTATTACAAAGCGAATTTTTTTTTATTTAATTCTTTAATTATTCCATTTCAGTTGTAAAAGGAAATTTATTATTATTAAATTTCATTTAATGTACATGTTTTTTTTCTTCATAAATACATTTTAGGAAGTTACTCTTCTTGTGCTAAAAGAAAATTCAGACATGCTGTCGAAAGAATTTATTCAGAAAATATTTTGTGTTCTCATGCAGCAGTGTACAGAGAAAATAGATAGGACCCGTGCAGTAGCTGGAGGTGTTTTTGAGACACTGTTACATAGGTATTTTTATAATTTTAATATTAATTATTATTTACATTAATTCAATTTATTCAAAATTAAAAGTACTGATCTGATAATCAATTATTTGTAACTTTTTATTTTGTGCAACATGAGTTAAATTATAAAGCAATTTTTTTTATAGGTTTGATTGAAGAAATCGAAATCAGGGATAATAAAACTATTATGTGGACTCGCGATAATTCAAATGCTGTTAATTCAAATTATGCTAATTAAATTTTTCAGTTAATTCGAACAAATAGAAAAGCCCCCAAAATTCCTATACAGAAATATGTAAAATTACATTTGTTTATTCAAACTCTATTTCTATGTCTTCGGATAATTCAAACTGATTTATAGGTTCTTTCTTCTTTTTATTTTACTTTCTATCTCATGCAGTTCTTTTTTTCCTTTTGAATTTCAGTTACACAATAGCTGGTTTCAATGGTCTAGTTTCTAAAAATCTATTTCTTTCATTGCTTCCAGTAAGTTGCATCGTTAGTAGATGTACAGAACTCTGATCCATTGTCCTAACTTTCCTTGGGGAATTTCGGAAAAGTATTGCAGTCTGTCCATTAGTCACGTAAACTGAGCATGCACAAGAAATAAGGAGTCGAGCAGGAAGGGCCAGTATATGCATTTTTGCAGTGTAACGATTGCAGTAGCAATAAAAATACAAATAAAACGTCGAAATAAAAATCACTTGATGATGTAAACACGTGTAACTTGCTTAAAGTCAAGTGAATGTGACATTTACGATCAACCATTACTGGCATTTAATCTTATAGTTTGGCGATAGATTTTTGGTCGACGGGATAACTAAGTAGTACTTTACTTTTTTTTTTTATAAATTGAAAATGTCTTTTAATGCAAGTATGCAAACGATATTTTTATTAAGAACTTATTGTTGATTAAACTTATTTATTATCTTAAAATTAATATCATTTTTGAAAAGATTAATTGAAAAAAAATTATTTTGAAAAGTCAAAATATTAGAATATTTATTCAAGTGGTTCAAAATATTGGAATATTTCACATTAATTCTCCTTTAATTATCACCAATTCATAACTGTTGGCATCATTGATTAAATTCAGACAATTTTATTTAAAATCAGTATTCTTTTTGCAGTTTGTTTGCTTTTTCATCTTAAAATGGGTCGTGTGAGTGATACCTCTGAATCTATTAAACTTCATATGGTTGATTTGTATCGGCATGGTAAAAATCAATGTTATATAGCGAATTATTTACATTGTTCGCAATCAATCGTTAGTAAAATTCTAACACAATATTAAAAAAATGGAAAATTTCAAGATAATTGCCAAAATGGCGGCTGAAAACCAAAAACATCTGCTAGAGATGACAGGAAACTGAAGTGTATAGTTAAGAAAAACCGTTTTAAAAGTATGCGATTCTTGAACTAAAAATGGAAACAAGAAGGAGTTGAAGTTTCTACATCGACAACATAAAATCCATACTCCATAAATTTAAGTTTGAATCTTGTGTACCAAAAACCATACCTCTCATGACTGCAAAACAAAAGCGTATAAGATTGGAGTAAATCAAGACGTTTATGGAGCGAAGAAGATTGGAAAAATATATTATTTAGTGATGAAAGTATGTTTTGTGTTTCTTATGGTAATCAAGGTATTCGAGTTTGGAGAATGAAGCAAGAAGCATTTGATAAAGAATGCCTTAAACGTTCCATAAAATTTGCTGCTAGTGTCATGGTTTGGGGTTGCATGAGTGCAGAAGGACCTGGAAAGTTATGCATCGTCTACGAAAAGGTTAACTCTCAGATATATCAAGAAAATTTGGAATATTACATGATTCCATCATCAGAAGATTTATTTGAAGACGGTTTCATCTTTCAACAAGATTTAGTGTCACCGCATACCTTGGTGTTGACTAAGAGTTGTTCCGCCAACGCAACATTAAGATACTTCCTTGGCCACTAAACTCCCCAGACCTTAATGCCATTGAAAACTTATGGTGTATAATGAAGAAAAAACTCCAAGAAAATCCTCCGTCAAGTAAAACTGAGTTAGTGGTATGTATAAAGTCTATTTGGGCTAATATTGATAGAAATGTTTGGAAACACCTTGTATATAGTATGCAAGATCGATTGTACGCTGTTATGAAAGCTAAAGGGGATGCTACAAAATATTAACTACCGTTTACTTCATACTCATAAGGTAATATTGTTGCGTAAAATAAAATAATCTAAATTTTATTATAATATTTCGATGTGTTTCAGAAAGCTGTATACCTAATTTATTGTACGGTATTTTATATTTTGTAAATGTTAAAATCTTATCTAAACATTCCAGATTTAATTTATAAAAAAATTAATTGCATTTACTTAGTATCAAAAATAAATAAATGAAAAATAATTTTTTCTTATTATTTTTTCTCAATTATTCTAATATTTTGAATATGAGCTGTATATGTCATTTATAACTTTTTAGAGAAAATTTAGAATTTTATTTTAGTTTATTATATGACATAGTAATAGTATTGATGTTTAAATGTTACAAAAATATTACAAAGATTTCTTTTATAATTTGATTTTTTAGGGATAGTTAAGAGATTTGATTTTGTTTTAAATACTATAAGATTTTTTACAACTTAGCCTTATTCAATTATTATTATTATTATTATTATTTTAAAGGCAGTTGTTTCAGTAAATACTATATACTACCTACAAAGAACAGCATTTAAAAAGTAAAAAAAAAAGGGGGGGGGAGGGGGCAAAGCTAAAAAAATAGAAAAGAAAACAAGATGAAAGTTGTGTCTAAAAATTTGTGTGATATCAAATTTCCAAGCTTATATTCTGGTACTTATTTAACATTTTCCAGTACTTAAGTTACCATATGTAAATCAAATGCCTAGTTGCCGAAACGTCAGTGAAGGCTTACTGTGGAGACCCGAAAAGTTTTTGGTTTCCGTCTGTCTGTCCCGTGATAACTGCCGTAAAAAGCATCCGATTAGCTTGAAATTAAGGATGTATGTTGGTGAGGTCCCCGGATTTAGTTTTTGGTTAAATTTGGTTCATTCGTTCGGAATATATAGAACATTTTATTTTGCTCTATAATGCTTTTCTATGGCAAGTCAGACGATTTTCAGATTTTCATTTGTTAAAAGAAATAGCTCATATGAAAAATGGATTTAAATGGTAAATCTTGGATGCTGAAATTTTTAAATAAAATTATATTATTGCAATTAGTTTGAAATTTTGTCAATATATTTGCGAGATTTTTTAAATTAGGTTTATAATTTTTGGGGGAATTTTATGCATGTTTTCCAATAATATAAAGCATTTTGTTTTATCAATTTGATATAATACATATTTAATTTTTTTCTTTTCTTTCATCTGTTGCCTAGCAAACTATTTGGTCCTAATATTAGTATAATTGTGTGTATAATGTTTGAGAAAAGCTAACGTCAAAACGCAGGAATTAATGCATTTGTATCTTTGCATATAGATGGATTTTAGCTCAGAAATAAAAATAGGCAATATTTTATTTATTTTATTCAAATATTTTGCTTAAAAATAGAAAAGTTCATTGTTTTCATAGAGTGATATGTGACATTTTTCCATAACATTTACCAATATTTCTTTAATTGTTGCCAAGAGAAAATCAAAACCCGGAATAATATTTTCTCTTAAACAATTTTCAATTGAAATATTTTGACATGAAACGTGAAAAAAAAATTAAGAATAGAAAAATTAATATGGAGGCATATTAGAAATAAAAAGAAAACTCTCGAGTATTTCTTAATATAACAAGATGAAAAGTTTTGAGTACCGTATTTTTCGGCGTATAATCCGCAGATTATCTGTTAAAAAACCTCAAAAATTTTAAGTGCGGATTATCTGCTGAAATTTTTTTTAAACAGTAGTTCATGTCAGATATCCAGTTTCTACCGGCAGTCAAAATAAAAATATAAACAGCTATCACACGATTGTCCACTATTGACCGTTTGCAGAGTTGCTCGTGATTCGTTCACATATGACGTGAACGTACTAGTGGGAGTGGCTTCCGATTTTTATGTTATTTTTTAGTCTTTTGGCAACATGTTTTTATGAAGAACAAAGCATTTCTCAACTCATCTCTTTCAAAAATTGCAATATTATAATGTCTAATAGGAAACATGCTATTTAACACCACAGAATTTAAACTGAACGTTATTATAAAAGCGGAAGATGTTTTAAAAACAGCAATTATTATAGAATTATATGTATTCACAAGACAGTCTACGTTTTAGATATAAGAATCAATGAAAATAAGTATTTGTATTTTTCAACTTGTAATTATTTTATAATTATTCTTTTTTTTTTCAATTATTTTATTACAATTATCATTTAAATAGAGCAACTAAATAAATAGAGAGGTGGTTTGTTAGTAGTACTTTCGAATGTTGAAAACAATGAGTAATCCTCGTATAGTCCGGTGTATAATCCGCGGATTATACGCCGATGCGTATTATCTGCTGAAACTTTTTCATGAACGCTAAAAATTGTGGCTGCGGATTATAGGCCGAAAAATACGGTAAGTACGCATAGCAGGTGAATTAGACGTCATTTTCGATAACAAAATGCTGGAATAAAAAGTTCTTGGGTAAAATAAAATTTACTATTCACGGAGGAAAGAGATAGATGGAGATGCAGTATGCTGTAAAAACAGTTTGCAATATAATGTGCGTTATCGCTCAGATTTAAATGCCCTCATTCGGCCCAAACAAAACAAGCACGTGGAACAGGGACTGAATTCTTTGACTTCATCTGTGCCTTTTTTCTGTAAAATGAAAATGATCTGCTTATATTTAAGCATTCTAAGGTAGCATTTGATTGTATTATGAATTAAAAATTATATTACTAAAAAAAAATATATATTTTTTTTTAAGCACGTCGTTGTGTTTGTGCCGAATGTAGTGGATTTTAGGGTTACATTTTTGGCATCACTTCAAGATTTGTCTGCGTACGGTTAACATGATTTTATTTTAAATTTAAATTTTATTAATTTATATAAAAAAAAACTTATGCTTATCCTTATAAATCACAGCGTAAAAAAAATCTTATATATACTATAACCATCTGCTCAATCAAAAAATTACGAATGTAAATTTAAATAGACTATGTGGGTTCCGGGGGGCTCTGCCCCGCTGAAGAAATGCAATTTTTGATTTAAAAAGTTACCAAGATAAGTAGCTCATCAGAATTTCAGAACATCAATGTATAACCACTTGTTTAACACTTTTAATTTCTGAAACTTTACGTTCAATTATGTTACTGAAACTACGTTCAATTACGTTAGTGAAACTTACGTTAAATTTTGTTTTCTTATAAATATTTATCTAATTTGAAAACTTTAAAAAGCGATTTGTAGGAAGGTGAATATTATGCAATGAGGGTTAAAAAACAATGACTTGCAAAGATGACGTTGAGTCTCCTGATCTGCAGATTTACTTGTTATGATATGTTGATAGAAATCTGGGTTTCTATATGCATGATGGTCCTGTCAGCAATCTTTTCATATTTTACATAAATTTCTAAGCACCCAAGTGTGTATATATAATCTGACCAAAGTTCAAAATTGTTACTCCAGGAAACATTTTACAGTTTTCATTTATGTATATTTTTTTATTTTAAAGCTGACCTCCAAGCCTATCATGCATAGTTTTTAAAAATTCTCAGTTTCAGAAACATGTTATATCTAATTAGTAGACGAGGAAAGGATTTCTATCAACATATCATACGTGAGCACGTATGTATAGTAAGTTAGCTAATGGAAATTTAAAATAAGTACCAGAATATCAACTTGTAAAATTGATATCTTACCATTCTTTATACATAACTTTCATCACCACCTCCCCCCCCCCCCTTTTTTTTTTTCAAAAGCTTGGCTTTTTTTAAACTTTTTTTTTTTTTTTTTTTGTAGCTATCATTATTTTTTTTTAAACAGATTATATAATTTAAATAATCTACTCACTGAAATTAACATGAACTCTTGTAGAACTTTTTTCAGCAAGAGGCAAACACAACAATTTGTTTACACAAAATTCATTCCTTAAAGTAATTAGTTATTTAAAAGCAGTGAAAATCAGTTTCTTTTTCTCAAATATCAGTCTTTTTTATTTATATGTTGTTGAATTTTTATGATAGATAGAAATTAAGTAAAAAAAACTGATGGAGTTGATATAAAATAAAGATCAGTTGCTGGTCTGTTAGTTGATTGTTTGATACATAGTAACTTTTTTTTTTTCTGAAGCATTTTGCAGAACTTTTTTTCCTAAGTCCTTTTCCTTTATCGCAAATGCCCACAGCTAATCCAAGAATTGAGCATGGCAGGCAGCTAGAGAATTGGAAATCAGATTAAACATTGGTTGATCTACCAATTTTATCCATAATGAGTTAGGGAAACATCAGGGGGGAAAATGTATTTAATTAAAAAAGTGTCTAAAAATTGAAAGAAATAAACTATACATAAAAGTACCATCTTTGTTTGGTATAAAAAAGATAAAATATGTAATTTTTTTCCACTATGTTTATCCATATCATAAGTGTGTGAATATTTTTCATATAAAATGCCCATAAATTGATTGTCTTCAATAAAATACTATCTTTGGTTCATATTACAAAAATTTCAAAATCTCTAATTTAAAAATGGCATTTAATAATATTTTACACTAATTGTTATAGTAAAATAATCCATGTGTCGCAAAAAATGCATTGTTTCATATAATAGAATAGCGAATAGCCAAGAAGCTCATCACTTGTTGATATAATGCATTGAAATCTATATTAATTGAATTAGTTTTTGCTGTCAGAAAATTGCTGGATACTTGGAATCTCATTGTTCATCATGTTTATTTATTGTATTTTTTGATTACTTAACCTTCCCTAAACTGGCAAAGTATCACAAAGATCAAAAAGTTAACTAGTTGTTTTAGCTCTCATTGTTTAGTGAGATTATTTTAATTATTTTATTTTCCTGTTGGAGAAGGGGGGGGGGGGGGACTGTTATTTTATGCTGGGGTGTTTGGCCAAATTAATATGAAGAAATTGTCTTCTATAACTAAGACACCATGAGCAGTAAGCCTCGTGGTGTTTACTTTTTAGTGTTTGTTCGTTTAATGGTCATTTTTTTTAATTTGGCTTGACAGAACAAACATCCTACTTGATCAAATTCTAATTTAATGTGTCAGATAGCAGGTTTTTCTTTTTTGATTTAATAGGATATCTTTTAACTATAAATTTGATTATGTGAAAAAGTAATTGTTATGGACTTCGCTGATTCAAATTTTAAATGTATCTAAACAGAATGTGTGTAATATTCTTCCAAATCCTTACATTTACCAAGCAAGTCAAAAAAATTAATATTCCATGTTGATACCAACATATTTATCATTATTATTGTATTATTTATGACATAACAGTGATAGTTTTACTTTACTATGTTTATCTATATCTGTTTGCATAGGTGTGAGAATATTTTTTCATGTAAAAAATGCTCTTAAATTGATTGTTGTCAATAGTCTATTATTAAAGTCATGTGAAAGCATAAGAAATAAAGCTTGTTTAAAATTAAAACTGAAAAATTAAAATCTGATCCTAACTTTTAAATCTAGTACTCAAAACCTTTCTTCTCCTGTTAAGTTTATTTCTCAACCTGACATTTATTACATTGAATCCTTAAATCTGAAGTAACTTTAAGATAGAAATTGTTGATCATAACGCAACTCTCACTTTTCTGCTGTCAATTCTGCTGGATAGTTCTGCAGCAGGCTGCCCCATATATCAATCAAAAGCTAATTGTCCAATTAAATTGGATTTTTCTCCCATAGCTACACTTTTGCCTCCCACTGGGATAAATCCAAATTACACTGATAAAACTTTCATACATGAGGAAATCGGGTGCTTTCTCAATAAAATATCAGTCTAATAAACAATATATGTTTCTCTGGACTTTGGACCTGCTTTTAAAAAAAGACTAATTATGTAACCAAAGGATTAATAAAGTCACTTCCTTGTGTAATACTTGCCTATCGACTTCAGTCTACATTTAACATCCAAACTGACTATTAAAATAAAGTAAATAAATGCTAGCAATATCTCACAATAAGTAATTTCAAAGGATGATGTCTAAGAAAAAGTAATGAGACCCCTCTATTACATATATATGTATATATTAATTGAATTAGTTTTTGCTAGCACAAAAATGGTCTGCTGCAGATCTTCTATATTCTTACATACTAATTAAAAAAATTAAATTCCCTTTAATCCATCATTGTTTGTCATACATTAGTGATATTCAGTGAAATAACTTCTGGTATTTCTGAACTAGTTATCAAATTTTATTATTATTTTAATCATGACTATTGTATTTGTGTTTTCTCTGAACTGAATATTTCAATTTCAGTGTTCCGAAAATCCCTGATATACCTCATCATGAAGAACTTCTCGATATTTTTCCTTCTGAAATGTGTGATGACATAAATTGGGCATCACCTGCTGATACATTCCATCTTTTTGTAAAACTTTTAAGATTTCCAGTCTATACACACAGTCTTTTACTTGGGTTTGTTGTAAGTGTTGGTGGCCTTACAGAATCATTAGTAAGTACTTATGTATTTTTATTATTGGATCTTTTTTGTCTGATTTATGTAATAGGGTGCTTTTATTTTTTTTTTTATTAGGCATTGGTTAAGATATTTAAGTTTTTCTGTAACCATTTGTGCAGGACTATAGCCATGCATTTTGCATGAAGTTGGAGAACCTGATTTTTTCCTTATTTTAGTGGATTTACACTTTTTTGCTACGTGTCAGACTTTTTGTTTTGGTTTCAAGTTGATTTTAGACTCTTAGGTTCAGCTTAAGTTGATTTTTCAAAAGAAAGTCCAAAATATTTTTTCAGATGAAAAACTGTATATTTGAATCTAAATGAGTATGTATCTCAAGTCAAAATAGTCTTTATATGTTTGCACACCAAAAAAAATAATAATAAAAAAATAAATCAGCTTTGTAATATGCCAAACTTTTACATAAAAATATTGCAACATATGCTTATATAAAACGTTGATTAATTGAACCAATTGCTTTCATGCATTAAATATTTAAGAACAAAAATCTAAATTCGTTCTTGCTGTATATTATAATAATTAATTTAATAAAAGTTTGATTCGGAAACATTTATTTAAGTGGCAAGTACAGTAATTATGAAAGAACCTTTATGAAATTTTAATTTAGTAATTTTTGATTTATCATGAATGCAAGATTTAACTAACTTCAGTTGCATTAAAAAAATGTATCAATAATTAATGAGATTTTTGTTGTTGTACGTTGGATCTTTATAACTAGTTCTTATTTTGTTATTTTAGAAATGTATATATCAAATTTAGCTCCACTTTTCATTTTATTGCTACGGCTGTTGTTTGAAATTCATTTGAAAAAAAAATGGAGCCTTTTTAAATTCATACAGAAAGAAAAAATAGTTACTTGTTGAAAATGGTGTATAGCATCACATCTAAGGTGTGAAAATAATTGTATTATGTGCGTTAGTCTGTACACATTAAACAAAATTTTATCTATTATGCCAAAAAAAAAAAAAAAAAAAACTTATCCATATAATCGTGCAAGTCATGTGATTGTCATAAACAGGTATGGGCTGACCACTTTGCTTTTCATATGACAGGCGGCCATTTTTACAAGATTCATTCATCGTGCGTAGTAAAAATATTAAACCATCAAGGTAATCATTCACAAAGCAAGTTCACCAGCAATGAATTATGCATTGCTGTCGAGTGTGTCAAAAAAATAATTGCACCTATAAGACAATCAAAGTTTAGCAAAATTCCGTTAGGTAAAGTGTTATTCATCTCAACTTCCTTCAAATTTTTTTCTTAACATAAGCTTAATGTAAACAAACCCAACTCTTGTAATAATATTAAATGAATCAAATTTCAAAGTGAATTTTCAGTTAATTTGGTATATTAACTTACATATAAATATAACATAATTTTGGGAAGAAGCACCACAATGTATACAGGTTTAAAAGTTACAAATATCCTAAGTGTGGTGCTTCTGCTGGCACAGCCAGTACAGGATTTTTTTTTCCTGCACAGATATCTATTGATAGTGTTCCAGTTTGGAATTTTTCAAAGGGCACCACGACCTGCCCTTTTTGTTTTACGGGTCGATGCAACCTGCCCTTTTTAGATGAGGTAAAAGTGCCATGCCCCGCTTTGCAGTATCTTTGCCAAAAGCACATGGACTTGGGAAAACAAAAGTTCTGTTGCTCTGTATGACTGACATGTAAAGTCCTAATCCGTCCTGCCCAGGGTTCGTTGATATATATCAATCGATATATATCTGATATTTATTTTGAAAATATCAAGATTTTTGATATTTTCATATTACTTTGATATTTATTTTCAAAATATCAATATGTGTGCTATTTTCAATATTTTTCTATATTTGATATTTATTTTCAAAATATCACTGTGCAAGATATTTTTGATATTTTCAGTCAAAACAAATGCAAATGAAATTTCTAACTGTTGTTGACTGTGTTGTTCAGTAAATCATGAATTTTTGTCTCTGATAGTGACTTTTTTAGCTGAAGAAGAAAACAAATATCTTTTCCAAGCTTCATGTTTGAATTTTTTATTTTTAACTGTGGATTATGAGGGACATAATTAAGTCAGAACAGACACTGAATAATAAACTGTCTAATTTAAATACTCAGTTATATATATATATACAGATTCATTAGAAAAGAATATGTTCTGGTATTTAGTTTTGTTTAAACTGTACAGCATGTTAGGGATTTAAAAAATGTTAAAATTTTTCAGTTAAAAGAATATTATGTATTTAAAATTTTGTTTTATGAATTTGATTTCTTGATAACTGATACTAAATCTCACAGCTTTTTTTTTTTTTTTTTTTTTTTTTTTTTTTTTAAATGTAAGTACGTAAGTCAAATTGTTTCAGTTTTCAGTTAGTTCATCTTCAATTTTGTTAAGTAAAAAAAAAAAAAAGTGTGTTTAGTATATTGTTTTAAGTTTTCATGTTAAGTGCAACATGTTTTAGTTTCTAATGTAATATTATGTTTGAAAATATTTATTATCAGCAAAGTTGACTATTTTGAAAATATCGAAAATATCGGATATATATCAAAATATTGGATATTTTTGATATTTTCGAAAATATCATGATATTTACGAACCCTGGTCCTGCCCCACCAGTGGCCAAGAGGTTCTGCTCTCAAAACTGATAGACGGAAGGTGCTGGGTTCAAACCCAATTGCGCCTGTCGTCCTAATCGTTCAGAGTTTTCCATGGTTTTCTTCGAACCTTGGATTTCTTTGCTTAAATACGAGTTAGGTTCCCTTAGAAAGACCCCTATGGAAGGCACTCCCTCCCTTTGGGGCCCATATGCCTCATGTAGATAATTGGCCATCATAAACAAAACAAAACAAAACCTAATCCGTCCTACATATGTGAAAAACAAATTCCATAACTGCATTGCATTTTCTATTTGAAAATCACCCCAGAATGGCACATGTTTTCTAAATTAATTTTAATTTCTCTTTAAGATTATGTCTTCATTACGACACAAACCGACATTAAAGGAAGATGTTAATGAAAAATGAAGTAATCATTCAAAAAAATAATTGATATGTTTAAAATAAACACTAGTTCCTTCAGGTTTTTTTTTTTAGTGGGGGGGGGGGGGATAATTTTTGAAAAATTCTATGCAGGATTTCTCTCTGCATATCAAAACATTATCCATGCAAAGCTTATTTGATTCTCACAGCGTCCAAGTTCTCCAGGCTAAATAAACAAACCACAGGTCCTCGTCATCTTTTTTTTTTCAGTGTGTGTTTTTTTTGTGAGAAGCTATAATTTTCTTATAACTTAATACATTTTAATAAAAATTTGGTATGCAGCCTTAATTTATTATTATTGCAACTTTCTGAAACTTTTTACAAAATCAGCCAATGAGCAACGAAGATACCAATTATTTTTTTCATAGTAAGGAAAAGAAGTGTTTTGCTTTTGGTTCTTTTTCTTTTAATCATTATTTCTGTTTGCTGCTCAACAGTTCCTTTTTTCCAACAATGAGAAACTTTCTGACACATTCATGAAATCCTTTTTATACTTAAAGGAATAAAATTTGCAGGCATGACTATTGAAATGATTTGGAATTAAACAACATGTTCCTTTTTTTTTACACATATCTGGCATCTTGAATTTAAAACATGTCTGCAAAACACAAAAAAATTCCATAATCGCAAAAAATTCAAAAATATGCAAAAAATTACATAAAAATTCACAAATTGCAGAGGAACAAAATATTAGGCTAACAAAAATTCACAAATTGCAGAGGAACAAAATGTTAGGCTAATAGATTGAAACCGAATCCCTTTTACAAATATTAAAAAATTGCATGGAACATGAAAAAAATCTTATTAAAAATCACTGTATGAATATGAATAGACTAAGAGTGGTCACAGGCTTGGAAAACATGGAATTTCATTGACCTGAAAATATCAGGGAAAATCAAACTCAATCCAATGAAATTCATTGAAATAAACTTTTATTTCCATTATGATTGCGGTAATATGGAAGGAAAAAAATATTCTAAACTCTCGTGCTCAGCTCGTACTCAAAACAAGCTTGGCTCGATTTTTATACCAGTTTTTGGGTTCAAGATCATAGTGAAAATTTTATTTATTTACAAATCGAGCAAAGGAAAAAAAAGCTTGCTGTTTGAGAAAGTAGAATGTAGTCTAAGGTTTTTATACAATCCTTTAAAAATTGAAAATAAACTGAATTGTTATTAATGTGACATATAGAGAAATATTACATGTAATTTTGAAACCTTTGCCCTGTCAGTGTTAGTAACATAAAGAAGCTGTGCAATATCCTTTTCTATCCTCTCTTTCTGTTTATAGTCCTTTTCAGAATTACTTGAAAGCTGAACTCATAGCTTTCTGCCATAGTTGTGCAATAATATTTTAAAAGAATGAGAACAGTGACTTTTGCCTGTGGTTGGATATAAATTTGCTATTTTAAACAGATTTTCAGGAGTATAAAAATTGCGAAAGATTGACATAAGAGAGTTTTTAAGATTTTTTTTTTTTCTGTATAAAAAGAAAGTTTTAAATGAGAAAATTTATCTTGAAACAATTTTAAAATGTTGACAATTTTCTGCTATGTACTTTCTGTTTCAGGCTCAGGCTTAAAAAGAAGAGCGTAAACTCATCTCTCGTCTATATATATATCAGTAAATATTTGAGTGTATGCTCCTAATACAAATCTATAATTGACAAAATTTGATATAAGAGTCGTTCTCTGATAATGGGAAATTTATTTTATATTTTTGGCCATCTCTGCTATATAAATAAATCAAGTCAACTATCAAACTAAATTAGCTAAAAGTGATAAGAATACATTTATGAGTAAAAGGTAAAAAATACCTTTATTTATTCAAATTTGACATGTTTCATTGCTCTGACGGTAACATTCTCAAGAACTAAAAGTATACAAATATTTTCACAAAAAATTTGAAATTGAAAACTGGTAAACAAAAATCATGCTAACTCAAGCATAATGAAATTAACTGCAATATTAAAAATGGATATTTGTAAACGAGAATTATTTTATATTATTATTTCATTATTCTGTAGCGCATCTCTTTTCAAATTTTAGGAAGCTCCATGGAGGCTGAATCATTGCATATATTCTCACTGCATAAGAAGATCTCTATTGATTCTTGGATAATGGATAGCAAATAAAATCTTGATGGATAAATTAATCTACTATTTTAAAAATCTCTAAAGCTTCTTTGTTACATAGTCTGGCTAAAGCTGTAGTTTTCTTGTTGTATTTGATGTCTGCTGTATGTTTGATCCTAGTTTTGATCTTTCTTTTTGTCACTCTTATATAAAATTGCACTGTTCTATCTTCTTTGGTAAAAGGTATTTCATATACCCCTGATAATTGATTTGGTTCTACAGTAGAACCTCGATTATCCGAAGTAATTGGGACCGACCATCTTCTGGAAAATCAAAATTTTCAGATAATCGAGAATGCTTCAATTTTAAGGAGAAATAAATATATGCGCTATTTCTTATTATGGTAACAAGTGCTTAATAAAGATAAAGCAATAGCAAAGTAGAAACCAGAATAAATTACCTGAATTTTAATTTTGAAATTAAGTACCTTTTAGATTTTTCACAATGGTTTGAAACAATGTTTTGTTCGTTCATTTTCAACTGCCTTTACTTTGATGTTCCATCACGAAGTTTTTAAATATTATTAGTTTACCAGTATCAGTCTTACTGCTGCTCCAGCTAAGCCAAACCTTTTGCAAAACGTTCAAAAGCTTCAGAATTGCTAATTTGTTCATTTTCTTCATTCGTTTTGTTCGTTCCACTCCGCAGCTTATGAGAGCTTAAGTTAAATTCAAAGGAATTCTAAGAAAGGGGGCCGAAAATATTTATATATACTCGTGGTTCGGAAAGGACTGCTTGCACACAAGGAATATGATAGTTTAAATTTTAAATGGAGTTTGCACAAAAAGAATGTGATAGTAAAAAAAAAAAAAAAGCTTATAAATTGATTTCGGTTAACCGAGAGTTTCGGATAAAAGAGTTTCTACTGTATTTATCAAATACAACAAGAAAACTACAGTTTTAGCCAGACTATATAACAAAGAACCATTACAGATCAATTTTTAAAATACTGTAGAGCGCCGATTATCAGAACTCCAATTAACCGAACTTCCAATTATCCGAACAACCAATTACTCTCAACATTTTTTTTTAACCGAACTTCCAATTATCCGAACAGCCTATTTTTCTCAAAAAAAATTTTTTTAATCAAACTTCCAATTATCCATACACCATATCAGACCTCGATATCAGATTTTAAATGATGATGAGATTGTGGGTGAGATTCAAGACGAAAAAGAAATTGAAGAAAATGAAAACGAAGGCTCTGAAAATGACTCAGATCAGGTCCATCACATAACGAAGCCTTTGAATGTTTGGAAACAGCTATGAAATGGTTCGAACGGCAGAAGAACGCTGATCCTATTCAACTAACGTATTAAAGAAGAATTCGAGACATGGCAGCATTGAAAAGAATATCTTTCGTGTATTGAACGCTTTTTTGCTTAAATTATAATCTCTGGAGTTCAGCAAATGATATAAAAAAGTAAACAAAAAAAAAATAAATAAATAAAAAGACAAAAATCAATTTTTAAACATGCCAGCATTAACTAGTGCTCTCAGTCCAAAGCGTGGATAAAATGTGAAGATTTTAGTATAGTCAGGAATATCCCTTAAATTGTCGGTCCCGACTTGTTCGGATAATCGGTGCTCTACTGTAATAGAAAAATTTATCATTAGAGCCATTTTTAAGATAAAATTTACATACATACACATCCAAATTTTGCTCATATTATAATACAATACGAAAATCCTTAGTGGGTTAAAAGTTTGTGGCACAGCGCTTTGTCTTATGGCTCTAAGAATTTTAAATATAGATTTTTAAAATAATGATATCAAATTTTGAGTGATGCTATGCTATTTCTTAAAATATATTTGTATTATTATATGTAAATATATATTTGTATGTATATGTAAATATATATTTGTATGTATATGTAAATATATATTTGCATGTATATGTAAATATATATTTCTATGTATATGTAAACATATATTTGTATTATTTATTTCATCATTTTATTTTTCTTCTATTTATAATCGCATGTGTAAAGGTTATGTTCAACATCAAAAGATATATAAAACTTTATTCGCTGTTGCTTTTTCATCTATATCTCTCATAAATTCAAAATATGAGTTTTGAAAGATATAATGTAAAATTTAAGTGAAAAAAGGTTTAAAAGGTTTGTTGTAAAATTCAATTTAAATTATTTTTGATTTGGTTAAAATATATTTACACATCTGTGATGTTTGTGCATACCCTCTACCCTATAGAAGCGCCCTCTGTAGCCGAAAGAGGAGAAACAGAGCAGAACCCGGAATGGCTTCACCTAAGAAGGTGATCCATAAGTGCTGAGAACGGTTTTGGCTATGGCCAGCCGAAAAGAGTCAAAATGCAACTATAAGATTTGCTCGATATGATTTAATGTCATGTGTTAATTTGTTTGTGCCAATCTGTGTTCACCGTGCCGTCCTATGTGTATAATAAACATTTGTGTTGTTTCGATAATTGGGCAATCTTTATAGAGGAAAGCCCACATGTGAACGTCTGGTCATCATTACACTGGTGCCAGAAAAAAAGTGGGATTTGGCCATAGTGAATTTAACGTGCACTGCGGATACCTATCGAATTATCTTTTTACAGAGGTAAGACTTTATTAGATTATTTTAAAGATGGCAGATAAATTGTCAAAATTTAAAAAAGCTTGCAGCGTAACTAAAAGTTCTATAACGTCAATAATTAAAAAAATCAAAGATAATTACCTGTCCGACATGCCAAACTTAGATGATCTGGAAGAAAATTTGGCGATGTTAGAACAAAAATCCAGTGATTTAAAACAAGAGGACAACGAAATTTTATCATTAATTGGTGATTTATCTGAAGTTGAAAAGGATGCCAAAGCATCCTTGGAGTACCAGGAAAAAATTATACTTTGGAAGTTCAGAGTAAATAAGAAACTCAAACAAAAAGATGAAAAAGAACCCCCCCCTGTATGTCCCTCAAATAATAGGTGCGTAGACTTTCTGAACGTGGTAAAACTACCGACACTTGAAATTGAGAAATATTATGGAGATATTAAGCTTTTCCAGAATTTCTGGAACTCGTTTAAAACAGCGGTACATGACAATGAACACCTGTCAAATATTGAGAAAATGAATTATTTATTCAGTTATCTAGGTGGGAGTGCGTAGAGATCTGCACGGGCCGGGCCGGGGCCATACTTTTTTCTGAAGGCTCGGGCGGGGCCGGGTCTAACTTAATTTTTCTGTACAGAGCCGGGCCTGGTTTCATTCCTAGTCTTCATGGCCCAAAATTTTCAGTCCTAGTTTTGAGCAAGCCCGTATGAAAATCATTGTCTCAGTGTGGCCAGGTCCATTTAAATGTCAGTTAAATTAAGCCTGGCCCAAAAGTTTTTGCAAAAAATGCATACATTTTTGAATCGCCATTATTCTACACTTAAACATTGAAATTTATTATTTTTAAAGAATAGTGGATTTCTATGCATATTAAAATATAACTATATTAAAATACAGTAAAATGTGTGAAATAGAACCTGCCTATGACGGAACCTTGTTTTAAACTGAAAAACGTATTGATCGATGCAAAATTAATATGCTAATAAGTAAGAAAAGAATATATAATGCATTTACACTGGCTAAGAAGGGAACTTGTCTATAACACATTTTGTTTCTTTTCTATGCAATTCCATCTTAGAAGATTTTACTGTATAGCATTTTTCCGATTTTTAACACTTCTGTACATGGAATATGGATTAACAATATTAATGATAACTGAAACATTTACATACAAGAAATAGAGATTCATTAAAAAAATAAATATCGCAGCCTGCTGAACGTCTATAAAAATAAAGATTATAAACATGAAAAAAAAGTTAAGATAAATATTTTTGGTCAGAACTCCTCGTACGAGACAAATTTTTAACCAATTCGACGTAAAAATCAATGTTTTGTAGAAGTTCACTCGGGCCGGGCCCGGGCCGAGATTTTAACTTTTTTCCGGGCCGGGCTCGGGCCGAACTTTTAATTTTTTTATCAGGCCAGGCCAATGTTATTTTTTCTACGGGCCGAACTTTTAATTTTTGTATCAGGCTGGGCCTGGACCTGGAAATGTCGGCCGTGCAGACCTCTAGGAGTGCGTATAATTCTATATCGGGTTTTGCGTTATCTGATAAAAATTACATAGAGGCCATCGATGTACTTAAAAAACAATTTGGTAGCAAAGATTTAATTATTACCAGTCATATTAATACATTGTTGACTTTAAAACCGGTTGCAAAATCGCATGACGTCATGTCATTACGTAAATTATATGACACCATTCAAACCCAGATTCGCAGTCTCAGGTCATTAGAAATGGAATCTGATAATTTTGATACACTTTGACTCCAATAATTTTAAAAGCACTACCATATAATTTATCTCTGGAGTTTAGTAGAGAAAGTGTCAAAAACTCTGAATCCAATTACGGGGTGGATAAATTATTATCATTTATCTGAAATGAATTGGAAGGAAGAGAAAAACAGAGTCAAATAATTAATGTCTCTTCTGATTTTTCAAGGACAAAACAATCAGATTTATTACCCGAATTTAGACAAAAGATTAATAAAACATTTGGCATCAGCGTATCTGCCGGGGAGAGGGTTTGTTTGTTCTGCAAATCAGCATCTAACTGAAAATTGTGACAGATATTCAATTCAGGAAAGAATTAATAAATTGAAAGCTGAAGGCAGATGTTTTGCGTGCTTGAAGCGAAAACATGTAATTAAACAGCGTACCGAAAAAACTAAATGTAGGCCGTGTTTCAAATTACACCACTTGTCAATTTGTAATTCTTTAGTTGGGTAGGGTAATAAATCAGAAAAAGATACGAATGAAAATGCAATGTCAGCTAGAGTAATGTTGCAAAATGTATTTGATTTAGAACGGGCATGAGAAAAGAGAAAGTTATTTGAGCCACTCCAATTTATAGACTTAGAATTTGAAATAGAATTTTGTGAGGAGTCATCGATAGCGGTACTCAGATTTCAATTATAAAGAGTGATTGTGTACCGGAGCATTTTAAAGTACCATCTGGATCAATTATACTTAAATCAGCTTTTGGACACCAGTTAAGAGCACCATTAATAAGCATTCCACTCAGAGGCGCGCCAGCAGTATCCGGCGCCTGTGTGCAGAACTTCAATTGGCGCCCCATATTCCTAACTACCTTCAAACAGAAAAAAAAAAAAAAAAAAAAAAAAACTTAATTTCTTTTTAAATGAGTATAAATGCATACCTGCCAAGCCAAGCTTTTCTCCAGATCAAATAAACGAATTTTGAACCAGAAAATTTATTTAATGAAATGTGTCGTTTCTTTAGAGTTATTTTTTATTTTAATTATTAAATTAAATTTCTAGTTTAAAATATTTTTGTTTGACTTTAAAAATAAGGAATTTTGGCACTATATAAATAACGGACATCCCTAAAAAATGGATGTTTCAGCTGTTTGCTCCCACTCCCCACTATGGCTTGCCTCCTAAGTAAATCAGCTTCTTTTACCTCCGACACTCCCAGAATTTTTTTAATCTTATCTTTATTTATATTTATACTTAAATCAGTTTTAAATAAACTTTAATTTGGAAATACAGCTGTGTTGAATTAATCAATGGTATTACTATGACACAAAGAAAGAGGTGCTCGCAATACCGCAAATACATATAAAAGTAGAAAAATATTTTCTCAAATTATGGTGTCCGTAATACACCGGAGCGCGTTATACTACTTTTATTTCATTTAAAATAATGTAACATAAATTTAAAATGCCTCTTAAACAATTACCACACGTAGATCATAATTAAGGGTGCATTTGCAAATGTTCCATTTGATTTTGTATTAGCAAATATACCGGGTGTCCCAAAAAGGACTGACTGATTTTAAAATTCAATAACTTGCAAACGGTGACAGATATTTAAAAAATTCTTGCAGGAGGGTTATGCATAAGGTCAAAAGTTTTATTACAGTGATTTTCGATTTTAGTTCGAATTACAAACAATAGATGGCGCTGTAAACAATAGTCGCTAAATACAGGCTCGATTTCTGCTCCTTTCTGTTGTTCCATGCTGAAAAAGGAGATGGAAATGTATTATCCGGGCCACGAAGTACCAAAAATCGAGCCTGAATTCAGCGTCTATTGACCGCAGCGCCATCTATTGTTTGTAATTCGAACTAAAATTGAAAATCACAGTAAAAAAACTTTTGACCTTATGCATAACCCTCCTGCAAGAATTTTTTAAATATCTGTCACCGTTTGCAAGTTATTGAATTTTAAAATCAGTCAGTCCTTTTTGGGACACCCGGTAGAACCCCTATGATGGCTATATAACAACTATTATGAAAAATGCGCATTCATTTCGACATTTACATTGCTAAGAAGCAAAACATATCTTTAACCTGTCACATGCTTAATCCTTCCTTCTTCGGTGGATATTTTTATTTTTCGAATCTCTAATTATAAAAAATATTTTTTCATTGCTGAAAATTAATATATATCCTAAATCCAAAAACACAAAATGTTTTTGTCAGTAACTAAGTAAGCAGTCTTTTGCTTGACCTGATGGTGGTCGTATATGTAAAATATACTATTCAGTAGAGATGTGTCATTTGTTGAGGAACGAATCCAAAGGAACGATTCCGGCAGTGAAACTGAAGGAATGAATCCATTCTGTAAAAAGGAATCGGTCCTTTTCGGAACAATTCCGAAAAGGAACGACTCCTCGGAATCGGTCCAAAATGTACCGACTCCGAAAAGGACCGATTCCTCGGAGTCGTTCCGAAATGTACCGACTCCGAAAAGGACCGATTCATCGGAGTCGTTCCGAAAAGGACCGAATCCTCGGAGTCGTTCTGAAAAGGACCGAATCCTTGGAGTCGGTCCGAAATGTACCGACTCCGAAAAGGAACGATTCCGTCAGAATCGGTTCTTTTCTTGTAGACTGGTCAGTTTTAATAAATTAAAATACGCTATTTTATTTCAAAATAACAGATTTTGATTCTATTAAAGCTGACTTTATTGCCAAAATATCCTTCTAATGTGTGTGCCCCCCCCACACCCTCCTCAAAAAAAAAGAAAAGAAAGAAAGAAAAAAGAAATTGAAGTGCGGGGCGGAGTAGGGTGTTTAATAAACATTACTATTTGATCTTCTTGTGCTAAATTAATCTGAAAGAAATAATTTAAAAAATATTTTATACGAATTGGATTTTTTCCACCTGAGTGAAAAAGTGTCCGTGATGGGATTCTAACCCAGAAACTTTACGTGTTTTATTGATTGAGTACCTGGACCCCGAAGGTAATGGAACACCATGTGTACTTTAATACACTAATACTTTTTCTAATTGGTAAATGTAACATAAAAAATGAATTTTTTCTAAATGGATTCTTAAGGCCGTTCTCAAATCCAAAAGTTTTAATTTATTATTATTCGGAAATGCATGAAACGAGTGTGATGCATGAAGTGTCTGCAACAAATATTTCAGGGACAAGAAATAATCTGCAGGTAAATTTTTTTTAGCTTTGAAGCGTTAATTAATCAAACAATCACTTACCTGTAGTGTTTTTATGCATTTTATAATTTTTTATTAATAATAATCGTAAGTTTTTGTATTGAGTAATAAAGAACTAAACATAATATAAAGCAAAATAAAGGTTCGAAGAAAAAGAATCTGCAAAAGAGAAAAGAAAATATGTGACACCCGTATTAATTCAGAAATCCATGAACAAGAAGTATTTCTTGAAAGTGCCCCCTCCTCTGTCAAAGAAAAAAACTCTGATTTTAAGACAAATTGTATATTTATATAAAGATTTGATAAACTTTTTTTTATGCCCTTTGTCAGAGTTTAGGGAAGGAGACTGGGTAATTAAATATATATATATATATATATAAATATAAAACAAATCTGGTGAACCATGAGACTCCAGGCATTTTTTTACCAGAATAAATTAATTAAATTATAATATATTTATGCTTTCAATAATAGACCATTAAAGACAATCAATTTTGGAGTATTTTTATTTGAAAATAATATTCTCACATTTATACAAACCAATATGGATAAACATAGTAAAGTAAAATTACATATTTCCTCTTTTTTTTTTTCTACAACCCGATCTAAACAAAGATGACTGTAGTTTCATGTACTTTCTTTCAATTTTTAGATTTTTTTAAAAATTAAATACATCTTTGTTTCTTTATGTTTTTGACTAACCCATTATGGATAAAACTGCTAGACCTACGTGATCTTTAAACTGATCTTTGATTCTCTAGATGTCTGCTGTGCTTTTGTTCCATTCTTGGATTGGTCATAAGTATTTGCAAAGGCAAAACAATCCTGCAAAATTGTCTGAGGGGGAAAAAAAAGAGGTTATCATTGAACAATCAGCTAACAGACCAACTATAGAACTATATTTTATTTAGGCTATCAGTTTTTCTAAATTTTCATCCTTCATAAAAATTAAATAACATATAAATTGAGAAAGACTAATACTTTGAGAAAAGAAGTGGACTTGCATTGCTTTTAAATGATTAATTACTCTAAGAAATAATCAATATCTAAACAAAGTGTATATGTATTGTGTTAACTCATTTTAATTTGAGCGAGTAGGTTATTCAAGATATTTAATCTCTGTTTTTAAAAAAATAAATGATTGTAAGATAGATTCTCACAGTCTTTAAATTTTATATATTTTTGTTCCTTTTTAGCTTTTATCATCACATATTTTATCATCATATTTTATAATTTCACTCAGAATTCCATGTCATTTCTAAGTTGTAATTTTTTTTAAATACCATATTTATTTTCATCATACCCCCACATATTTTTTTCACCTATTATTTTTAAAAGAAAATTTCAGTAAAAAACAAAGACTCGGGTAATTTTTGTAGTAGGAATAGGTGATAATTTGATTTAATGAAATGGCATTTGACATCTACCTTGTCTAATCTGATCACATAAGGTTAGTTGGAGCAACTGGACCCACGAGGTAACTGGGCCATAGGCTATTTTATAAAAAACTGTTGATGTTTTTTAAGTTTTAGCTTTTGTGAGCAATGCACCTTAATCTAAAACATTGTGTGTCAAGTCAATCATAACTCTCACTTTGCTGTGATAGGATGTCAAAAATTTATGTTTCTTTTTTTAAAAACAACTTTAATATGGTTGTACTTCCTTGGCTTTTTATTAAAATACTGTAAGTATTTTTATTAAACAATCTTTATTTTTAAAGATTAGGTATATAACTACATTAATATTATTCAGTGATGGAACAGCATGGACTTCATTTTAAAGCAGCAAAAAGCTATTTTGGAGCAGCAAAAATACTCATTTTGGAGCAGCAAAAAGCCACTTTGGAGCAGAAAATAACTATTTTGGCACAGCAAAAATGCTCATTTTGGAGCAGAAAATAATTATTTTGGAGCATCAAAATGTCATTTTGGTATTCTTTGACGAAATTCGCGTTTTTCCTGCGATTCTTTGATGAAATTTGCGTTTTTTTCGCGACTCTTTCAAATTTCGCGTTTTTTCGCAATCCTTTAACAAAATTTGCATTTTTTCGCGATCTCTTGACCAAATTTGAGTATTGTTCGCAATCTTTTGACAAAATTCGCGTATTTTTCGGACCCTTTGTTTAAATCAGCGTGTTTTCGCTATCTTTTGTCGAAATTAATGTGCTTTTCGAAATCTTTTGACGAAATTTGCTATTTTTCGCGATCTTTCGACAAAAGTTGTGGTTTTTTGCGACCTTTTCATGCAATTTAAGGATTTTTCCACGATCTTTTAACGAAATTTCGTGTTTTTTCACAATCTTTTGACCTTGTTTTGTTTGTTTTTTGACAAAATTAGCGATCCTCTGACAAAATTCACGTTTTTTTTTTTCTCGATCTTTTGACGAAATTCACATGTTTTTTGCGACCATTTGATGAAATTTGCGAGGTTTTTCGCGATATTTTAACGAAAGTAGTGTTTTTTCACGATCTTTTGACCGTGTTTTGTTCGTTTTTTGACGAAATTAGCTATCCTTTGGCAAAATTCACGGTTTTTTTTTCCGTGATCCTTTGACGAAATTCTTGTGTTGTTCGCGATCTTTTGATAAAATTTGAGTTTTATTCGCAATCTTTTAAAGAAATCACGTTTTTTCATGATCTTTTGACCGCATTTTGTTCGCTTTTTGACGAAGTTAGCGCTCCTTTGACAAAATTCACGTTTTTTTTTCGAGATCCTTTGACGAAATTTGCGTGTTATTTGCGATTTTTTGACGAAATTCGCGTTTTTCACGATATTTTTACGAAATTTGAGTCTTTTGGATGAAATTTGCGGGTTTTTTCTCTACCTTTTAAATAAATTAGCGTTTTTTACGCTCTTTTGACCGTGTTTGGACGAAATTAGCGATCTTTGGCAAAATTCACGTTTTTTTTTTCGTGATCATTTGACAAACATTGCGTGTTTTTCGCGATCTTTTGACCAAATTCGCGTGTTTTTCGCGATCTTTTGACAAAATTCGCGTGTTTTTAGCTATCTTTGACAAAATTCACGTGTTTTTCGCGATCTTCTGACGAAATTTGCGGTTTATTCGCAATCTTTTAACGAAATCAAGTTTTTTCGCGATCTTTTGACCGCGTTTTGTTCGTTTTTTGACGAAATTACCGATTCTTCGTTAAAATTCACGTTTTTTTTTTCGTTATCATTTGATAAACATCGCGTGTTTTTTGCGATCTTTTGACCAAATTCGCATGTTTTGCCCCAATCTTTTGGCGAAATTCGGGTGGAAAATGATAGATTTGGCTCAAGAATTATTATCGAATTGGCGCAGTTGGGCGCAATTTTGTTGGAAAATGATCGTTTTGGCGCAGAAATGCGCAGCATTATCGATTTGGCGCAGCTATTCCATCACTGTATTATTAGGTATCTATACATATTTACTTCATGTTTCAAATGTAAGCCCGGTGTCCCAGTTACCCCATAAATTTTTCAAGAATGGGGTAACTGGGACATGGATCCAACATGGTCCAGTTACCCCAATAGTTATAAATAATTTTTTGAGTTTCTCTTACTACGGGAAATAAATTTCTCAATTGTTTTTTGCTCACAATAAAGAAAATTATAGAATACTTTATTAAAATTATGTAATAAAATTTAAAAAAGCATATTGGGCGGTATCAAACCAAATTTCTTGACCCCTTGAGAGGGGTTGATGCTGTTATGGCATCACATAATTTTAATCCCTAATTGCCACATTGGCACCGGAATTTTATAATGAAAATTTCACCTTTTTAAGTACGTGAAAATATAGTTTTACTTGTTTACAAATAGATTCTCTTGTAAATACTGGTGTCATTAAAAACAATAAAATTTTCCCTATATAATGCGACCCCTGGATACAGATAAAGTACTTAAGTAGCCGTTTGTTCATAGATTTACCTTGCAATTTTTTTCCTTAAAATACCCATGTGACTTTTATACTTATTATCTATACTAAAGTACATAAGTACTTACTTAATTTTTATGTTTTTGGTATAAATAAATCTAATATTTTCACTTTTAGTGCTTTCTTTGGGCTTATTGACAGCAAAGGTTTCCCTTACAACGCTCTTTACTTGATATATAATTTACATTTACATGATCTGCCTGGTTTAATTTTTTTTAAGTTGTTTACACTTTTTCAAACAGAACCTGATATCGCGTATGAAAAAAAAATAAATGCGTTTGGAACATAGACCTTCCTGGTCTACTTACCTCATTTTTATGAGGCAACTGGATTCATGAGGAAAGAAAGATGAAATATGCATATTTTTAAATATTAAAATGTAATTTTGAGCATTTCTGTCTGATAGAGGGAACCTAAGTGAATACATTTACAGAAGTTCAGACTCTTAATTCAAATGAACATTAGCTTTTTGAAGCTGAATTGTCAGAAGCTCCAGAGTCACATTGTAAAATCATGGCCCAGTTGCCCCAACTAACCTTATGTCTTGTTGATTTTTACTTCAAAATTTGTTCTAAAGTCTGGCTTCAGTTTGAATCTTTGTATCACAAGGAAGAAATTTTGTGTATCATTTTATGAGTTTTTTCCCCCCTTCTCCAAAAGTGCAGGAGATAATCTAATCAATGGTGCTCCATTATTAAATGTTTCATATATTTAACACTTTCTGTTGAAAATTGTCTAAGTCTAATTGTCTTCATGAATTTGTTTACTGTTCATTCTCTTAATTGATGTTTGTGAAAAATAACTGCTTTACCACACAATTTAGAGTTTGAAATGTTATGCCTAATGTGCCTTCCAGTAAATGCAAACTTCTAAACTAATCACATTACCTTGTAATAAATGATATTTGTTTTGGAATTTAATTATGCAATTTTATTTAACTATATTATTATTCTATTTTATTAACTATATTATTATTTTATCTTTGTTTCTAGGTAAAATATTCAAGTTCTGCCCTTGTTAGTTATTTATCCTCGAATGAATCGAACAGTGATTTTCTTCAGCGTATCTGTGATGAACTGTTATCAATTCTTAAAAACAATATTCAGAATGACCGCTTAGTTGTGCCATTTTTCAAAATGGTCAATCATTTGCTTCTCTCTGGTATTTTATTTCCTGAACAAGAAAATGGCTTTCATGATCAACTTTTAAAATTAGTGTGGGAATCCTCATATAAATCGAGAGATCCTCAAAAACTCATAGTTTCTGTTGATTTATTTTGCAATCTTCTCCAGTTTTCTGAAAATTTACGCAAACATTCTCTTAACAAATTAGTAATATTTTTGTGTCATCGTATGCCAAGGGTTCGTAAAGTTACTGCTAACAAAATGTATGAAGCCTTCATTACTTATGATGTATTGCCTGAAGATGTAGCTGATGATGTATCAGATGTTCTTAGTGAAACAGACTGGAATAAGCCAATTGATGTTCTACGTCCAATAAGAAATAATTTGTGTGAAAAATTAGGACTTGAACTTCCAAAGTTAAAGGAGAAACACTAATTTAATCTAAGAATTTTTTATTTTGCTAAATAAATATATTTTTCTTGCTTCCTAATGTAAAAAGTTTTTTAATATGCATTCTTTATTTTCTAATTTTTATTTGTGATTTTGTATTTTATAATTAAAACAACACATGATGTTTGGTTATTGATGTTAATGTTTTTATATAAAATGTCTATCCTTGCATTGTCATTTTATTTTTAATCATGAAATTTTTCATTAAAATGCTGTTACTCTATTTTAAATTTCTTTGAGCATTGAGGATAAATATTTCTTCTTAATTATTTCAAAGAAACAGTGAAGTTCTTAAAATCATAAAGTTTGCATGGTAGCAGTGATTTCAATTTCTGTCTTTGTAAATTTTATTAAAATGATGCCATATCTTATCTAGATTTTGGGAATTATTCACTTTGGAACTAGACTATGCTGTTATAGTATTGCTTATTTTTTTTTTTTTTTTTTTTTTTTTTTTTTTTTTTTTTTTTTTTTAAGTATTCATTATAATACAAGTAGTTTACTCATGAGTACACATCAACATATTTAAATAAATTATTATCTTATTATAATTATTATATTATTGCTTAAATAATGCGTATAATATTTGAAAATTGTGATACAGTTTTCTTTCTAGTATAATGATTTAACTCATATTTTATAATTTTTTTCAATCAAACCCCCAAAGCAGAATACTTTGCAATGTTCTGCAACAAACTTCAGCTGATCAAGAATGTTCTGCGGGAATGTCTTCCAATGATGAATTTCGCAGATTTTTTCCTTGTACCATAGGCAAATTTTAAGGCTTTTTCTTGCGACTGATTAGAGAAAACCATTGGTCTTTCTTTTCGCAGTTTGTTCCGACGATCCACTGATGAATTTCTCGATTTTTTCCTTGTAACGTAAGCCAATTTTGAGTTTTTTTTCTTGCGACTGATTAGAAGAGATAATCATGAGGCTTTTCACCTGCGACCAATTGGCGCAAATCAGGGATTTTTTATTCTGCGGCTGTTCATTGAATTTTGTATGTTTTTCCACAAAGGGCTGAAGAATTTCACTATTTGTTCTTCAGGATTGACTGACGAATTGCGCAAGTTTTCTCGCGACCAATTGATGAATTTCGCAATATTTTTTTTTTGGCCATTGAGTGATGAATTTTGCAATTTTTCCTTCGATTGAATGGTGAATTTTCTTGAAAATGATAATTTGAAATGTTCTGCAGAAAAGTCCGTTGTTCTGCAACGTACGTCGCACTTTTAAGCATATTCTGCTTTGAGGAATCAGACATTGGAAAAAACGTGAATTTGGTCAATCTGTCGCAGCGCGAAAATGAGAAATTTGCAAATTGGTATAGAAAATTGTAACAGAGGTCAGGTAAGAATAAACAAACTCATAATTAATCACTATCAAGTCAGCTGAAAATAACTTTATTTGCTTGCCTACTTGACAAGACAAACTAAAATGAACAAAACACAGCATAGGAAAACATAATAATCATAATGCTCCACATCTCTCAAATACCAACTACCCAGAGCAGTCCAACCATCAAAACCCAACAGTCAACCAAAGACCCCTTCCAAAAATATACTGAAGCCATCCAGTGCAACAACCCTGCCATCTGGAGGACAAACTATCCTGCCATCTGGTGGGAAAAGATATCCTGCCATCTAGTGGACAAAAACAACATCAAAAAATTTAACCAAAACATATATTTCCCTAACAATGCTCCCCCATTTTGGTTAAATTGTCTAAAGATAAGAATTTACAAGGAGAAATTAACTTAGAATTGAATCCCGAAATTTCAAAAATGTACTCTTGGGTAATGGCTTTGTAAAGATGTCAGCAACATTAGAATATGAATCTACTCGTAATACAGTCACATGACCTTTCAAAATGTGATCTTTTACAAAATGATATTTAACATCGATATGTTTATTTGCACTATTTTCAATATTGTTCTTTGAATAGTCAATAGCACTTTTTGAGTCACAATATATTACAGGAGTTGGCAAGCTGGCAAAGTCACATTCTCTCAGAATTCTGTCTAACCATATCATCTCACTACACAATTCAGCCATAGCAATATATTCTGCCTCCCTGGCAGATTTAGCAACACAACCTTGTTTCTTTTATTTCCATGATACTGGTACACCATTCAAGTAAATAATAAAACCAGTTACACTCTTTCTAGTATCTTTACAATTTGCAAAGTCACTATCGGAATATCCTATCAATCCATTTAAAATCTCATCATTTTCATATTCGACGACTAAGCCCTTTGTAACAGCCACATATTTCAAAACTTGTAATAAAGCTTTCCAGTGTTTAATACCAGGATTTTGATTAAACTGAGACAATTTACACAATGAATAACTTATGTCTGGTCTAGACCGTGTTGCAATAAACATCACAGAACCAAGCAAGTTTTTAAAAGGAATTCTTTCCATAACACTTTTGTCCTTTTCAGTTGTTGGACAATCTTTATCTCCTATTTCATAACCAGGGGATAATGGTATGGAAGGTTTGACCAGCAAATTTGGTTTAAAAAGATTTACTACTCTATCAATATAATTTTGTTGATGCATTCTAATACCCTTATCATTCATATCAAATTGTACTCCTAACACCATATTTAATTGACCTAATTCTTTAACTTCAAACAATGATCCAATTAAAGCTTTTACTTTATCTAATACTAATTGGGTCTTGACAAATATAAACAAATCATCAACATACACCAAAATTATAGCATCATTTCCATAATTATACACACAGTTAGTACTTTTAAACTTAGAAAAACCTACACTTACAAATTTTTCATCCATTTCTAAGAACCACATGCGTCCTGACTGGTGAAGTCCATATACTGCACGTAATAATTTATAAACATGATTTTTCTTCTCTTTATCAATGAAACCAACAGGTTGTCGTAGATAAATTTCTTCTTTTAATTTACCATAGAGATAAGCACTATTAACATCAAGTTGAAAAACTAACCATTTATGAATAACAACTAAATACATAACAAAAGTTCTAATAACAGTGAAACTTACCACTGGGCTGAATACATCTTCAAAACCATAACCTGGTCGTTGGTAGTTACCCAAAATCACTAGTCTAGCCTTAAACCTTTTAATCTTACCAGAAGTATCTCTTTTAATATTATAAACCCACTTTGTACCTATTATAATCTTCCCATCTTCAGGGGAAGGAACTAACTTCCACACTTTTCTCTGCTCAAATGATTTGATCTCTTCATTCATTGCCCGATCCCACTCTTTCTTCTGAGGTGAAATTTGTGCATGATAATAGTGCTGAGGAATTTCAATATCATCAGTAAGGAAAACTTGAAAATCACCCATCTCTTTTAAAATATTTATAGAATGTTCCTTCTCTTTCGAACTATCTTCGTTTGAAGACCCACTATCTTCATCTGAAGCTGCTGAAACTTCAGTATCTCTAACATCTGTTACTTGATTCGGTTTCCAATTAAAATCTTTTGGATCGTAAGTTAATGATTTTTCCTTGCAATATTTTTCCATTTCATTTTTACTCCTAATTTTTGGCTCTCCTGTAGAAGGATAATAATAAACATCAGTTCTTCCTTTGGACATTCCAGATTTACGAATAACTTCTTTCCTAGTAAATGTTATTGGCTTTGATGCATCCAAATTAATTTTTTCAAACATTCTTGCTATTTCTTTCACAGGAGATTTGACCTGTTTCTCAAGATTCTTCACTTCTTCAGGATTCTCCCCTCTATGTGATTTGTTTATGGGACAGCTCTTTTCTTCTGAGAAGTTTTCTTCAGATAAAACTAATTTCAACCACTCAAACATTTGATTATCTACCTTGTTCACTGATCTTCTATCCATCTCCAGTAGTTTCTCATTGAACTTCACATTTTTAGTTTCTTCAATTCTTCCTTCCTCCGGGTACCAAATACGGTAACTCCTAACAGCATATCCTACTAAGACACCAATTTTTGCTTTGGGTTGTAACTTGTGTCTTTTCTGTTTGGGAATATTTACATAAGCAGTACATCCAATTCTTTTAAAATAGCTAACATTCGGTTTTCTACCAAACCATCGAAAGTAAGGGATTTCATTGGTAGTTGAATGCAGCACTCTATTTTTCAAATGATTTACCGTAAAATCCCGTTAATCCGCCCTTCCCGATTAAGCGTCCCCCTCCCACTTTGTAAACAATTTGGAAAATTCAAGAAATCCGGAGAAAGCGTCCTCCCCACAAAAAAATTTCGGTGCCCACGTCAAGATCAATTTCAATCGTTTCTTTACCTTTTCTTTTCAACTAAGTCTATTATTCTACTTACCTTTGATTTCATTTATTTCTTTCAGTTTATTCAAATCTCCTTTCGGCGTTTGCACTTACTTACCTTTTGTTTTCATATCGTCGTAAACCTCAGAGGAAACCTACACTTACAAATTTTTCATCCATTTCTAAGAACCACATGCGTCCTGACTGGTGAAGTCCATATACTGCACGTAATAATTTATAAACATGATTTTTCTTCTCTTTATCAATGAAACCAACAGGTTGTCGTAGATAAATTTCTTCTTTTAATTTACCATAGAGATAAGCACTATTAACATCAAGTTGAAAAACTAACCATTTATGAATAACAACTAAATACATAACAAAAGCTCTAATAACAGTGAAACTTACCACTGGACTGAATACATCTTCAAAACCATAACCTGGTCGTTGGTAGTTACCCAAAATCACTAGTCTAGCCTTAAACCTTTTAATCTTACCAGAAGTATCTCTTTTAATATTATAAACCCACTTTGTACCTATTATAATCTTCCCATCTTCAGGGGAAGGAACTAACTTCCACACTTTTCTCTGCTCAAATGATTTGATCTCTTCATTCATTGCCCGATCCCACTCTTTCTTCTGAGGTGAAATTTGTGCATGATAATAGTGCTGAGGAATTTCAATATCATCAGTAAGGAAAACTTGAAAATCACCCATCTCTTTTAAAATATTTATAGAATGTTCCTTCTCTTTCGAACTATCTTCGTTTGAAGACCCACTATCTTCATCTGAAGCTGCTGAAACTTCAGTATCTCTAACATCTGTTACTTGATTCGGTTTCCAATTAAAATCTTTTGGATCGTAAGTTAATGATTTTTCCTTGCAATATTTTTCCATTTCATTTTTACTCCTAATTTTTGGCTCTCCTGTAGAAGGATAATAATATTCGTTTTACGATTCAATTAAGAATCGATTCACGTCATCAAACTACCGATCGGTACTTCCACTGTACAGCTACATAACTTCATATTTATACGTATAATTAATATTTTTTATAATACCATTAGCCTTGTGTATTATTATTACTAAATATATAAAATAATAGTGATAATAACAATATACAGCCTTTTTTTAGTAACCTTAGGAATTTTATATTTATATCGTGTTGGTTTTCTTTCTTCTATGTTATGGTAGATGGCACCAAAATAACGCGAAATCGGATTTATTGGTATTATTTATGTTATTATTATTAAGTATTAAATTGGTGATTTAATTTGACATTTGAAGGTGATATATATAATATTTACTTTATATATCACTATATAAAATGAGTTAATGTAGTGATAAAGTTTTTTTTTTTTTTTAATTAATTCTATGTCAGTCTGATTTAAATTTCCCATTATAACACATTTCTTCTTCTTTTTTTTTTTAATTAGTTTCCTTTGCAATATTTTTCATGTTAGTATTGTGATTTGTATTATTTATTTAGCCTTTATAGATAAGAAATGATGATTAAAGAAAAATACGGTTATTTAATGTCCCTAATATACAACAGATGGCGACACCTCATAAAATGTTACTAGTTTTAGAAAGAATTTTAGGACATTTTCAAACGCAATTTCTTAGTGTTTTTTAATTATTTTAAATTATTAAGTTCCTTTTATTTTTCTATTACTATATTAATGACAAATATTAGTGTTGTTATTTATCTTATGACAGATATTAGTGTTATTATTTATCTAAATGCATTCCAGTTTCAAAGCTTTTGAAATCCAGAATTTTCTATAATTTGAAATCACCGTTAATAGCGAAGTTATACTGTTTTTCTATTTTGTATATAATTTTTTTTTTTCAAAATGTTTTTCTTTTCTCACTTTATTAAAATAATGCGTATTTTGCGACGATCGGCCATTACCATCCCCCACCCTACCACCCATAGATATGATTACTACAATTTTAATACCGTGTAAGCGCCCCCTCCGTTTTTTTACGATTTTCCATTGTGTTTGAGGGGGCGGATTAACGGTATTTTACGGTACTGTCATTACTAATTCAGCCCACATCTTTGACGATAGTTTCGCACTATGCAAATAACCTTCCATAATCGTTCTATTATAACTTTCCGAAACTCCGTTCATTTCAGGGGTAAAAACATTTGTTCTCTCATGACGTATTCCTTCTTTTTCCAATGTATTTTGAAAGACATTTGATAAGTATTCCAAGCCATTGTCCATTCTAAGGGCTCTCAACTTTTTCCCTGTTTGGCGTTCTGCCATTGCTTTAAATCGCACAAAGGTTTCGTAAACACTCTTTTTATCCTTCAACGGATAGATAAACGCCCTTCTACTAAAATCATCAATAAATGTAAGAAAATATAAAGCATTTCCTATTGACCGTATTTTTGCAGGCCCCCACAAATCAGAGTGAACCAACTGTAAAATTTCAGTTGACCCAACTTTATCCATAGGCAAGTGACTTGCTCTCTTTGACTTTGACAGACTACAGCTTCCACAATCAACAACTTCTTTAAAGTTAGTATTCCTAACACCAGTAACCTTGTTTTCAACAATCATCTTTCGTAACATTCGGTTACTAAATGACCAAAACGTTCATGGTTCATATCTAATTGACTATGAGTTTCATAGATGCCATTGCAGTCCAATGAATTTGCACAATAACCATGAAAAATGAAGAAGTTTTTCTCTTTCTTAGCTGTTATAAGTGGTGCTCCATCAGGATAATAAAATTTTATCATTCCATGTCCTCCTCTAAATGTAAAACCAGCATCATCCATCTTCTTTCCTGATACTAAATTTCTTTGGACTGATGGAACATGAAGAGCATTTTTCAGAATGATAACATGCAACACCTTATTAGAATAAACATTCACAACAGCATCTCCAATTCCTATAACTTCAGTAGGGTGAGGTCCAAACTTAATAAATGTTTTCTCTAAAGGCTTATATGATTGGAAAAATTTCTTTGAATTTAGAACATGGCAAGTTGCAGCTGAATCCCAAGTGAAAATATCTTTATTCTCTTCAACATTAGCTTCATGAACAGTTTCCATTTCTGAAACATAAAATAATGACTGTTTTTGAGATTGGGATTCCTCATTCTTCTTATAATTTCCAAACTTTCGCTGCTTTTGCTCATTATTTAAATTAACTTTACAATTTCTAGCAATATGACCAGTATTGTTACATCGATAACAAATTATTTTTGGTCCTCTCTGCTTATTTTGCTTCCTAAGATTAGTTAATTCATTTCTTCTTGCTCCTTGAACCAAAAATGTTTTATCAAGTCGACTAAACTCTTCCAATTCTTTTTGCTTTCTAAACGTCCATATTCAGTTAATAATTCTGTTTCCACTTCCGCCGAAATAAATTTCTTATCTTCTAAAGAATACAGCTTAGTTACTACATTTTCGTAAGTTTCAGGAAGAAAAGCAATTAACTGAAATGCTATTTCATCGGAGTCTTCAGACGCTATTTCTTGTGAAGCCAAGCTTATCGGGAATGAACTTTTTCACAATAATCTAGAACTATGTGATAGAAAAACTTATAGTTGAAGCACAGCTTTGGTAAAACCAGGCGACGTTTATTTTTATAGGCAGGTGAAAAATATGATTAAGCGCTTACAAAATTGTAATTGTTTAATTGAACAGAAAAGAGAAATTAATTCTCGCTAGGATTGTATAAAAATTCATTCAATTGTGCATTATCAACTCTCTTCACCTATATTTTGTAACATGATAAAATACGACTGGCATGCATCGAAACTTTCACATAAAAGAATAATATTTATGAATGTCAATGAAGTGTGTTTTCCAAATGATCTTTTTAAAACGCCTTGTTCCTGTAAAAACACTTCTTTTATTCGTGCACGCTGTCGCAAAAGTTTCTGTTTCATATGTTTTTATGATAATTATCATCCCGGTTCCTGCCCGTAATCAGAACCTTAATTTTAATAGAATACATTTATTTTTTAAGTACATAGTATAGACAGAAATGTAAAATAAATTTAAATAAGTGTAAAATAAGTGTACGTCATTGTGAAATATATGTAAGTAATTGTAAAATAAATATAAATGATTGTAAATAAAACTAAATATAAAATTTACAAAAATGTTGAATGCAAAAAAATACGTATATACTGCATAAGATTCTTGCTTTTTTTTTCATTATATCCATAAGGATGCAATAAAACTGTCTCTCTCTGTAAATAAATAAATATGTGTGAATGCGCCAATATTTATATTTGTCTTACATTTAAATAATTATATATATATTTTTTAATTGCGGTTCAAAAATAATTTATCATTATTTTGTCGGGGGGAAAAAATTCTCGTTGGAGGATCGAACCTGCAGATATCCGTAAAAACGAAAATTAGAAGTCTGGCGCGCTGCCAACTGTGCTATCGAGCCTGTCGCAAAGGAGCTTAATTTATCCGATTATATACTAAAGAGTCAATTGGGTGAACTTTGGGGCTCGTTTTTAACGGCCCCCCTGAATATTGCACTTTATCCTATTGATATGTTTATCTATTGACAATACTCTATCAATGTACAAAGGATCGCTGGATTCCGTGAGACCAACCTCGGACCCTGTCCTTGTAAGTTCAGCTATTCTTGCACGAGACTCGGGACAATGTGTCTCTTATCTTTTGCCAAGCTTTTAATGGAGACTCTATACCATCTAAAATAGCAACCTGGCTACTATCCATATAAGTTTTCATTAGACCTAAAGCTCTGTCCTTTCTAGATTCAAATCTATCTTTATCTGCTTCTGTAGCATCAGCTGATAATACTGGTTCTGGATCAACAATAAATTTCTTACAACCAGTTAATTGTAATAAAGACTCTAATCTATCTTTCCATGAGTGATAATTTGCATTAGGAAGCACAGGAATAGTTTTATGACCTATTTGACCAAGACAATCTTCAGAGTCAGCAGCCATGTTGTCATTCAAAAAAAAACAAAGTCCCAGAAATGAATAATTTAAAACTTCAAAAGGTAAACAAAAGTCTCTTGAAAATAATTTCCCATATTTAATTTTTATCATATACTAAATAATTGTTGCTGAATTCATGATAAAGCTTTTTGATTTCTAAATTTCTGAAAACTTATTGTAAATTAATATAAATTAGGTAAGCGGCCTAATTTATTATTATTTGAATTCGGTGAAAATTTGAACACTATAGGGCAATTAGCAATGGAGAAAGCAATTTTTTTTAATATAATAAGAGGAGAAAAAAAAAAAAAAAAGAGTTGTTTCGTTCTGTTTTTTAAATCTAGAATAATATTATTATTATTTCTGTTTACTGTTTAGGTTGCTGAAAAGTATTTTTCCTCGCTAATTCAACAACGCAAAACTTTAATGCAATCTCCCGGCTGACGAAAAAAAAGTTTGAACTGATAAAAACACAACAATAAAACAAAGCAAAAAGAAAGAAACTTACCCTGCAGCATCTTTTCTTTTTTTAATTTCCAGTTAAGTATAGTTAATCCAAACACATCCAATAAAAAATATTCTTGAGTAAATATATTTAAAATACAATTTGGTATAAAGATCTTTGTTACATAATTCTTTTAAAATAATAATTTCTTGTTCTTGAGTAAATAAAGAAAAAAAAATAGTTTGGGATATAATTTCTCAGCAGTTACTGTGCGTTTGATTGTGTTTCTTTCGATGTGCCAGGAATACTACGAAACGCATGTCTGATGTCCGTCTGTTTCAAAGAAAGTTCTCTTTTTCATGAAGCGTTCTTTTATGAGATGTAGTTCTAAAACTTCTTGAGCCGAATACTGCAAATTTTTTTCACAAAACTTTAAAAAAGTAGATAAACTTTTCTCAGCTTCACTCCATAAAATTTTCTCCTCGATTTCATTTTCGGATTCTGAGGAAATATCATTTGTTTCTTCCTCTGGAGCTGTCATTTTTTAATTAACTGCTCTTCTGTTAAAGTTTCGGTGACAGGAATATTTTTATCTATAGCTATCCAATTTTCGATTTCTGGCATTTCCAGTTGCGATAGAGATAAGTTAGTATTAGGCCCATTTTTTAATGTTTCCATAATTTCATGCAATTCATTGCTTTTCTTGGGTTTAAATCCCTCAAATTCTTCATCTGATGAATCAGAACAAAAGTTAACTGTAAATAATAATTTTCTCCATCCCCTTCGAAGAGTTTTCGGTTTTATGGCATTTCATGCATAGGCACGATCATATATGGCATCTTTTATTGTGAAATTTATTCATCGATCCAATGTTGAATATACGCATCAATTGGTGTTTATTTTCCCCTCTTTCTAAACGTCTAATAATGTCTAGCTTCTGAGTTATCGTTGATTGAGTTATGGTACTCGTTTCCTTTTATTAGGATTCAACTGATCTGCCATTTTTTAATTGCAAAGCTATCAATTGTGTGTTATTTAATAAAATATAACTTAAAAAGAAACTTGCTCCTTTGAAATTATAAGATAGCAAAATGTTGATAAAAAAAATATCTTACAACAAAAATTTTTCTTATATGTATATACAGGGTGTCCAATGACTAATTCCTAAACCGTTAGTCATAGACATATAGTTCCAATTACAAAAAATGTTTTAAATTGAGGTAAAGAAATATTTTAAAAGCGATTTGTGTTAATAAAAAAATTATGAAATTTAAATTTTTATACGCCGCCTCGGTCCTATAAATTATGTTTAGTAAAATTTTCCTATTACACTGACAAGTAAGACAAAAAAAAAAGTTATGTTCATATAACTCTAAAATTGACTCAGTTATGAAACTTTAAAAATGCATGACTTATACCACTTTTCTGCATCTGAACACAAATGAGTTTGGCCATGCTTTGAGGGGTCATATACTAAGTACTTAAAAGTATTCGAAGAACTTTTCATGTGTATCTGCCCTTTGAAAAAAATAGTACAAGTGTTACAATTGAGTTAACTTTTATTAAGTTTCAGATTGACAATATTTTAACAGATGTTTTATTTTGTAAGGTTTGAGACACTTTCTTTTCATGATTTCTTTTAACAAATATTATGTTATTTTATTTAACTCCAACGATCGTATGTGTGTTTTTCCAGTTCAAAATCTGTACTTTAAATTTAACTCACTTTCAAATATCCGATTGAGATTAAATTTTACATTAGTGTTGACTCTAAGCAGCTTTAGCAGGCCGCAGCGCCCTGCAGCCTTTTTTATTTCTTTTTGCACCCAGCGGCTCTTTTAAATCCTTCTGATGCGCTCGGCTGCACTCTTTAATACTTCCTATGTGCCCCGTGGCAATTCCATTGATCCCGGGAAAATATCGCAAACTCCAGGGACTCTAAACAAACCAGTTCAAAATATTTTTTGTGAACAAGGTACAAGTGTACCCCTTTTTTTAAAATAGTGTTCCCTTTTTGAAAAAAAATTGTCCTTTTTTAGAATAGTGTTCCCTTTTTGAAAAATGTACACCTTTTTTAGAATAGTGTTCCCTTTTTCAAACTTTTCCCACCCAGCGGCCCTTTTTTTCTAGAGTCAACACTATATATACATACTGATGTAAATCCGATGACAATCTAATATTATTATGATTTTCGGTGGCTACCATTCATACGTATTTTACAGGATAACACACAAAATTTCGGATAGATTACTGCCAAGAAGTTTTAAGAAAAAGTTTTAGATTAGATAACACAAGACTGTTATGGTTGTGTTTTTTAACTTTTATGTATTATTTAGCACTGAATCCGAGAGTTACCTTAATTTTTAACCATCATCTCATGATGTTTTGCAAATCATAAATTGTCAAAGCTAAAAAATAACAAAAATCAGATACTATAAAATAGAGGAGATGGCTGAGTTTTTTAACTTTTGGTAACTGATTTTTATGTACTTTTTAGCACTGAATCTGAAAATGACCTTCATTTTTCACCATCACGTTATAATTTTTTTGCAAATCGTAAATGTCAAAGTTAAAATACATAGCAAACATCTGATACTATAAAACACATGTAAAACTTTTTATTTCATTTTCCCGACATGATGGTTAAAAATGAAGGTCATTTTCAGATTCAGCGTCAAAAAATACATAAAATAATCTAATGCATGTAATAAGTTTAGTAAATATAATACTCTTGAAGCTAACTGAAAAGCTTAAATTTACATTTTAAATTAAAAGCTAAAATGTTTTAAAATTATAGGGTTCCCAATCTAAAAGTGCAAGTAAATTATTACAAATATATTTCCTAAGATTCAAAGAAGTGAATAAATAAAACAAAATAACCATAAACTGTTAACAAATACATCATTTGTTCCTTTCCAGAAATACATTAAAAAACCCCGGGTTTTTTTATAAAAAAAAACCCAGCCCGGGCAGGCACCTACCCACTACAACCCTGTTCTAAACACAATTAGCATTATGCCTCGACTTTTCCATTATCATTAGGTCCCGATTGAAAGTTAATTTTCGTTGTTGGTGAGTTTCAGTCAAAAGTTGAGTTTCAGCAAATATTTGGTTTCATTGAAAAAGTAGTCTAATACAAAATAGTGACAGACAGGTGTATACAGAAATTGTAGTCACATCTCATAAGAAAATAACTATAAAAGAAACTTCTATGCACAGTCCTTAGTGCCCCAGAGATATTCCATTCATGCTATCATTGTTTGACGATTCAAGCAGTATTGTTGACAATAAAGCATTTAGTAATAACAGCTGTTTATTCTTTATAGTAATAAAAAATAAAATACGTATGACTAAAGTATATTGATATAATTTGAACTTGAACTGGATCTGATTGACAAATAATGTGTAAAAAATTATTTCTTTTATTTATAATCATTTTTAGGGTTTTGTTTGTCTCATTGAAACCCTATTCGTCTCATTCCTCTGTCTCAGAAACTGTATAAGTCGACACTTGAAATTTTAGCTGACTGCGTCCAATCACACAACAAATAAAATTTTAATTTTAATTAAATGACATCCGAAAATTTTTTGTGATTTAAATTTTGAAACAGAACTTTAATTTCAGTCTTTTTCACTAGGTGGCTTTGTGGTAGCACATTTGTTTGCCCGTGAAAAGATTCCCAGTTCGGTGTCGGAGATTGAAACTTTTTCTCTGTAATAGATTTCATTATCTAATAATTCAATTTTACAGATTTTTTTTTTTTTTGCCATTTTAAGGCCAAAAGTTTATTAATAAGATTAAAGTAGTAATTTACTTGATTACTGTTTATAATGAATCACTTATTACCATCACAGGGTTCCCGGCAAAACATGCCTGTCAATTTCCCTGACCAAATCTCAAAAAATTCCTGGACCAAATGGGTGCAGTGTTTGTACACATTTCTTTAAATAAAAATCAAGGACCAAATCCAAAAAAATGTAAGGACCTACAAATTAAATAAATTATAATTATGCATTTTCCAATAGAGTCATTTTTGGAAATACAAGTTTTAAATATTCAAAAGGCCGGGAACAGGAGAATTTCAGCGTGTGGCAACAAAAATTTAGAAAATTTTAAAATAGCAAATATAGCAGAAGAAATACTAGTTGGATATGCCAATCTCAAGATCTTCTATTTCATACATGTTAACACTTCAAAATTTACTATCAGAGAGCCAAAATGAAATGACAATCTATACCCATCACAAGGATCCTAGATATGAAATTCCGTGCATTAGTTCTTGAGATATGACTATCGCTAAAATCGTGTAAATCCTGCAAAATGCAGCATGGCAGCATTACCTGTTGGGTGATTTACACCAAAACCTAATCAGCAACAACTTATGTCAATGTCTAACTGAATCTGAAGTTTGATGAAAATCCATGCAATACTTTTTCAGATAGAAAGAGCTATTGTGGAAATCATAAAAAAGGGAGCATAACAGCGCCGTATTTATCAAGGTATACCTGAATCTGAAGTTAGCTGAAAATTTATGAATTAGTTCTTGAGATACGCTATTGCGGAAATCGTAACAAAAAAAAAAAAAAAAAAAATGCAAGTACTCTTTAATAAGTAGGAGGGAAAACGGAACAAAGGGAAAATGTGAATTTCAGATGGGAAGAGAAATCTTCATGATCGATTATTTATTATGAGAATAAAATGAAAAATAGAGAATTTTTTTTTTACTAATTAATCAGTTTTGAAGAGTTTTTAAACTTTGAGTGCTGTTTGGGGGCGGGCGGGGGTGGGGGAGAACAGAGAAGCAAAATTTTTAGGGGGTGAAATTCAGATTAAATTTTAATGAAATGAATTGTCAATGAAATTTAGGGCTGATTATTTATTCACTATAAAGTAACAGATAGAGTGGAAAAAGTTTACAAAAATTAAGTTTTAAACATTTTAAACTTTGGCATTGTGGTGGAATGAGCAAAAGGAGGAAGTGAAATTTGGGAAGGGGAGGGGGTGTAGATTTAAATCAGAAATTCAAAGAAATGAAGAGTTTCACCTCTGATTAAGAAATAATACAAGAATAAAATTAAGGACTTTTTGCATGAAAATAAGTACTTTTAAGCACTAAAAATTCTATTTAAAAAATGTAAGCACCGTACGAACCCTGGGTTATACAATGAAATTTGCTATTAATGTCTGCAACCTTCTGACAAAATTGCTTATTATTTTTTCTGCAATTGCTCTTTGAATTTTGCAAATTTTTTTGTGATCGTTTGATGAATTTTGAGATCCCCCCCCACTACACACACACACACAAAAAAAAAACTTTACTGCATGAATAACTAACAGATTATAAATGACTCAAATATTTGATTATAAAATTTAAAAAAATAATAGTGATTAATATTTTGTTTTTAGTGAAAAGAAACATGTGCACATCCATGAATATGCATAAGTAAAAATTTCTTTGTAGATAACTAAATGTATTTGCGAATAATTTAATTACATTTTACAGTAATTATAAACTATCATGCGTCACTGTTACAGGATTACCATTGATATCAAGACAATTTTTCATAAGGTTTAATTGAAAACTAATTTGTGATTAAAATATTAATTTTTGAAAAGTTAAAAAATAATAATCATGTGTCTTGGATTTAGTCTCATTAGAGGCTCGTATGAGCATGGAAGCCAGGTACAGGCCTAAGTGCAATGTTTTTAGGTGTCTTTTGGTTTTAACATCCATAAGAACAGGACTCGAGTATAATTGTGCCTGCAACACTCCTTACTGTAGTAAGAAAAAAGGCAATTCAGGTGATGTTTATACTGTACTTATGTATCAGTTCTCTAAATACAGTGATCTCTCACTTATGCGCGATAAAAGGGGACAACAAAATTTTCACACACAAGTGAGATTCGCGCATGAGTGAAAAACCATAAAATAAGCTTAAACGCGAAAGGTTAACATAACTATACTAATAGTACACTACTAATACACTAATAAATAAATACGCACATAATTTCCATTTATATATTGCAATTTAATAAGAATGTAAAAATTCAAAGTTGTTACATACCTACCAAACTTTTGTTAAATTACATTTTCTTTACAAAGAAATCATCAATAAAGTTTTTTTTTTTTTTTTTTTTTGGGGGGGGGGGGGGGGGGACTAAAATATGGAAATGATCAGCTAACGCTGTTTTTGATTTAAAGCATTTTTCATCCATTATTTTTACGATATCCATTTTCAAAGAAAGCGACAAGTTCGTACGTTTTGCCAATTTTTATACACTGTACAGTAATAAGCAAATGGCATTGTAACGCAAACCTGAAGCTTGTTCCAAGAGCAGTGCTTACCGTCCACACTAATTGGCTGTGACTTTTAGTGATGTCAACCTTTTCCTATGTAACCCGTTCTCCCTTCTCGATGTCAATCACAAGTGAAAAAGAACGTTTTCTTGGAAGAATCCGAACAATAGATTAAGGGCGTGTGAATGCATTCCAAGAGACAGAACAGGAAGGGTACATTCTTGAGATAAGCAAAGCGTGACGATGATTTTACTAAAACTTGTTTTTTTTTGCGTGCATAAGTGAAAGGTGCATTTTAGGTTTCGCATATAAATGAATAAAGCATTGTTTTCCTATTTCGCTGGACGGGCCCACGGGAAAAATGCATATAACAGAGGTCGCGTATAAATGAGAGATCACTGTGGAATTAATACAAATCTATAATATTCCTTTCGCATAGTTTTTTTTAATGGATTTTATACTTTAAATTTATACTTTATGGATAAAATCTCTTAATACATAATGAACTGCATTAAAATAATGCAAAGTGTTTGACTTTCTTATTGATGTAATTATTAAATTTCCAGCTATCTTTTTAATTTGCTAAAAGTCTAACGAAAAAATCCATTTAATTACTACATCTCAAATATGACTTGCAAGTAAATTCTGACTAAGACAGACTCTGTATAGGTCTAGAAACCTGCCTAACACGGGAAAAATTTTGAGTCCCCTCAAATCTATAAAAAATAACATTAGTTCATGCTGCATAAGCCAGAAGCTGCCTAACGTGGAAACAGAAAGATAAAACCAAAACTTTGCATAATGCTGATTTTTTTTTTTTTTTTATGCATTTCTTGCAGCATTTGGTTTTGCAGGAAATTTTAAAATTGATAGATATGTCAAATACTCATTGTCAATATTTTAATTAGATTTTGTAATAGGACTCCAGGAGTATTTAGTTAATTCAAAACCAAAAATTGTTAAAATTTTTAAGAAATGCTTTCTTACTATAAAAGTTATTACTTGTAAAATGCACATTTATGAAAATATTTGTATTTCCTAAAGTACAATTTATTATATTTTAAGGTTGTACTCAATTTCAAAGCAACAACTTTGACACAACCCTGAGTCTTTTTTACTTGTTAAACATAAGGCTTGCAGACATTTTTATTCAAGGTTGCACAAAGAAATTTAATTGCATTTCTCATTTTTCTATAAAGACAAATATGTTTCAGAATGGTCATTTAAAAAAAAAAAATTGATTCTGAATAGTCAAAGAAACATAGTCATTGAAGAGTATTATTACTAAAAATTGAGCATATTTATCCAAAAATGGAAAAAAGCTATTAGATTCTAAATAGCTCCAATAGTCGTACCTGAAATTTTTATACTTTTACATATAAAAATGATATCAAGAATGCATCAGAAAAACTTGCATTGTTGAGACTTTTTTTTTTTTTTTTTTAAATGAATTAGTTTTTAATAAGAAGCAAAGTGTTTATCTTCAAAGGAAAAAAAAAATTATTTTACATTTGTCAACATAATTCTTCCAAAAAATCTCTTTCACATTGTAATAACAGAATTCATACTCTTACAAAAAAAAAAAAAATCCCCTGATGTATTTTCTGTGATGAAAGATTTTCCCATATCAACGATTAATGACATTTTAAAAAATCAGAATATGACACAGTTTCTGATTCGATCTCACAGTGTTTGAAGGTATGTCTTAGTTTTATTTCATCATCACAAAGTGTGCGAATAAGAGCAATTGCCAATCATTCTGCCAGGTTTTTCCCAGGTTTCGGAAATTTTTTGGACAATCTCTTGAGATTCCTCTGAATCTTATAATATCCTGATGAGTATGAACCCTGGCTAAGGAAAAGAATAACTTTTTTTGCTTACTTCAGATTTAGAATTCTGAACATCCTCGATGCTAATCAGTCATAGTTTACAACTAGGGGGGAGATGCAACAATCGTTTACATTTAGCCTTTGAGGACGGAGGAGCATGACAATCTTCATTTCAAGAAATCACTTGGTCAGAAAATTATCATTTCATGTGTTAAAGTCGACCCAAATCTACATGACAGAAGATCGTTCTTTCCCGGCTTCTTTTATTTAATGACTCTTTAGTCACACTGCAAGAAAGGAGGATCGTTGATATGTTTATCACATCTCTGGAGAGAATTTCTTTTGCTGATGAAGAAAATGCTTTAAAAAAATCTAAAAGTTTTGTTGTTTCCCGATAATGCATTTTGTTATGCTGCCATCAAGCTAACAAGTATAAAGTTACAATTTCTTGTTAATGCAGTGACACAACCTACAGATCAAACATTTTTTAAATGTGAAAACTCACTACAAAAAATATATGTTGCAGTTGACAGTTGTGTCTTTTGGTCATTGCTGTTCAGCCACCGAACTAACAAAAAACGAATTAAACATATTTGAAATTTAAGAAACAATAATTGAAACTGAGAAAAACTCTTTCACTCACCTAATCAAAATTCCTCAACATATCACAAAAATTCTTATCTTACCATAAAAATACTGACTTGTACATGAATTCTTTTTAATAAAATAAAACACAATATGTGACAGTAAAAATGATACACAAAAATAAATTTCTTTCCAAAATATTTTTATTAAGACTAACTTCCATTACACATAAGGGCTAACTTAGTAGCTTTTTTAGCTGAATAATAGAAGGCAATAACACCCTTGTACTGACCTGTCATCGTGTATGCATTATCTAACGAAACTGATAAACAATTAGTCCATAGGATTTGTTGCTTGCTCAGTTCCTCATTTAAAATATTAAAAATGCCTTTCCCCAGTGTTAATACTCGTCTGGCACAAGGACAATAATACGGTATCGATTTTACCGGCAGATTCATCGAAATACGATAGGATATAATTTATTATCATCATTGTCATTACTGCCATCGGTAGCAATGGAATAGGGGCGATTTTTCAAATCGTTCACAATTTCAGATTGCGTTGATTTCGCCATGTCTTGAATGATTGCAGATGTTTTAGTCTGTGCACAGCCGTACTTTTTGGCGATCTTAGAATCCGGAAATTCTGCCAGCATGGTCGGTACTAGCAATCTGCATGTTATGTTCAATCACAAAACGTGTAAACAACATTTCTGCTCCTTACGGCCACTCCTTAAGTATATTCAACACAGTATTGTTGCAAAACCTTCATTTTCTTTGGCTCCGGCTCTGAAATTCTACGATCAGTCGCAAAACTTAAACAAAATACAACGTGTAACAAGTCTATCATAATAATAGGCGATGCGCGTGCGAAATGTGAAGCTGTTGCAAATTTTGAACTGGCTTGAATCAGCGTTGCCCATGGATTGTACCTACCCTTTGCTTTCTTCCCTCAGATAAGCGCGTCATAAGCCACGCCTTCTGCAGTTAGCTTTGCCCAATAAGCTGTTAGCTGTCTGCGCCGAGTACAGGAAGAAATGAGCGTGTTTATGTTCTGCACTTTCATTTTCTGCTTTCTACGTAGCGAATTCCACTTGCTAACGCATCACTTACAGCTTGAATTTGATTTTCTGCTTTAATATGCTATCGAAATATGCATAAACAACTGTTTCAGTAGTTAAAATTATAACAATCTCAAATAATCACAAAACTTTTATTTCCAGATTTTTTTATTATTTCCGTAATTTTTGTAGAGACGTCCGTAATCACGTAATCTAAAGTTAAAATGCAGAATAATTCCGCAGAATCCGTAATGGTTGGCAGCTCTGGAAAGTCTAATTAAATGACTTAAAATGTGTGCCTATCCATGAAAAGATCACTTAAGCAGAATATGTATCAGTTGACTATGCAATGTGCACTACTGAAGTTAACACTTTTGTGGGCTGTTTTAATACAGTTATACCAGGATGTGGAAAGTAATAGTGAAAATGAAGACGACCACGATTAAAAAAATATTGAAGACTGTGGAATTCAAATATATCAGAATGCATTGGGTATCTTTTTTTTTTTATTTTAATTTTTCCGATTCAAAGAAATGATACCGATAACTGGCTTACAATGAGCTACTGAAGAATGCTTGGTTCTAAAGTGAAGAATGTGCAAAAGAAAAAACAAACATCGATAAAATATCTTTCGACTCGCTAGAATTAGTACATGAAATATGACATAAGTGACTGTATTTGTTAAATTAAATATTTTTCCATCAAATTTCAGAACTGAAGCTGTTTCATATTAGTACTGTTTATTTTGGTGTTTAAACTTTTTTTCCCCCCAAGATTATTAACCCGGGAGAACTCGCTAGTGAGAATTTCTCTCACGGTGCCCAATTGCTTTTCTTTTACTTTACATTCTTTTTTTTTTTTTTTTTTTTTTTTTTGCTTGGCTTAGTACTTTTACTCACAAATAGGTAAAATAATTGAAATAACATTTTAAAATTTTAATTAAAATGAAAAATAGTTTAAATAAGAGTCTTAAAAAAAGTATGACGGTGAGAGAAATTCTTATGCAGTGAGTTCTCCCGGCTTAAAAACAATAAATTTATTTTCATTAGTTATTTCAGTTTAAAAAATGACACTTAAGGAATTAGTATTAACACAAAAATATGACATGCAGATTTTTTTTCTGCTGTGTTGTATAAGGCAGAATACTGCTTAAGACTGAAAGTTTTCCTGGTTCCGATCAGTTCCACCGTAGAGTTCATCGTATGTAGTAAATCATTAAGGAAAACGTGTTTCTTAAATTTCTTTCACTAATGGAAAACATGCATTTTTTCAGCCATTTTTTTTCCCACTTTGGAAAAATCCTGCCCATCCTACATTTGATGACATATTTAAAATGCAGAATTTGTCATAAATATGGCAAAAATTGCTATTTGGAAATAGTGTTGACTGTGTGCCCTGGTTCCCTAAAGTGTTTAGTTGGGTCCAGATAATCACTTTACATTTAGGCAGGTTAATAGTATTCAGGCAATTAATAGTAGCTATATCCAAAAAAGAGAAGCTCTTTCGGATGTTGATAGTTCCTTCTGTTATAAAATAAGGATAGTGATTTTTAATAATCTTTCTTAGATGTTTCAGTAATGTCAGATTATTGACTGATAAAAAGTCTGGAGGAAGATTAATGGAAGTCATGATTCTTAATACAGAAAGAACTATCAATGAAGGAAAGAGGTTAGCCTATCTGGTTATAACTACAGATATAATTTCTCTAATTAATGCTTGGAAAAAACAGCAACATTCATATCTACATGAAACTCAAAAGTTTTTCTTCATAAACTTCCTAAAATAAATAAATGCAATAAATAATATGAATATTTTTCAAGTTTATTTTAATGTACACCATATTTTTTATTATTGGCCTATAAACTTATTTCACACTTTTATAATACCTATATTTTACAAGTCTCATACAATGTGATTAGAGCATGAAGCAAACTAGCTCTTTTTTTTTTTTAAATGTACATGATATATATATATAGAGAGAGAGAAAGAGAGATGCATACAAACATTTTTGTAAGAGATTTTTGACCCATGCAGATCCTTTAAACAGCATCATCACATTAAAACATTTAACTACACTACTTAATGGCCAATTCACTGTGCCTAATTTATTACAACTTAATTACTTTATATATGAACACTTTTATATAATGGGTGCATAAAAAAAACATGCAGGCCATGAAAAATATATACATTATAAACCAACTGATTTAATAAAAACAACCACAGCAAAAGTTAAGTCCAGGGTTAGATTTACATAGACAGATGATAAATTTAACAAATTAACATACAGCGTGAAGTTAGATTTCAAGAAAATTTAAGCGATAACATTTTAAATGTCTAACTAAAATAAAACTATAAATAACTAATTTTTGCAGGTGTGACTAATCAAAATTTCCATTTGTAAAATTCAATCTAGAAATATATTCCAGATTCAATAAATACTACTGCAGAAACTTCTTAAAAATAATGAATAAGTAATTAATTAGAATAAAATATAACAATACTCTAACAATAAATTTCATTAATGTTCTCTTTACTTAAAAAGGAAAAAAAAAATAAATATTTTCACTAAGTGGAATTTGTTATTCATACTTATATAGAAAACAAAAAAATCAACAAAGAAGAATCAAAAGAATTTTTGTAAAATTTGATAAAGCTTTAGGAAATTACATAGATGGGTCCAATTTCACCTACTTGCATTAAAAGATGCCCATTCCAGTAATTATACAATTAAAACAGATTTATAACAGAAGCAAGACTGTACAAATATTCACAATATGTAACATCACAATATTCACAGTCAATGACAATAGCACCTAACTGTGAAATATTCCACTAATTAATGTGCACTTATTAATGTTAATATAATGATCTTAAGTACACATTTAGTAAAACTGTAATTTACAATGCTTAATAAAATACAGGGTTCCCTTTAAATATGGGGGGGAAAGAACTATGATGTTTGTTTCCTCACACATTTAAGGTTAGTTTTTCCTATCGAAAGATTTCAAGTAATAGTCTATATTCATTATGCATCACTTAAAATTTAAACCAGTCAATCACTTAAGAAGGGGAACCCTGTCATAACAAAAGACAACCTAAAATATAAAATTATGATATTAATGTAATCAAATAACAATCGATGACAAATGAAACATGACATATAATTTGAAATTAATATATTTATTGCAAAAAAAAAAAAAAGTCATTAGCATTTACACCAGTTTGTTGCACAGTAATGATTTATTACAATAAAATATGCAATAACTGGATATTTATTTTACACATAAGTAAAAAATATGAATTGTTATTTTTTTTCTTATGAAGAATAATATATACACCATTAAACATACTGCTTTAATATTCATGCACACAAACAATTTTATCAATCAACAAAATATTTATGAACACTAACAAGATGTACAAAGGATTATATTCACAATTGTTTGAGTAGGTAATTCAGATAATAAATCAAAGAATTTAAAATTCATGTTATAAAACAAAATTTAGAAACAGTAACCAAGTTCAACTTTAACATAGAAGTTTACAAAAGCCCTGCTAACTGTTCTCAAAACACAGAAATCCAAGTCATCAAAGTTTAAATGTGCCATAAATATATATATATATATAATTTGAATCTGCAATTGCAGCAATGAAAGGGTATACATGGGTCAAATATAAAACTGTAAATAAAAAGGTGGGGGCCAGCAAAGCAATGCACTATAGTTTTGCACTTTCAACAAAAGAATTTTATAGACTAAAGTCCTCCCTTCCCTATTAAAAACAAACATAAGAAAACATTTTATTATGGAAGTAAATTTTAAAGAATCGGTACATCTTAAGTCAACAAAACAAATTTCATTCAGTTAAATAATTATTAAAGCAATGAACATTTATAAACAAAATTGAGTTCAAACATTAACATGACACTTCCTTTTATCAAATCAAAAAAGTGTAGCATTAAAAAAATGTTTTAATTTGTCAAAATTTCAAAGAAAACAGAACATATAAATTGCACAAAATTAAGTTTTTAAACATATTTTCTTCATTCTTGATCAGCAAATAGTTTGATTGATGGTTTTATATAAAACAAACTACTTTATAATAAATTAAATGATTATAATGGGAGTTCTTTTTGCAAGAAAATGTTTAGGTTTTTAATGGCAAAAACATTAAAAATAAAAAATAGAGTATTAAGTTTAACATTTTAAAAATATTTTACGATATTATGATCAGCTGTTTATACAATTCAATTTATTTGAAGTTTAAAATTTTAAAAGCACAAAAAGTGAGATTAAAAGTAATTCACGAAGAATTTTCAAACTTTGCAAGAACCCCCATCTTGAAATAGATAAAAGCTAAATGATCCGAGGAACACATTAACTTAAGGGCATATTAGACAAATTTATTTTTTAACAAACATCAAAATAAGTTCAGTCACACCAAATACACATAGCAACTTTAATACATTCCATGTACAGTTCATATTGCAATGATTTCATATACACAAAGAAACTAAATTTTGATTCACAGAACCAGATTAAAAAACAATGCTTGAGAAGCTTATGACAAAGAAGGAAATTGAATCACTAAAAATTTCTACAGGTATATGAACTACTTACTGCATTTAAAAATTAAATTAATATTTTACACAATTCCAATCAGAATGTTTTGTAACAAACAATTCGGCAATGTGAAATGATTACAAAACATTCTTCTTACAGCCGTCACATTTCTTACAGAAGTGTCAGAAATAAAAATATGGACAAAAACAACAGTCTAAGGCCATTTTCTTTAAAACTTTCCACATTGGATAATTACAAGAGAATAGGTATTTTTTTTAAACAGTACAGTTCTTTCATATTAATCAGAACCACTACCTCGATCAAAATCTTCAGCATCATTCATGAGATGAGAGAATTTATTTGCAGAAGTATACACCTAAAAGAATAAAATATTTTATGCATTAAAATTTGAAACATTCACAATAGATGTAACAACCAAATGCAACTTTAAATGCAAAATGGTACCTAGCTTACTCATTGCATGAAAGTAATGTTCAAATTTCATCAAACCACAATTAAATTTCTTTCTTTTCTTTTTTCTTTTGGTTTACTGCTACAAATCACTGTTTCTGAAATGGCATGTTGCAACACATAAGTGTGCCACAAGAGTATTAGAGGTGAAGTACCCAAGAGGCGGTTTTTGCAAGGTTTTATGAAATTTCATTTATTTTTCCCTTTTCTTACTGAACAATCAAGACCAGAAGTAATTATATTTAAAGATGGTTTCAATACAAAAGTTTTTACTTCTTAAAGAGATCAGCATCTAATAACAATACTCAAAAGAGCTGATTTGGAAAAAAAAAAAGTTAGACATGATATTTAAAATATTTTTTGAAAAATACTTTTGACAAAAATATTATAAAATGCAAATAGAATTTTTAAATATAAAAATCATTAAACTTTTGTTGCCTCTATTTCCTGTTCATGAGAAATATGATATTCAGTAATAAATTTAGTGAAAGAAGAAAAGAAAATATGAGTGGCTATGTTCTATGGAAAATATTGCCAACCAGTGGTCCATGAGAAAGTTTTAGTGATCTGCAGAAAAATCTGGATACTATTTGCCTTTTATACTAAATGTTAGAGAAATATTTTAAGAAGTTCTTCTAATTATAAAATTTGAAATTTTTAATTGAAGGAGTCATTGGCAACATAATAAATGTCATTTGTTATTTATTTTCAACAACAGGTAACTTTTATTAATATTTTAATTCAAGGGACAAACTGAAATTTGACACACAGCGCTTAACCCTTGAATATTTGAAGCACTTTGTGGCAAAATCATAATCGTGATGTAAACCGCGATTAATCCGTGGTATTTAATACTGAATCGTCTGTTCCGATTATCATGATACTAACGGAGTGACTTCTCTCAAGTCTAAACCGCGGTATTAAAAATACCGATTCCTCTGTTTCGGTATTCTTGATAACGGTGCGACTTCTCCCAGGCTAAACTGTGATATTAAATACAGACTCCTCGGGTTCGGTGTTCATGATACTAATGGTATGTGATTTCTTTTCGGTGGGTGATAAATATCATACATGAAATTTTCGATGTGATCGCCAACATCAGATGATTTTTTTTTTTTAACTTTCCTAAATTTTGCCAAGCCCGTCATGTGACATATCGCTGTTAAGGCCTGTGACCGCTTAAGCACTTTATGCACTTCCGGTGCTCCGCCCACCACTTTGCCCCCTTGGGGGGCACTTTCCTAAATTTTATCGACACCCGTTACGTGGCATATCGTTGGCAAGGCTTGTGACCGCATAATCATTTTATGCACTTCCGGAGCCACTTTGCCCCCTTGGGGGTACTTTCCTAAATCGATATATCGGAATATCGTAATATAAAGATGCTGATTTATCAAGATATTAAATTCTAGACATCGCTCAGCCCTAATAAGGAGCGGTTTTGTAAATACAGTAGACTCCCTCAAATCTACACTGCTTGGAACCAGAGGTTATGCGGATTTTAGAATTTTGTGGATTTCTGGTCACTGATTTGTTTGCATTTTTTAAACATAATTTGAATGTAATAATCCAATCAAAATTACAATGAATGCTTACAATATAGTAGAATATTAAAATAATTAACTAAAATAATAAAAATTAAGATGATTATAAAAATGATTAAATTATTATAAGTCAGGGTTGGCAAGTTTTTGCCATGGGTGGAAAAAACCGCGGAAAAAACCGTCCCGGCAAAAATAGGTTTTTGCCAAAGTGGTGGCAAAAATAGGCTGTCCATTTAATTTTTTTCGCAGAAAAAGAGAAAAAAATATTTCATGAAAGAAAAAGAAACTTAATACTTAGTTAAAAAATCAATACTCTAAATTTATTTTTGAACTCCTTAATTTAAATAAGTATAATTATGCATTTTATGAACAAATACCAACTTTTATAACATAATTTATAAATGAAAAAAATATTAATTTTATATAAATGAATAAAAAACTTGATTGTTCATACAATTATTAATGATTATTCACATAATAGAACTGTGGAGGCTCTAAATGAGTAAAGCATTTATGTTTATATGTGTTAGAAATTCAAATAAACAATTATATTCTAAATTCAATTTTTTAATATAAAATTATATTTAAAGCAGAAAACTATTCAATTTCAAATAATTCAGTGATATCTCCATCACAACCTAATTTTTGCTGTTTTAGCATAGCATAACAATAAACTAGTTTAGATAGAGTATTTGTTGACAGTTTATTTAGAATTTTAGTTTGCACAAATGAAAAATTTGAAAAAAATCTTTCAATAGCAGCACTACTTGCTAGACATATTTGAAGGTGTGGAACTAATGAACAGAAGTCTTTTGAAATCTCACAAGCTTTTCAATCGAACTGCATTCAATTCTGCTTCAATTGAACAATACTTTTCTGCATTTGGCCTGGTTTGGATCAAATTATGTAAACATTTTGGAGTTGATAAAGCAGCAAAGCTAGTAATAAGTTTATCGCCATTTGCAATCTAAATTTACAAATATCACTGACACTGACTTCCATGACAATCTAATTTAACACTTAATACTATTGCAATATATATGTAGCAAATTTTGCTAAAATTTTCAAATATATTATTACGAATCCCATTTCTTTAAAAAAAAAGTCCAACTGATTTCTGATTTGAAGTGAATGAAAGAAACTATATAAATTTAGCATGTTTAACTTAAGGTAAGAATTATATAAAGAAATCCAGTTGTGGTTCACTTAAAATATCCTTAGTGCAACAAACTAGTCGCATGAGATACAGATGTACCTTTGAAATTAATTTGATTTTTGTATATTTTTTGTTAATTCATAATTAATGCAAAATTATGTCCAGGTTTCACTGATAAATGGAGAATTTAGGTATTATGTATTCGAAAATTAGAAGTTTAAAGTGTTCTCCAAAAAAACTCAAAGCCTGAAAAAAACCCGTTTTTTTTTTTCCCCCAGAAAAACCCAGGTTTTAGACTAGTGGGCCCAGTGGGCTGGGTTTTTATTAACCCTGCATCTGACAGGATAGCTAATTGGATTAAGTGCTATTTGGTCAGGTTATGCTAATGTATCATATAAATTTTCAAAAATGGGTAAATTGGCTTCAATATAAGCACTATCCACAGAAAATGAGGTCATCTGATCACCGTAATTTGTGTTAAACATCAAAAGCTCATACTATGTGCATCTTTTTTAAATTATTAGGAAAGACAAAGAGTAATCATAATGTAAAAAACTATGGTACATAAAATAGACGAATCAATTTCGTTGGCAAGGTAAAAATGCAAATATTTTCGCATATAAGCAAATTTCCCTGATTTTTGAGTATTTTTTTCAAAATTCCCTGATTTTTCCATGATTCGATGATTTCCAGATTCTGTGGACACCCTGAGAGAGAACAGTCTCTTTACTTTCCTATGTATATTTGATTTTAATAACTCCTTACAAAATATATAAAAAAAATTCTAAACAATATATAAAATTGATTTTTTTTTATTTAAATTAACATCAATGATTTAAAAAAAAATCCTTTGATTTAAATCAATCATTTATACACTGATTGTTATACATTATTTTTTCTTTTAATATCAAAGACCATGATTTTTCAGAGCTGTTTTTAAACAATTCTAATATAACATGAATTAATGATTAACATTTTTATTAAGGATATGTCACCATAATGTCCTTTCAAAGCACACTGATTTAAACACATATTGCAATAATCAAAATTATAAACTTGAGTCCTAATTAATTTTTAAAGCAGGCACTATCTTATGTGTGTCTTATTTAGCTAACTTTATTTAGAAGTAGCTTAGTATTTAAAATATCAAATACCTCTGTTAATCTCTTGGATAATTCAATCTCTCAAAGGATCCTTATAAAATAATTATGATTAACAAGAAGCATGCCACAATTTTTCATAAAACTTCAACTGTCAAACTGATTATTGCACACCTTTAAAACAATAATATATATATATATATATATATATATATATATAGCTGTAGAAAACTACATAAAGATAAAATATGAATGCTGCAAGTAACCTATTAAACTTTTATACAAAAGCACAGTCAAAACAGAAAACAAAAATTATCTAACCAAAATCATTTAAAACTTATACTGATTTACATAAACCTTTGTGTGAAGAATATAATTTTAAAAATACTACAGAGTTCTAAATGCATTGCTAAAAAATAAAAATTCAAATATTCAGCATAACAACTCTTTAACAGGAACACAATAGAAATATTTATGAAATATTTACAGGAGGTTTTGGCTCCTCATATGTAGAGGCAGGATGTGCCCTTTCTCTGGAATTATCACGATTAGAATGATTGTGTCTGGCACTTCTAAAACCTCCTCCACTCCTCGAATCAGAGTAAGAATTCTCATTGTTAGGACGTGGTGTATTATCATCTGATGTATCACTTCTTGCATAGTAATTATTACTGTAGTTATCTGAAAAATTAGAAGATGCTGACATAAAGCAATATGCAATGAAAATTTACAGAATTAAACAGGCAGTAAATGCTGTAAATAACTAATATATTCTACTTTAATTTACTTATAAAAATAACGTTGAACTTGAAATATCAAAAATATCAGTTCTTATAAACTGTAACATTTTAAAAATTAAACACGTTTCACACTGGACATTAATAAATATAATATACTGGGATAGCATAAAAAATATGTCATACAATTTTTTTCTTTTTTTTTTCTTTCTCCCAATTCAATTCTGCTTCTGCTCTTGAAGAAAAATATTTTTTAATTGCTTTTAATTTTTTTGTAGTAAGTTGTGTACCTTATATCAAGTATTTTACCCTCCACAAATCCAAATTTAGAGACCACAATTCTTTTCCATCTTAAAATTGAAATTCTGAGTTCATATCTACATGTCGATGTTAGCTTCATAAAGTAAATAGATAACTCTTGCTTTAAACTTAAATTACAGAAGATAATATCAGAAATATTTTTACCATCCTTCAATACAGTAGAAAAAGAAACAAATGGAAAATTGATTTTTGTATTTGTCTCTTATACGAAAATTTTCAGCAAGTCATTTATCAAAAAATATGTTTTTTTTCAATGCAACAATTATAATGAAAATATAAACAATATATCATGCAAGAACAACACAAATATCAGCCAATACCTTGATAATAACAAAAGATGAGAACAAATTGTATAAACAAACAATTCTTGTTATTTTGATAACATTATCTTAGCAGAAATATTTGTAATGTCAATAACTGAATGAACAATAGAAAACACAAAAATATATAATGAGTGAGGTAACATATGTAGAAGAAGCATTTATTTTTTTTTTTCCTCCAAAATTTTTATAAGTTAAATGTTTTCATTACCTTTACGATTAGATGGTGGGTGGTTAGATTTGGAATTGGAGATATTCTCTCTATCACTTCCACCACTGCTATTGCTACTGTTCCTTTGTCTTGCCCGAGGTAAAGTGTTATATTGTTGGGGAGGATCTCTGTCATGCTAAAGGGAAGGAAAAGAATGATTTGCATCAGGTAAAGAGAAATAAGTATAAAAGTAAAAATAGTTTTTTAAAAACACTTTAAACATTCAATATCCATCTTGAAAATAATGTCGAAAGTTTTGACTGCAATTAATGTGTTTACTCAAAATTTCCATTACAATACTATAATTTAGCGTGGGCACCAAACTATTATGAAAAATTCACTGCTTTTTTTATGCATGGTAAAAACGTGAGCAAGTGAATTTATTAAAAAATACATAATTTTTGCTCTGTTTCTATTCTAACATAGGATTCCATCATTGGAAAGAAAATATGAAACATTACTTCAATTATCTTTTTACTATTGCTAAATTGATTTCTCAACTTATAATTGTAAATAAGTAAGAATTGTAAATAAATATTAAACTGTTCACTGATAAAAGTATATTTTTAAAAAATATTACACCCTTCATTTTTTTATTTATAATTTATTTTCTGTTTTAGCCTTTAAAATGTTTCATTGTTGCAGTTTATGGCATTGTAATTCCATAGAATTTTGCGCATTATAGAGAATATTTGGCGATTTAATGCCGAAGGTAGGCTTATTTATTGGAAAAAGACTTAAACTTAATGTATTAATTTATAATTAAATTCGTAAAATAGTAAAATTTTGTTTTGTCATGAGAAACACGCCTGTCAAAGTAATTTTTACAATTCAGGCATATCAAGAAATGGTTTAAAAATCAATGTCAAATTCCTTCTTTACATGCAGAAACAAAGTTGAGTTAAATAAAAGAGTGTAAAAAGATGGCAGATTATGTAAAAGATTTTTATCATGAAATAATGTTTGCAAAACGCCAAACGCAAATTTATTCTGAAATAATATTGTCATTTCAGAAACATTTCATCCGCATCAAACAAACAACTAATTGTATCAGGGATGTCACTCCGAAAATAGCAAAAAAGACAATTACATGGTAATTCTGTGAGGCATGTTGAATATAAAATATATTAGATTAATTTTTAACACAATTATTCAATTGGTAAATAAATCATGAGTTGAAATTAGAGCCGTACCGAGTACTCGGTAAATACTCGGTACTCGGCCAATTTGCCGAGTACTCGGTACTCGGTGAAATTTTGGCCGAGTACTCGGTGAAATTTTGGCCGAGTACTCGGCCAATACCGAGTAATTGTAAGAATTTCATTTTTTAAGCATATGAATTTAAAACTGATCTGTAAAAAGTTATTCGAATATCAATGTATAATATATGCATTACTCAGTATTTAACAATATGTCTACAAAATATAGAAAAAGTTAAGAACAAAACCCTCATAAAATAATTCCAGATTAAAATTTAGTTTCACATTTATACAAATAAAAATAAGTTCTTTTTAAATATATAGGAAAACAGAAAAGACTTATTTTGGATAAAGAAACTGAAAATACAATAAATGTAATAATAATAAAAAAAAAAAATTAAATTTATTATCTTTCAAATTATGGTGCAAAAACGCCAAACGTTCTACATTATCAGTAGACAGGGCATTTCTTTTACTACTATAATTTTGGCCTACCTCTGAAAATATACGTTCAGAATAAACTGTGGTTGAAGGTGCACATAAGAATTTTTTTGCAAGGTTGCACATAATGGGAGAAGTTTCCACACCCCCCCCCCCCCCCCCCCTCCACCATGCAAATGGAGTGTCAATTTTACATAAGTCTTCTGTTAAGAAATCCTGTATAGCTTTTTGTGCCTCTCTTTGTATTTTTCTCTCTTTTATTTTTAATCAAAAGAAAATTAGTTTTTTTTTTTTTTTTTTTTTGCTAGACAGATTTTAGGTATCGGAATAAATTAGAGGGTTGAAGAATGTTTTAATTTTATATTGGTTAATAATTGTACATGTTATGTGTCAATTCTCCTTTTTTTGCTACTGTTTTGAATTGTCAAAAATTGTCTTTAAAATGTGCACAAATAAATTTCAAATTTAATTAGTTAATTTATATATATATGTACATTATGTATATGTATACACAGGTGTATATATATATATATGTATGTATGTACACACATATGTACACCTAAGCTCACATTATGTGCACATAAGCATTTTTTTCCTTATTACCCAACTACTCGGTACTCGGCCGAGTAGTCAATGGCCGAGTACTCGGTACTCGGCCAAAGTACTACTCGGTACACCACTAGTTGAAATTTCCAATTCAGTCCAGGATTAAACTTAAAGAAAGCAGCCTGCAATTTATACTGCTGAGCTGATTCAGGTATCAGACCAGATGCTGTGATTGTTAAGGTTAGATGGGTGAATTAGGTCCTCCAGATCCGTCCGAGATGGCTCAGTTGGTAGAGTAGTGGCAGCTTCAGGCAAAAGATCCCTGGTTCGAATCCTGGTCTGGACTTTGAAATTTCAACTCATATAAAATATATTAACAAAATTTGTTATGTGAAATCACTTTCCTAATATTTCCTGTAACAAATGCATAATAATGATACAATACAAATGATGCAGAAGCACACACAGCCTCTAGCTTACTCAGTTGTTTACAAATTTACACAGAACCACTTCAGAAATACATTGACAAAAAATAATACAAATTACAAATCTGTACACTTAATCTCAAAAATGAAACTTCAAATTGCATTAAGGGCAGACTACCATTTATCAGTACAAAAAGTAGGTCAGCAACTCCCCTCCCCCCCCCCCACCCCCCAAAAAATAATAAATAAATAAATAAAAGAATAAAGTGAATTTTTAAAGGACAAACTGAATTTTTCAACTCATTATTCATAGTTTATTATAAAAAACTATTTTTGTTATACAACTAGGGGGCTCGGCCCCCTACAAGCTACGCTCGCCAACCCCCGTCCAAACACCGCAGACTCTAAATGCACGCTAATTTGATCGGCTTTAAAAAGATTTCGAAAGATTGAATTATAATTTAAAAAACAGTGGCGAACTCCCTATAAACGCATTTCTATTCATTTCTCTTTGATTGGGGAATTTTAATGCCAAATACGCTGCGGTACTACTTGATTATCCCGTCGACTAATTTCGCCAAATTATACAAATTGACATAATTTTTATTTTAAATAACGAACGAACAAATAAATTAGTACAACATTAATAAAAATACAAATAAAACTTCGAAATAAAAATAACTTGATGACGTAGACACGTGTAACAATATTTCAAAATTAGCTAATATAAAAGGAATTAAGTAAACAGTCTTTGTCTCCTGGTATTTTTTAACAAAGCGAAAAGAAAGTTCTTTTAAATGAGACATTTTAAATTAATCGTTTTTAATCTGACGTAATTTTGACCAAGCTATTATTTCTCTTTTAAATATTCATGTAAAAATAATTTTGTTAGAAAGGAAATATTATTTGCGCTTTGCTAACAAAAATAGTTGAAAAGATCCTCTCAAAATATCAGATAAATGTCTAGCGCAATTTCTAAATTTAAACTGCTTTGTAATATTATTTTGTGTTCATTTTATGTAATAACTGTAAAGTGATGTAAATATGATGTAATTTCTCCTATTTAAGACTTCTAACGCATGTTAATGAATTTATTATTTTACAATATCCTTTCTCTTTTAAATTTCACGTGTATACTTTTTATGACGTAATTTTTAATAAGTTCCTGCTTTTTGTACATAATTATTTAATTCTAATTCCAAAGGATTTTTTCTGTTTATAATAGTCACGTGTAAATAATTTTTTAATTTGAAGCAAACATTGTTTCCGTTGTTTATACAGGTGGCAACAGGTTAAATTAGTACAATTTGCTAAAATAAGTAAAAAATATCTCTCGAAATGCTGAAAATTTGAATTTAAAATAGAAATGAAACCTCGAAAAATGAGTCAAATTAAAAAATTAAATAAATTCTGCACACCGGGAAATTATAACGTATAAAATGATCTAAAAATTATCAAATTCTGATGTCTAGTTTTTGCTCCTATAAAACTTTTTTAGTGGAACGATTTTGTCCAACTTTAGCATTAAATATCTCTTAAAATAATTCTTCGATTTGAAAACTGTCTGCATCAGCGTGTTTATCAAACATTTCTGTATAATACTACTGATTTTCCTATTTTTGTATGCATTATTTTTCTTAATATTATCGAAGAAAGACCTCCGGTCACAAAAAATTCAAAACCGGCGGCAGCGGCGGTGACAGCGACAGCGGTAGTTACTTTTTTTTAGAATAGAGAGATAATTATTAAAATTGATGGAGTATTTATTTTAGTTGCGTATGGGGTATGATGTGTACACAGGGTGTCTACAGAAATTGTAAAAAAAAGTTCCCTGATTTCCCTGACTACCTTTTTCAAACTTCCCTCATTTCCATTATTAACAATACACATATGGTATTTTTTCATGTATGTGTCGCCAAAGGATATATGGTGATCAGAAAATTCTCATTTTCTGAAAAATATTCAATTCTAAGACATCTGCAGGGATAGCTAATTGGATTAAGCTAGCTACCGGGTCAGTATGCTAATATATCATTTAATTTTTTCCAAAATGGGTTAATTGCCTTCAATATAAGTGCTATCCACAGAAAATGAGGACATCTGATCACCTTAATTTGTGTTGAATGTAATTTCATGAAAAATGTAATGTTTTCTTATCAAAAACTCATACCATGTGCACCTTATTTAAAAATATTCGGAAAGACTAATCAACATGTGAAAAAAATATGGTGTATATAAAATAGACAAATCAGTCTTGTTGGCAAGATGAAAATGCAAATATTTTCGCATATAAACAAATATTCTGAATTTTGAGTATTTTTACAATATTCCTTGACTTTCCCAGATTGATAAACCTCCCTGATTTTTCCATGATTCCCAGATTCTGGAGACATCCTGGTCCATCACCCTGTGTCATGTTGTGCACAGCTTGTCTAAGTTATATGAAACAAACAAAATCAAATTTTTCAGAAAACATACTGAATTTAGTAGTCATGAACCTATTTTTAGTGAACAAAATTTGGCAAAATGGTAGTTACTTGAAAAAGGTATCACTTGTAGCATCTTTTAATTTTTTAGCATAAGAAAGGTTTATGGCCCCACAAATTAAGTAATCTTTTAATTTCAAAAAAGGAAAAGGTTGAATGGTAAATCCATTTAACCCGTCAGCACACACGCCCCTTTCCATTACATTACTACACTACACATGTGGCATCCCCTGATTTTGTCTCCCATTATATTTTTGGCTATATGCGCTTAAAAAAAATCTACTGCTCAATATTGTAAAATGCATCAGCACTATTTCTTTTAGGGAAAAAATCATGCATTTCATATTAAAATCAGATTTTGTTGCAGTTTTTCTAAAAATCACCCTTTAATTACATTTAATACCCGTTCAGCAATATATAAAAGTAGCTTTTATGTTAGTCTTTCATTAAAATTATTTTAGTGTGTGTTATGACATAAGAAACGAACGTATCGGAATGAAACGTTTGTACACGGGTGGAATTATTTGATAGATTAGGAGCGTCCTCAAAACCGTTATCCTTTTAAAAAAAAAAGTAATTGAGGTGAGATTTATCCCAGCACAAGTGCTTACGGGTTAAACGCCACCTTTACACAGCATGCTGAAAAAGTGGATTCAAGAAAAAGCATTTAGGTTTTACTAAAGAAAGAGTATAAAATATTTTGTTATATTTTGCAACTTACAGTTAGTCAACGATGCCTAGATTTAAACCTACAAAGGAAAAGAATTCAGCACATGTACAGCTGTGTTCTGTATATCTGCTTTTTTAGCAGGACTGTGCTCACTTACTATTGACTGTAACTTCTTAAATATTTCTATTTCAACTAATCGTTCTAGAGGCTTATTCTACACACTATAGGTATTAAAAAAAAAAAAAAAATGTAAAAATAATAAATTTATTTTTCATGAACAGTAGCTACCCTTTATTTTAACAAGAGAAAATGCATTTAAATTCTGTAAAAGAAGTACGAGGAAAAAAAATATATAAAGAGCTTGCGAGCATTAGAAGTGGGAACAAAAAAGATCTCTTTAGAAATATATGCCAATATCCAATATATTGATGACATAATAGCAATATATCACCAAAACTAAGCAATACCTTTTTGAGTTATTATATTTGTTCATATGCTTTTGAAACAGATGATCAAAACTAGAGAATCTATATCATAGCAGAAACTGTGCAGCACGGCAGCAGCGCTGCAGATTATTTTAGACCTTGCAGATTAGTCTACCTAAATACTGGGCTTAAAAATTTCACAAAAAAATTATTTTGTTTTTTAAGAGTTATTGTTTGTTTTTACAGTTTCTTTGTATAATGCAATTTTGCTTGTTTTATGGGTCACTATGAGTATTTATGATGGTTGGTTCAGCATTGCTGGATTGCAAATAAATTTTGGTTTACTGCAGATGGACACTGAAAATTCTGTTACTGGGGGGCAGGTGCTGCAGGCTCTGTTTGCCCTCCTCTCTTTTTTAATAGCTTTTTAGTTGTCCTTTATAAAAATAAAGGGGGGGGGGGGCGTATTTCTCTTACCTCTTATTCAAAGAAAAAAGTTTTTCGTATTAAATAAAATAATAGCACAGTTTAAAAAAAAAAAAAAAAAAAAAAAAAAAAATGCTATGTCTTGAAAAAGATGCCTTGATTTTTAAATATTTAAAAAACCTTTAAAATCAAGAGTGCCTTTAAAAGAATAGGTTAAAAATAAAGGCCATTTTTCCACCAGCAGCAGCCCTTTCTTCCTTAAACTTTAATAAGAAAAATGATGTTAAAAAGTATTTTCTTTTTAACCATCAAAAATATATTTTGTTTAAATAGCTTAAATTTTTTCTTCAAAAAGCCATCTAATTCTACTTTAATACAAAAAAAAAAAAAAAAAAAAAAAAAAAAAGTTAAAACCAAATTGATACATTTTTATCAGCAATTTTTTTTTTTTTGGTTAGATACTAATAATATTACATTAAATACAGTACCTGTCGAGGAATAGGTGGTTTATATGGAGGAATTGGCTCCTCTTCGTCTCTATAGGACCCAGGAGGACCAGAATCGGATGAACGTCTAGAGCGGTTACTTAGACCAGAACCAGTACTAAATTTTCGAACTCTTTCTTCAGCTCTACTGAAAGAAACAAAAAATAACATTATAATAAATGTAAGAAAATCAAATGAAATGATTTATTAAGTTTTTTGTCACGTAAAGTTATTTTAATAATACAAGCAGTTCACACTATTCAGTAGGACTAGGCGATATTAGGATTTCTACATTGCGATGCATCACTGAGGCTAAACCGCGATGTTGCGATGCATCACGATGTTAGACTAGGTGTGGACCTCGTGATTAAACTATTGTTTTATTACAAAAAAAAAAAATTATGGCAAGTCATAATAGCTTTCTTTTAATACCTAAACTTCAAAATCCAACTGGGGAATACATATATATATATATATATATTTTAACCAAGAAAGTTTTAAAAAGTAGTAGTGAAGGGGGATGCACTTCTCACTGATTCAACTGTCCATGATTCAACTGATAACATGAAAAGTGACCCCCCCCCCCCCCCTTATTTTTTTCAAATAATTATTCTTCAAAACTTCAGATTTCTAAGTGATAGTGAATTTCGGGAGTTGCCTGGGTGGAAAATTTTCTCCTTAGAGCATTAAATTGTCTTTGATTTGCGAATTGATGCTTGGTAATATATTAAAACTGAAAATTGCTCCCCCCCCCCCCATTTTTAAGATTTAAAAGCTTTAATTGTATATAAAAAAATAATCATAAATGTAAAGGATGTAAAAGGATTATCATATAACAACTTTAAATGGGATTTTGTTCAGAAAGCAAAAATGTGGATAAGAATATTATGTGTTTGATTTACAAAACATTCAAACTAAATCCATAAAAAAGCAGCATTCCTTTATAATTAAAAAATAATAGAAATTAATATAAACTTCAAATTAATTACAAAATAAAAATTCAGAAGAGAAGGTCTCTTACTCCTACCAGCACCTAAGAATTAAAAAATTTGCAAGTTGATACTCCTCCCTTTTTATACAAGAAAATTTCCTGCAAAATACTCAATATTGAGGCATTGAGGTACTCAATATTGAATACTCAATACTGAGGTAAGTCTACTAATAATTCATTTCATAATATTTAAAGAAAAATCACAAAATTATAGTAAAATTTATAGATCTATATGTTTTGGTTTGAGAAAACATATGTATAAGTAAAATAATAATTAATCTGATGGACGTAAAAGGATTATCACATAGTTACTTTTTTACAAATTACAAATAAATAAAATTAAAGTAAAATGTATACACTGAGATGTTTAGGATAGAAAAAATATATTTGTACATAAAGAATAATCAATACTTTAAAGGATGCAAAAAGATTGCCATATAGTCACATCTTGAAAAAAAGATCTTGTTTAAAAAGAAAACACAACAATCAAGCATAAAATTACTTATCACTTATCCTAGCACTCTCAGCCCTCTTTAAACTCAAATGCCAAATACTTTGCATACTGATCCCCTTCTCCCTCCTCATCAGAATTTTTTTTTCAAAATACCATGTACAAAAGTAATGAAATTTAGTGGAGTCTTAAAGAAGGGAAGGGTTGTAAAGGGGGAAGGGAAACTATAAAATTAGAGTGCACTTTATATCTTTAGATATTTAAGATTTAAAATATTAAATGTACAAAAAGAAATATTCACTAATTTAAAGGATGTAAAAAGATTATAAATACTTCCAGTTTCTTAAATTAAAATATAAGGTTCAATAAAATTAGAATAAATCATTAATGTAAAGGATGTAAAATGATTGTCATATGATCTGATTGCACCTAAATAAGATTTTGTAATGTGTTTATAAAGCAAATACTCAAATAATATTGAAGGGTTGTAAATTACAAAAACATTAAATCTTAATCATCAAAATTAACATCAAGGATTAAGTTACATTCTAAAACAGATTTACAAATCTAAGAATATTTATTTCAAATTAATTAAAAATACAATAGATCCTACAGCTTAAAAAAAAAGTTTTAAAGAAGTAATTTTAAATATTTAATAGAAAGACATTCTCAATCTTTATGATATTAATAAAATACTTTGTAGTTAATTAATAAAACTAAATTCAGTTTTAATTGATTTAAAACTAATATGAAGTAGTTTTGAATAAATAATTAAGAATAACACAATAATTCTGATTTTCTTAAAATATGTTAAAATATCATTAAAAAATAAACTAAAATAAAAGTTCCTTATTAAAGATAAATTGATTTAAAAAAAAAATTAAATGGATCATCATACCAAAATAAACAAAAGAAAGAATCAGCCCTTCTTTTCTTGTGAACACAAGAAAAATCAGCTGTCACTATCACATCACAGGCCATATTTTCTTTGCCTGCTATTGTTCATTCACTTCTTGAATGGGGAGAGAAACCCATGCATGTTTATTCAGGATGGGAAGAGAAACGAAACCGATGTGTGGTTATTCACGAAACCGATGTGTGTTCATTCACAATGGGAAAAAAAAGGGATGGGGAAGAAAAATCCGGTTTTATGCTGAGGAAGGAACTCGTCACTTATGTAATTTGATGCATGGGTACCGCTGTAAAAGGTTTATAACATGGTTACCTTCTTTCTACAAATTACCAGATACAAAGGACTAAAATGTAATGTACTTGCCTTTAGGAAATATTTTCCTTTTATGAAGTTAAAAAGAAAAAAAAAAAAAATCAATAAAATTAGGTTAAAAAATTTATACTGATAATAATCATTTTTTTAAAGGATGTAAAAAGATTTTCCCATCTTAAAAAAGGACTTCATAGAAAAGAAATATGTGGATTAACTCTTAACAATCAAGTATTAAATTTTATAAAAGATTATTCTTAGATTTATAACTAGTTTCTTATTCATTCCAGATCAATATAAAAATTGAAAATTCAAGGAAGCCCCCCCCCCCATTTTGGGGGGAGGGAGGGTGAAACCAATAAAATTGCAGTACATTTTATATCTTAAGCTGTTTAAGATATAAATTTTTAAATGTGCAATATGAAATAATCATTAGTTTAAAGGATGTAAAAGGATTATAAACACTTTCATTTTATTTTAGTTTAAAAATAAAACTCAACTAATACAAAAATTGAAGACTTAAGGAGAGGGTAGGCAAATTTCTCCCCTCCTGGCACTCTCTCTCTCCTTAATTTAAATCAGTGAACCGGTTTCATTCCAAACGATCGCAGATTTTCTGCGCATGCACATTTACTTCCCATGAATGTGGAAGTTGATTTTCGTGAACCGGCAATCATGGATTTCAGTTATGTCTCCACATCCGTCAGAACCAATGTCTGGAGATCGGCGAGATGCATTGCAAAACTGAAGCACCGATGACGACTTAAATCATTTGTAAATTGCCCCTGCCTTTTTAATAATAGAGAGTCTGCAAAATAACCAATATTAAGGCACAGAAATGTTGTGAAAAATTCCAAGTACTCCATTTCATAAAATTAAAAAATCCATAAAATTATAATAAAATTTATAGATCAACATTTTTAAGATTGTGAAAACATAAATGTATTTAGAAAATAATAATTAAAATAAAGGATGTAAAAGGATTATAACATGGTCACTTTCTTTCTACAAATTGCCAAATACTAAGGACTGAAATGTAATATGCTTGCCTTTAGGAAATATTTCCCTTTTATGAAGTAAAAATAAAAGAAAATCAATAAAATTAGATTAAAATTTATATACTGGTATGTTTAAGATTGAAAAAATATGCATGTTTATAGAAAATAATCATTTTTTTAAAGGATGTAAAAAAGATTTTCACATCTTAAAAAAGGACTCAGTTTAGAAAAGAAATACTGGGATTAATTCTTAGCAATCAAGTATTAAATTTTAAAAAAGATTAAGAAACTAGTTACAAATCCAAGAATATTCATTTCAGATTAATTGAAAATTCTAGGAATGGGAGCCCCCCCCCCCCCCCCAAAAAAAAAAAAAAAAAATCTCCCTCTTAAATTGAATGTTAAATAATTTGCAAACTGGTTTTTCCCTGAATTGGTTCTGCAAAATAAAGGATATTAAAGACCTGAAATGTCGTAGACATTTGTAATTTTTTCCATTTACAGGGGGGTGGGGTGGGGGGGAGGGGGTGAAACCAATAAAATTGCTATAGATTGTACATCTTTAGCTGTTTAAGATATAAAATATTGAAAGTGCAATAAGAAATAATCATTAATTTAAAGGATGTAAAAGGATTATAAATACCTCCATTTTATTTTAATTAAAAAATAAAAATCAATAAAATAAGAGTAAAATTTCCATATTTACATTTTTAAGATTGAAAAAATATATAAGTACCTAATAAATAAAAATTAATTAAAAGGATGTAAAAGGATTGTCATATGGTCACACCGTATGGGAATTAACACGAAATTTGATTTCAATTGATTAAAAGTAATGAGGAATATTTTTAAAATAAATAACTAGAAATATAATAATTAAGATGTTATCAAAATATAGTGCAACATCATTGAAAAATAAGCTGAAATAACAGTTCCTTAATAAAGATAAAGTAATTAAAAAAAAAAACAAATGGATGCAAATGGATTATAACATAAGAAGCATTTCTTACTAAAACTTACTGCATCAATTGTTGCTATTTGTTATATTAATTGATTGACTACAATAGTTTTGCTATAATACATATTAAATAAAAAAAAAAAAAACACAGAAAATGACTCATCTTATCAAAGTAAACAAATAAACCAATCCTCTTTTCCTGTCAGTACAAGATGAAAAATCAGCTGACTCTAAATGTTATAGCACATGTTCAGAGTCAGAGTAATGTGGCCTAGGGAAAATGTATCTTTGGCATCATAGTATTTTCTCAAATGAACTTCATGGTACTATTCATACAGCTAGAAAAACAGGATTGAAAATATGAAGCATGCAGCGATTTGTAATTGGTATCAATTTTGGATTACGTTGTTTATCTGCTTCGATGATTGAAGGAGAAACCAGCCTCTCCTTACTCTGCCATCGGTTTTGCACATAATCGATATCTAGCTATGCACGAGTTGTTTATTCACATCGGATGCGAAACCAGATTTCCCTGTACTGTCCCATTCATTTGTGATCCCGGTGTGATGCATCGTATGACTGCGATGCATCGTATGTCTGCGATGCATCGCTAATTCAAAGATCAGGAAATCGGTTTGACGATTTATGATTTACATCGATAGCTCGCGATGTATCGATGCATCGCCCAGTACTACTATTCAGGTGATATCATTCAGAAAATTAAAACTGTCATTTATTCAATTTGTTGATGCATCAAACCAACATTATGAAACACTTTACAACAATAATAATTGTCTCAAACGATAATAATTGTTGTAAATTAGTTTTTAATTATCATAGCAGCTAAGCTACATAAGGAATTTATATTTCTTAAGATTTGAATACCTAACACCCACTGGATATGCAAGCAAAAATGATAACCCATGTTGAAAACAGAGTTTATTCTAGGATCAAGGGCGGGCAGGGTGCACTTTGCCATAAAAGAGCACTTTAGAGAAAAAAGGGCACATTAATGTAATGATAAATAATCAACTAACTCTTCCCCCCTGACCCCACCCCCCTAAAAAGTCTTTGCTACTACCCCTTTACCCCATTCATGACACTTTGCAGTGTAGAGATTGATTCTTTTCCGAAAATTAAAAAAAAAAAAAAAAAATCGGTTATAAATCCGAAAATTTGGACAAACTATATCACAAATTTTGAGAAATGTTTGCCGAAAAAAACCAATTTCATCAGAGAATCGCGAAAAAACGCCAATTTCGTCAAAGGACCTTTCCAGGTTTTTTTTCCTTTCTTATTTCGTCTGAATTTTCACGGTAGCTGAGAAACGGAGTATAGAGACGGAGAGAAATTTATGACTCGTCAGTGTTGAAATTTTAATGAAAATAATTGGTGTCTGTATGAGGATGTTTTGGGGGGGGGGGGGGATTAGGAGCAAAATGGGGGTAGGACATTATATAATGCTTACAAATAGTTTAGAGTTTGCTTGAAATAAGCAATGAAATTAACTTAAAATGCACTATTTTTCGCTCGGTCGATTTTCTTAGTGATAGGGCTCGCAGGGCGGGGATTTTGGACAGTGGGGGCATCAAATTTTGTAAAGAAGGGCAGGCAGGGCAGCCCTCCCCGCGAAAAATGCCTAGAATGAACTCTGCTGAAACTAAAAATATAGAAAAAAAATCCTTCATAACTCACCCATCTCTAGGATCTTTAGCAGCTATATTTTCTTTTTCTCTGGCTAGTCTTTCTTCGATTTCTCGCTCTCTTGCAGCAGTATCTACGGGTTTAGCTCCACCAAAAATTGAACTCTTGGTTATAGCTTCTGATGGAGGTGGAACAGGTTCAATAGGTTTTGTTCTGGGAGCGAGCTGGAGTTTTCTTCTTTCTTTAGGAGCTAAAGAGAAAAGTTTAGCACAATGAAAAAATTAAGAAAAGTCAGAACTCTAGTAAAGTAATATATGCAAGTGCAAAAAAGAAAATGTGTCATTAGACATTGCTATGCTATTTGTCTCGTATGTGGATAATTTAACATGGAACAACAATCTCTTACTTCAAAAAGGTAAAAACTATTGTAACTAAATCAGAAAAGGTATAATTGGGTTACGAGCAAACTACTTATATTGGCTATTTAAGTAACGTTACTCACTCAGGTTCAATTCTCAAACTTTTATGAATCATGTATCCTGCCTTCAAATAATTACATTTACTTGGTATATCACTCACTTGCCCCCCTTTTTTAACACTTTCCAATGTGTTTCCAGAAGTGCTTATGACTACTATTTGTCTGTCTGTGTTCTAACTCGCGTAAATATTGTGTTCTAACTCACATAAATATACTTGGATTGTCAAGCAAGTATACATTATTGATGCTTATTGTGGCATGTTTGCTATTGAAAATGAAATGTGTAGCATTTATAGTTCGTTTACAGAAGAACTCAAAAGAATACTGTTACATTATGGTCAATGGGAAAAAGACCTTTTCAATGTACATTAAGTATGTTACACTGTTTCACACATATTGAAATCAATATGCATACATGAGGTATACCAAAACACGCTTTCTGCAGAATATGAACTGTAAAATATTTACCATCTATTTAGAGGCTTACATAAAATAATTCTGTACAAAAGAATTCTGTTAGAATATTGTCTATGAGCAATAATTGCTAAAAGTGCATTTCAGTTGTGTGGTATATATAATGAAATTGATATGGAATTTATGAAATGCACTAAAACGTACTTTCAGTAGAATGTAGTGTGCAAAGCATTTATCATTTATTTACTGGTCATTCAAAAGAATACGGTTAAGAAATGGCATATGAAAAAAATTGTTTGCAGCGTATTTTAACCATGTTACACTATTTCAAATATAATGAAATTTATATACATTATTGATGTACACTACAAGATGCTTACTGTGGAACAAGGGTTAGCAACCTACGACTTGCAGGTCACGTGACCCACTGGAGTCCCCCCCCCCCCCCAAAAAAAAGAAATATATGTATATATATATATATAATATAAAAAGAAATTTTTTTAAAAATATGAAACAAACACTTGAAAAATACATAAAAAAATTAACTGAAAATAAATAGTAACATTTTTGTTTGATTACAAAGTTGCAGTAACGAACATGCATAAGAAATGCAATGACTGGACGAATGAATGTGTTGTGGAAGGCAGCGTCCATTCGCTGTCTCTGATATTCACTGCACCTTTGCATTTTGTCCAATCAAAAGTCGGCTTCAGCTACTGCTACAATTTGATCCTTGGTCTCCTCTTGAGAAGCACTGCGAAATGTTTGTCTTTTATAATAAAATCCGATGAATGTTTTCAATTTGCAGTATTTTAAATATCTTAGAGTTAATTTTAGTTTAGAAATAATTTATTTTAAAAGTTCCGCGTTGCAGACAGATAAATTTAAGACATTGTGAAAATATTTGGAAAAATCAGAAAATTATCATATTTACATGGTATCAACAAGTTAAGCATAACTTCCTACGAAGTTTTCATATCTTGAAAAAATTGGTTTTGCCATTTTGTTCGCATTCGGTTCAACTTATAAATGTGAGCAATATTTTCACACATTTCATTTTCTACTATGCATAAAGCAACAAAAAGGCTATGTGCAGATGTTCACAGTCAGTAAACTTCCTTTTCTTTCGTATTTTACAATCAGAATTATTGAACAACAGTTTTACCTGACAGCATTTAAACCTCCGTGTAATGAGCATCCTTTATAGAAATATTAATCTTTTATCACTCTTTTTAAAAAATATTAAGTTTCGCCTAACTAAATTGCAGAAATATTTTGAATAAATAACACAAAATTTTCCATAAAAACTTAATGGTGGGAATAATCAATTATGTAAATGAGACATTCGTTGCAAAGGGGTTAAAAATATTTATAGTATTTATCATTTGACAGCGTTGAAATCCCTGTTTATATAACTGTTAAAAAGAGAGAGAGAGAGAACTTCAAACAAAATATAAATCCTTAATGATTGCTCCTCCAAAATAAGTCATGGTTACTCCTTGAAACAAATTTTATCAATCTCTCTGAATAAAGCAATTACCAGGACTGGGCGATGTAGAAATTTCTTTAAATTGATTTATCATCCATCTAACATTACAATTTAACATCAATTTTACATTTAGAATATGGAAGCCTATTTTTTAATTTTCAGCAATAAAATGTGGTCTTTATGCAGCCTCACCTCTGAATAAAGCAATTACCAAGACTGGGCGATGTAGAAATTTCTTAAATTGATTTATCATCCATCTAACATCAATTTTACATTTAGAATATGGAAGACTTTTTTAATTTTCAGCAATAAAATGCAGTCTTTATGCAGCCTCACTCCCCCCCCCCCCCCCCTCCACACTCCTGTATCATATAGTGTACTTAGCTTTTAATTTTTCAAATACTTTTTAAAAGAGATATATTTTATACATACAAAAAGTTGCCCCAAAACAGTTTTTTGCATTTTAAAAATTAGTGAACTATTCTAATAAATTTGATTAAAGTCATTCTTTAAGACATAATATATATATATATATATATATATATATATATATATATATATATATATATATATATATATAAGGATTTTTTTTTTTTTTTTTGGTCTGACCTAGGGTTTAATCTAGAGCTAGCAAAATAGCTAAAAAGCTAACTGGAAGTGCTTTTTGCCCCAAAGCATTTGGTGAAATAGCCAAATAGCGACAGCCAAAGAAATATGCTATATCATTCCCATTTTGTTGTTCCACATTTCGTAAACCTGCTGCCATTGCACAAAAATGAAAAAAAAAAAAAAAAAAAAAAAATCTCATATTGCATCTGCGCTGCGGCAACACTTCAAAATTTGCCTTGTGCTCTCTATGCAAGCGTCTTCAGTGTGACGTCATTTGCATCAGACACGACTTCAGCATATGGCGAAAACGAAAATCGCAGATTGTATAAGCATGGGATATGATGTGCACTAGCTTTGAATCATCAATGTACCAGATGCATGTTGTATAAACATTTCAGAGTTGAATTTATGCGGGTTCTGGATACAACGTGTAAAGAAATGAATCTAGCTTATTACATATATATATATATATTCATAAAAATGGCGTTACTGGCATGTTTCCCAATGTGACTTCTTTGTACAAATTTGTAGCATAACTTTTGTTGTCTACAGCAGACTGTGAAGGGGGATTCAGTCTCATGAATACAACAAAAACTGAATTGAGAAACACACTGACAATCAAGAATTTAAGTAACTTAATGATGATTAATTTGGAAGGGGAATTTTGAAAAGAATTTCCAGTAAAAGAAGCATTTACTGTGTGGTATACAGCCAAATCTCGAAGGGTCAATCTTAGAGAGTGATGTAATTATTTGTATATTGCATAACTAAAAATAATACTCATGTATATAGAAATTTTGTATAAATAAAACTTTTTTTTTCCCTTGGCTAAAGCTATTTTTATTTGGCTAGAAGTTATTGGCTGCAATTAGCCAAAAAGATAAAAGTCCCTTTATCCTAGATTAAACCCTACTGACCTATTATGGCCGCTACATTCTAAATTCCTTAAGAAGAAGGGGGCAACAACGTCCTCCTAACCCACCAAAATAGCATCACATTGCTAATATAAAACTTTTATTTTATTGACACAGAATTAAAAAGTTATTTAGGTAAAACAGCAGCAGATTCCATGATGACTTTAACCATTCATTTACCATTATGAGAATAGCAGTAAAGAAAAAAAGGAAGAAGAAATAATGTGTAATTTTATATTTTCAAATTATAATAAAATTTGTTTAACATAAATTCTGACATTCATATAGCAGATGGAGAAGGATTGAAAGTGTGATCTCGGAACACATTACTGAAATTGCTGATTTTTTTCACAACCATTGGTACCTTGTAAGATTACTAACGAAATATCTATTTTTAATGTTCACAAAATGTAAAAAAATCAGAGATCTGCAGAAAAATCTAATGGATGCCCCTTCTACCCTCCCCACATTCTCACTTTCATTCTGCTGTATAAATAAAGTTATCCGGCTCATTCCAGAACTCTATTAAATTATTTTTAATTAATTATAAAATAATAAATTAAAACTAAAATATTCTAATATTACCCAAACATATGAAAATTAATTTTAAATTAATAACTTTACTCTTTTTTTCAACCATAAATACTCAAACAATTTCAAGAAAAAGATCATAAAATATTTCATGTAGATCATGGTCAAATCAGGATACACGAAACAATGCAGGAATCTACTTTCAAATATTTTCCTTAATTAAAAAACAATAATATATATATATATATATATATATATATATATATATATATATGATTTGAATTTATACATACTTTATTTTCTTTATAACGTGCATGATCAGCAAATTAACTGATGCTCAGGTATTTTTATTATCCATGATTTGAAAACACGAGTAATGAAAATTCACTATCACAAGATCAAGGTTTGGACATATTCAAAATTAGAAGAGTCAGTCTATAAAATAATACTGTTCATGAAGCATCGGCTTACGAGATGCCAAGGAAGGCACCGTTAAGCCTAATTAAATTGTTCGAAAGAAGTACATTATAAGTTTTAAGTGAGAAATGAACCGTATTTTAAAAAAGGTATCAACGAAGTGGTGTAAAATTATCATTATAGAATTGTATTAAAGTGTATGTGTTGTTATTCAAGTCATCTATATATTAACATTTTAGATACAATCTTCCTACAAATTTGGGGGCTCGATGCCAGGATATTAAGCAATTATCAGTGGAATAAATAATCAATATTACGCAATGGAATCTTAAAAAGATATTAAGCAACTAGTTGTGGAATAGATAGTCAAATATTAATCAAAGAGAAATTGTTGTCAATCGCCAGTGTCAAAAGATGGATTGTGAATGAACAAGGCAAGTGTAAAACCGTAATCATATTTATCCAAGTACAACTTTGAAAAACATGGGATCCTTGAATAAAGCTAAAAGAATTGATCTAATAGATCTCTGCGAGGAATGCGGAATTGAACCACCAGAAAAATCGACAATCCCTGTCCTAATAAAGCTGATTAAAAGCTGGGAGGATTACAATGAAGATTTTATAAAGGATTAGAAGTAATTATAGCAGCTAGAAAAGAGAAAGCAGAAGAGGAAAGAGAAGAGAAGAAACAAAAAGCACAAGCGCAATCGGAACTTGAAGAAAAGAAATTGCAATTGCAGATCGAAGAGAAGAAATTATGAGCAGAGATCGAAGAAAAGAAACTGGAAATTGAAGAGAGAAAATGGAGAATAGAATTGAAAGAAAAAGATCGCGAAAGAGAGTTTGAGATTAAGGAAATACAAGTACAAGAAAATTCAAGACAGCACATCGATGTGAACACAAGGACAAATCCAGGTAAACAATATGAATTGCTTAGATTATTAACAAAATATGAAAGTACGAATGACATTAGTTTATACTTGGCTATGTATGAAAGGCAGATGGTGCAAATGGGCATTGATAAAAAAGAGTGGATCAACTATTTAATTAACCTAATGCCATTAGATGTAATTAAGATAATAACCAGGGAGAGTGAACCTGAAATGCATAATTATGATTACATAAAAAGTTTTTTTTTTTTTTTTAAACGGTACAAACTATCGCCAGAAGAGTTTAGGCTGAAATTTTTCTCACTCACAAAAGAGCCATCGGCTAATTTGCGCAATTCCACTTATGAGATCAAGGTGTACTTCAAACAATGGATTGACGGTCTTCAAATAGACAACTTTGAGGAATTATTGGAATTAATTGTAGTTAATCAAATTAGGTATAATTTACCTGCAGAAACAAAGACACATTTTGCAGAGGAATTGTTAGTAATAAAAAAGATAGACGACTTAGTTAATAAATTAGATTACGAAACGGCTCGAAGGGTTTGCAATAAACAATCAGTAGGGAATACAAGCAGGAGTTTTGAGGATAAACGATAGAGAGTGGCTGACTGCACCAATTCGAAAAGGCACCAAGTTGACAATAGGCACAATGTGAATCACGGAAGAAACGAGGCGCATATAATCTGTTTTCATTGTGGTAGACCTGGTCACGTGAGTAAGAAATGTACCATGGGGAGTAAAACACAACAATATTATTCAAATTATAACTCGCAACGTAATCAAAATTGGCATGAGAAACGAAATACCAAAATCGGAGCCAAAACATGCAAAGAAAAGTAGCTAATACGGGCACGTTAAATGGTAAGAAAGGAAGAATCCTGGATATTCAAGGAATAAAAACTAACATAATAATCGATACAGGGAGTGATATTTCAATCGCCAATTCACGATATCATACTACAATAAACGCGCCAAAATTAACCAACCAGCGACAATATATCTATATCGGGCATAGGTGGAAAAGAAATTAATCCAACAGGTTATTTCTTGCATAAAGTTCATGTAGACGGTATAGAAATACAGGATAAATTTTACATGGTACAAGAAGCTGACTATGATTTAATAATAGGTAGAAAAGCAATCGAAGGCTTGACGTTAAAAGTAGTGGAAGATGTTAAAATAATAAACAACAATTCAGTTCGAGTAGGATACATTAAAATTAATGATGACCCTTCCAAAAAGATTAAGTAGCCACACCAAATATAGATAACGATAATCGAGGTTGGGAAGATATGATTAATATCAACTACGTAAATGCCGAGGTGGATTTGAATCATATTACAAATTTAACTAACAGAGAAAAAATACGAGAATTAACAGAATCATACAAACCAAATAAAACAAAGGATACTGGGTTAAGGATGAAAATACTATTGGCGGATGAAAATACTATCTGTGAACGACCAAGGAGGTTACCTCTAGTTCAGCAGGAAATCATCAGTAAGCAACTACGACAGTGGTTGGAAGATGGGATCATTAGACAAAGTTACTCAGATTTTGCGGCCCCCGTAGTCCTGAGTATGAAAAAAGATGGGTCACACCGGTTATGTATAGATTATTGGAAAATAAATCGAAAAATATTAAAAGATCGCCATCCACTACCATTAATTGAGGATGTGATCGATAAATTGCAGAAGACAAAAGTATTTACGACATTAGATCTCAAAAACGTTTTTTTTCACGTCGAAATTGATGAAAGCAGTCATAAATATACAGCTTTTGTAACATATGAAGGGGAACACGAATTTTTACGTTGTCCATTCGGATTGTGCATATCAGGTAATCAATTTCAAAGATATTTAAACACAGTATTCCAAGATTTACTGCGAGCAGGCACTATCATTGTATATATGGATGACTTTGTCATTCCCTCAGATGATGAAGAAGATGGGATAAAGAAGCTGAAACGAGTATTACAAGTAGCATCAGCGTATGGTTTAGAAATTAACTTCAAAAAATGCCAATTCCTTAAAAAGAAAATAGAGTTCTTGGGTTATATAATTGAAAATGGGACCATATAACCGTCTGAAGCAAAAACAAAGGCTGTGCAAAATTTCCCTAAACCAACTACAACAAAACAATTACAATCCTTTTTAGGTTTAACAAGATACTTCAGAAAGTTCATCCCAAATTACGCCAAAATCACCAAGCCTCTAAGTGATTTATTAAGGAAAGCAAATTGTTTCAAATTTGAAAGAGAGCAGCTCGAAGCTTTTAATGAGATAAACAGAATATTATCAACAAAACCAGTTCTTCAATTATATAAACAAGTATCCGCACTGGAACTCCATGAAAAGTAATAACCAAGGTTAATTACTTCTGAAAGTCAATAAACTGAGAGTTAACATGCGAATGGAAACATTTGCTGACTTTGTTCACCCAGAAACCTGTTTACTGAAGCTATTGAAATAAAGCAATATAAAACAATCTGCAAAAGAATATTTAAAGAAAAACCAAGCCATTTTATAACAAATAACAATTTTATTAAAACATTTAGATCATAGCAAAGAAAATTAAAACCATAAAATAAGTCTTTCCAACATATGACATAAGTTCTCTAATGACTCTATATCAATATGAACCGGAGCACCAAGAAAGTAAAAATTATTTCAAAGAAAAATATATTTTTAACTTTATTTTAATGAATGTAATTAAACCAATTAAATTAACTTTTAAGTTTACTTTAATCAAAACTATTAATTTTATTTAAACTGATTAAAAAGAAATAAAGCTTAGTTTTAAAAAGGTATTTATATATATAAAAAAAAAAAAAAAAAAAAAAAAAGGTAGATTTATATTTCAATTAACTATTAAGAAAAATAAACTTAGTCCAGTTCAACTGAAATTAATATATTAACTACTGACGTTTAAGAAGCAGAATAATCAAAAAAATATTATATTAATTAAATTCAATCTCTTCTTTATATAAAAGTTTTTCCAAAAAAGCCAAGCACAACTTTATAATTAATATAGCTGAACTGACAATTCCAGACACGCTTAAATGCCACTAAAAATACAGATGCAAGGCAATCAACTGAAGTTGATGTTAAATGAAATCCCGGGCTGCAGCAAGCCTAATGGAAATTCCCTAGCGGGTACCGGCTGATAGAATTTCCCAAGGAATTACAATTACCCTGACACTACTAGCCATAACAGTTCCAATTACTCCACGCGGTAATCTGCTGTTGTGGTAGTATCGGACCACTCCTATCATGACTTAGCAGCAGTATCGAGACGGGATAAACCCTGGTCTCTTAGAAACCATATCACAACCCTGCAGTCCGTTCCTCCAAAAAAAAAAAAGAGTAAAGTTAGCTAGATTAATATTAACAGATAAGCCAGAATAATATCTGGATCAAAAAAAGTACTTTAAAAGAAGAGAAGATATAAACTGTAAATGAAATTAATCTATTTCAAACCAGTGGATATAAAAAGAATAAAAGAAATAATTTTCTGAAACACATGGTGAGTAGCTGGCTCTCCTCCTGATGTCAACACAACATCCCGTTCCATAACACCTCCAGGTATCTTCTTAAACAACCGAGGGTATACGAGAGTTCCTTTAAAAGATAAACACCACGGGAAGAAGAACTATTTTTACACCATAGCAGCCAATAACACGAAACAGGACCACGAGTAATACATGCTTCACACTTCGTTATCCAAGAACTAATTAAAATAATTTCCGGAGATAAAACGTCCTTAATATTCTCTACTTCATTAAAAGAAGAGAAAAACAAAAGCAATGTTAGAATCATCTAAAAGAAACGACAACACATTGCCCAGCCAACAAGCACCTGCCCTGAGACACGAATGAGACAATCTATAAATAGCATTCCCCGCCCGCCGATAACGCCCCCACGTGACTTCCGATCACCTGGTCTATGTTACTTCCGATATCTGACGATTCGGGAAAAACTGACCAGTGAACGGACACGAAATAGAGTACGTCACGACGGACAGGTCACGCTATCTGCCGATAGCCGTTCCAACTACTTTAGTCTGTGAGCTGAACTTGCATCGTGATGTTGACATTGGCAAAAGCGAAAGATGAAGTTGTATGCTGGAAAAACATCGTAGTAATGGATGAACATGTGAACGTCTCTAAAGGAGTTTATAGATGAATTAAGGTTAAAGTAAAGAAGTTATATTTATTAGAAACTTATTTAAACACTGAAAATAAAGATAAATGAATGTGTTTAAATATGAGAGTTAAAGTATTAAAAACTTATGTAAATATAAAGTATGTAACCAGAGTTATATAGAAATAACTGCAAACTAAGATAGAAAAGATTAAATGGAGTTTAATGTATTAGGCTGGGTTAAATGAGAAAGGTAAGTGGAATAACAATTAGGAAAAATAGTATATTTTTCCAGTCACTCCATACTGACGCAAGCAGTCAAGGATTTGGCACAGTTTTATTACAGAAAGGAGATGGAAAATTTCATCCATTACAATACATGAGCAAGAAAACTTCACCACAACAGGAGAAATATTAAAGTTATGAACTTGAAGTATTAGCCATAGTAAAAGCTCTAAAAAAATTCAGAAATTACCTAATGGGAAACAAATTAAAGATTGTAATGGACTGTGCTGCCTTCCAAAAAACATAAAAAAGATTTAGCACCTAAAGTAGCAAGATGTGCATTACTCATCGAAGAATACGACTAAGAGATAAAACATAAAGCAGTAACAAGAATGAAACAGGTACATGCATTAAGCCGAAACGTGCCAATAACACAATCAGTATTAGTGATAACTAGATCGCAAGGAGAAATAACGAAAAGAATTGCAATAGCGTAAAAGCTTGATGAATCTATACAATGCATCAAGTTGCTTGTTAACCCTCCGAGCGTCTTGCAAAAGGGTAAAATTGTAATGTTGTTTTCTTTGCATTTTGTTTTAAATGCTAATAAAATATGATTCTTTCAACATTATAAAAAAAACTCAATTACAAATATGAAAGTAATTCTTAAGATTATTAATAATTCTTCAATATATTTAAAATTCCACAAATCTATAGAATTATATTATCTTAAATATTGCTTGTATTGCTGTGAAACCTGGAGCTTAGTGAACGGAATAATACGCCCCAAACACTTAGAGGGTTAAAAATGGATCACCCGATAATTACTTAGTAAAAGATGATGTACTATACAGATTCGAGAACGGAAAAGAAATGTTGGTGGTGCCGGAAGCGATGCAACGAGAAATTATACAAAAAATTCATGAAAGAGGACACTTTGCTGTATCAAACACGGAAGATCCAGTGAAGAAAGAATTTTACATAGCTGGATTAAGGAAGAAAGTAGAAACAATAATCGCGAACTGTGTTGACTGTATCTTATATAATAGGAAGCAGGGAAAATCTGAAGGTTTTCTAAACCCTATACCAAAAGGAGACAAATCATTGGAAACCTATCATATCGATCACATAGGTCCATTACCTCTCACAAATAAAAACCTTCAGATATGCTTTTGATTTCCTACCCTGACGAGGACAATAACCATTTTTCCAAATGGTTTAAAAATAAATAAATAAAATAAATTGCAAGCAATGGAAATCGCCTGCTACTTGTACGTATTATCCACCTGAAACTTATGTATTATCCAAGCATTTCATTGACTGTTCGTAAAAAGGCTTTTCCATCGTCAGATTTCCAAGAAATCTGACAACCCATTTTAAATGAAATTTCATTCTTAAACTTCTAAACATCCCACAATATTACTTTTTACACCGTCATATAGAGAAAAAAAAATGTACTTTTAAATGCAATTTGTTTGAAAGCTGTATCTCAATTTGTTTCTGAGTTATTAATTTTTTTTTTTTTGTAGTTTTTATTACTTTTTTGTCATAGTGGCAACAGGTCTCTGTTTAAAGTAAAGGGAAATACATATTACTGTATAGACCAATCAGGAAACGAATAAAATGCGGATTAAACCAATAAAAACCTTCAGATATGCTTTTGATTTCCCATCCTAACGAGAACAATAACAATTTTTCCAAATGGTTAATATCAATATATTTTCACCGTAGTAGATGCATTTATGAAGTCTGAAGTAGGAAAAAAGCACATTTTGAGTACTGAAATTAAATGATATACTTCTGAGAGTTTTATTACCACACATTTAAATTTTAAAATATGGCAATAACTTATTTGCCATACCACTTAAAATCAGAATTAACATTAAAATTTAATAAATAATTGAATAAATGCAAATTAAAGCCTGAGTTACGTGTGTGACACTCTCCACGGAATCGCCCTAAAAGCTAGTGGCTTTTGATTACATGCCCTAGTAGTAGACACATTTCAGCTATCATCATTTTATTCATAAAGAGGCGTACTATTGGAGTCACGATGTTTCTTGTGAAGTGAGATAAGAAAAGTTTTTACACTTACATGCTGTTAATGATGTCTCCCATAAGAAGTGGTTTTACAATAGTTTGTGTTTTGCCGTATTCAAATTTCTTCCAACTGTTTTTCATCTTGTCTAAAGGCATGTTTTAAGTTGATGTCTCCCATAAGAAGTGGTTTTACAATAGTTTGTGTTTTGCCGTATTCAAATTTCTTCCAACTGTTTTTCATCTTGTCTAAAGGCATGTTTTAAGTTAATGCTTTGCTTTAGATTATCGCAAACCACAAGGATGATTGATGCCTTTTTCAGAATAGCCATGAAGTCAGTTTATCTTTTATTTCTTATTTGATTGTGAATTTAAAGTTAATGAATACATTGTGAAATCGTAAAATAGTATATTCAAATATTGTATTTTATGATATGTTAAAGTTTATTTGATGTTTTATCTTATTTAAATAAACGTTAGTTTGATTTTAAACTTACTCGTGTTTCTTTCACCACTTTACTTTTATTTCGTTAGTTAGTCATTTGCTTTTCAGGATTTCAACTTTACTGCTTTTTCAATTACTAGGTTTAGGGACTTAGGCATCCACTGCTTAACGTAATTTAATCTCTGCTGCTTATTTAAATTTTAACTGCTTATAGTTTCATCCATCAAATTCACGTATTTTTCACGATCTTTTGATTGACAAAATTAGTGGTCTGGAAAAAGTTATTTTTCTTTGTTTCTCGGATCAACGAAATCAATTTCATTTTGATACCAAGTACGTTTTGGTGCAAATTTAGGGAAAAGTGCTATTTCTGTGCAGACATGCATAGGAATTTTATTTCTGCTCAGATACGTGCAGCACTTGAAAATCTGGGTAGATACATCAATGTACATAAATCAGTTTCTTGATGTTATATCTGAATTGGAATTTTGTTTTAAATCGATTTAAAGCCAATAGATAAATTGTTTTTTCTGAGTTTAGTTATCAATTGACTTTTTGTCTTAAATTGATTTAAGACTAATGGTTAAATCGGATTTCCGGTGTTAGCATTAAATTGTGATTTAAGACAATGGCTAAATCGCGATTTAAGACTCTGGCTAAATTGTGATTTCCATGTTAGCTTAAATCAATTTTTAAATCGGGCCACCTAGAAGTTACTACTAAAAAATTTTAATTAAGCCTTAAGGAAGGCAAAAATTTGACAATCATGTAAAAATGCCAGTGACTATTTTAATGAGTTTCAATTGTTGTGAAACTTCTAAAAAAAAGTTGTTAAAAAGGCTATAAGTAGATGATTTTGTACAGGAATTTATTAACAACAAAACTAAATGATCTCAAGAAATTGTCAAAAAAGTTGGATGATCAAGAGAGTATGTACAGGCAGAAAAAATGTTAAATTAAGATTTACACTGTTAACTTTTTTAAGTGCTCTTAAATTTCAACCAGAAAATAATTACCCATTTTTGAAGAAAAAAGGGAAATGTAAATACTATGGGCAGTATGGACACCATTTATTGTAAAATTGTTTAAGAAACACTGTGTGCCAGAAAAATAACAGAACACATTAACCGAGAATCATCAGAATTTGTCATAAAATAACTCTGCAGTTTAAAAATATTTAATGAATACTTAAAGTAGCTTAAGTCTTCTACAAGTTGAAAATAAGATTATCAGTTATATCAATAGAGCAGGTGTTCAAGAACCGTACAATATTAGAAATAAAGTTTATAAACAAATAGAATCAGCTGAAATAAATTATAATCGCTTCAGTACTAGATACTATGTGCATTACTACTTGAATAAAATAAATTTCAAATGTATACAACTTTATTTATCACAGTGTTTAAGAGGGGGAAAAAATACAATAATAACAGGAATTTTGGAAAATAAAAAATGAAGCATACCAGAATCATAAGATGGTTTGTCAGGTGGTCTGTCATAATTATCTCTGGGTGGAAAATCACGTTCAGAAGAATCTCTGAAGCGATCTCTAGGTTCATCCCGTCTGTTAAAACTATCTCTGTTAAAATCTCGGCGACCACCGCCACGACTACTGCCTAGAAGCAAGCATTTGAACAAATGAAAGTAAAATTGAAATTAGGGATAAGTAAATAACATAGTATGCAAAGCAAAATATTAAATGGTAATTTCACCGTAAAACATTTGTAAAGTCATAGACGCCAACTTGTTAATTATTTTAATTGCTGGAATTATTTTTTAAATTTACAAATAAATTGCTGCTAGTAATTTTAATTGAGAACCCAAATCAAGCATTAAAAAATACATATATTTGAAAACAATTATTACTCATGATCATTTGTGTAAAATTACTTATATACAAAATAAAGAGGCGAATAAATAAGGAAAACAAAAACTAAATTTTTCAATTAATTTTTGTACATCATTTAACAATTTTGAATTAAAGACAGTTTTTCAGCTTTATTTTCCATTTTTAATTTATTTAATGATAGCACTAGGCCATATCATTTTCAGCCGTGCTCTTTTTTTCTTAATATTATGTATTTTAATTATTTTGTGTTGGATTATTATAAGATAAACTCATATTAGATCTTGTACAAATTCTTTCTTTTTTCAGTTTCCATTTTGATTTCTTAACACATCCTATTAACAGAACACAACAGCAAAAATAAAAAATATCACAAGCATCAGAGTCATTAATAACACTAATAAAACAGTACTTCTTAAGGATCATGCCATTCACGGCATTATTAATTAAAGTAACATTTATTAATTTATGTTTAAGTAACTAATTATTACAATCATGGGTACGATATTTGTTTACACAATCAGGTATACACATCTTACCCGATACATAGCACGGTATAGTACAGTTAGCTCCAACAGGCAACCCCCGTAGCAGAAACTGTGCAGCACGGCAGCAGATTAATTTAGACCTTGCAGATTAATCAAACAGGTTAAAAATAAATACTGGTCTTAAAAAATTTACTTTTGTTATTGTGTTTTATTATTACATGTTCTTTGTAAATTACAATTTTTGCTTATTTTATGGCTTTACTAATAAGTATTTATGATAGTAGCTTGGTTCAGTATTGGTGGGTCGCAGATAAATTTTGGTTTGCAGCAGATGGACAGGACACCGGGAATTCTACTACTGGGCAGGCAACATTATTGAATTGCATCTCACATAGTTCTAAATCTGTACATTTGCAGTTTTTTGAGATCAAAGTTTATATTCATAAATGGCTTTAAAATGGTTAAATTAAAGCAGAAACTAAAGCAGCATGTAATATAAATACTGGAGCAAAATACCAATACAAGCCTAAATGTCACAATAAAAAACAAAGGTAAATTGCTAATTTTAACAACATAAGTAATTTGACAGTTTAAAGATTTATGAAGTTGCAAAATGATTATGTGACACAAAATAGTAATTTTTCTTTGTAACACATCAAATTAATTTGGCCCTATATTATCTCAACCTTAATCTTTAAAATGTTCTGTTAAACTTCTTATTTTATTTATGAATCATTCATATGTCAAGTAAAAATGACTGCTAAAAATCAAAGTGCTTTCTCTTTAAGTTTAATAAATATTATGTATGAGGGTGATCCACAAAATAACGACAATTCGATTGTCAAAACTTTAAAAACAAACATTTCTTCAAAAAAATTATTTCCCTATATAAGGGAAGCTTGCTTCCACATAATCACCTGTACATTTAGGCATTTTTCATACCTGTTCAGGAGCATTACAATCTGCATATTATACTCTGCTGCCGCCAGTCCCATATTAAGCTAGTTGTTTACTGCAGTCTTCAACTCATCATCACTTCCCATCGTGCACACATTTGTTGTAGCCAAGATGATCCGAAACAATTTCACTAAGTAAAGAATGTGAAATGGATGGGAAAGTGATGTGCAACTCGTGAAGGCCATTGCCGTAGTCATTAACTGTCAAGGATTATATGCCCTCGACGAGTTGCACATCATTTTCCCATCCATTTTACATTCTTTGCTTGGTGAAGTTGTGTCAGAACATCTTGGTTACAAAATTTGTGCACAATGGGAATTTATGATGAGTTGAAGACTGCAGTAAACAACAGTTTTGACACGGGACTGAAGTCAGCAGAGTACAAGATTGAGATTGTTAAGCATTTGACCAGATATGACAAATGCCTAAATGTAGGAGGTGATTATGGGCAGAAGTAAATTAAGCTTCATTTATGTAGGGAAATGGATTTTTTTTTTAAGCCAAATGGTCATTATTTTGTGGATTATCCTCCTATGATAAAGGCTTTTAATGCTTTTATCAAATAGAGCATACCAATATTCAAAATAATTTTTAAAACATTTTATTTTAAAGAGCTATGTATGACTTACAAAAATGGATACTAAATGGATATCATTATTACTGCAACAATAAATAAAGCATACCACGATCTGAGAAACCATAGCCTCGATCATTATTTCTTCTGTCTTGGTCTCTTCCAAAATCTCTGTCATTTCTAAACGAAAAATCATTTCTGTCACCATTCCTTTCAAACCGGTCATAACGTCCATAATCTTTATTGTCATAATTTGATCTTGGCCGATATGATTCACGGTCAGAAAATCCACCTCTTGATGAATAGCTATCTGTTAAGTTACAAAGAAAAGCTTCCGTAAAGAATAAATGAACAAATTAATATAAAATTATAAAAACTAGCACAGAATATTAAAAAATATGTATATATTTTCTACAATTATGCTGTTTTTTATTAATTTAATTTATTTTTTAAGTATATGAGAGTATATAAGGTAAGAAAAAGAAAATCAAACTAGATGGGAAGAATGTAAGAAAAAGTATAGTACAAAAATAACCATTAAATTTTAGAACAAACCATTTCTAGATGGTTCATCTCTTGAAAACTGATCTCTTTTGTCAGCTCGCCAGTCACCTGAAGTCCTATCTACACCACCATCTCGTCTATCTCCTCTGTCACCATCTAAATACCAGAAAATATAAAATTACAATACTATTTGCAAATAATACTACATAGTACATTTAATTGTACAATACATACTCATTTTTTACTGGTTTACAAAAAAATCATCCAGTTTTGTTTTTGTTTCTGAAATCAACATTTTTTTTCTCTCAGGAATATATCATATAATACCTGTAGTGTCATTCAAAGACAAAAATTGTTTCCTTTGCAGACAGAATCGTGTTTAATGTCATTCTGGGGATAGTGCTGAAGAAAATCCAGACACAGTCATTCCTGACTTTTCAAAATCATTAAATTGACTTTTTCTGTTAATGTCCATGACTTTTTAAGTAGCCATTTCTGCTACTGAATTTACCTGTTCTCAAAACATGGAAATAACAAACGAACTGTCCAGTAAAAGCAGACATGAATTGAAAAGCAAAGTAGTTACTTGTCCTGAACATGAGAATCTCAGACAATAAACAAAGATCTACTGTTAGGGTGCTTACAAAGGCGAACTCATTCTTTCCCCAACACCTTATAGTGATTTGCCAAGTGCAATCCCTCCTCCCTCCTCTAGACCACCCAATTTCCCTCACAGGAAAATTAACACTCCATGGACTGACAATGAATGACTTCCCACATATGTGCTCGCATGTCAATCTTATCTGTCTATGAAAAATATGCCCTATCCCCACACCTCACTTGTAAGGAAAAATGATGTCATCTGGAATATTTTAAAACTAACTTGCAGTTATGTTCAACAAAAACTAAGTGTTTTCGGAGATAACCTTGATAAACAAGTGACGTCTTTTAAGCAGAGTGGTTGAAAACATAGCAATGCAATAAGCAGAGTACAAAATGTGAAAAAGCATATAAGAAAAGTCGGGACTTATCGTCACACTGATTTCCCGATCTTTGAATTAGCGATGCATTGCAGACATACGATGCATCACACCGGGATCGCAAATAAACGGGAGAGTACAGGGGAGACTGGTTTTGCCTCCGATATGAATAAACAATGTATGCATAGCTAGACATCGATGATGTACAAGACCAATGGCAGATTAAGGGGAGACCAGTTTCTCCTTCAATCATCGAAGCAGATAAACAACACAATTCAAAATCACTGCAGGCTTCATATTTTCAAGTCTGTTTTTCTGCTGTATGAAGGCACCACGATGTTCATTTGAGAAAATACGGTGTAGCAAATATACATTTTCCCTAGGCCCTATCACCCTGACTCCAAACGTGTGTGATAACACATAATACAAGATGAAAAATCAACTGGCTGTGACAGAAAAGAGGATGGATTCATTTGTTTATTTTGATAGGATAAGCCCCCCCCCCCTTTTTTTAAAGAAAAAAATAAATACAATATAACATTAAATAAATGTATAAATTAGAAGAGTTAGTAAATGTATAATTTTGCTGGCAACTGAGAAGTAAATAAACCCCAAGAGCCAAGATACTTGTAACAAAAGTCTAACACCGTGATGCATCGTAATATTGCGATTTTACCCTGGCGATACATCATGATGTAGAAATTGAGACATCGCCCAGTCCTACTTACTAACTAGGTTTGAGTGCAATAGATAAAACAGATAACAAATCACATTCTCATTTTAATTAAAATTATATATTTCAATATTGAAACACAACTAAATTTTGTAAATTGGTTGAACAGCAAATGAGCTGAAATATTTAAAAATTTATACATCATGTTCTTAAAAAGTTTATTAAAAATCATTTAACATATATCCCTAATTGATCAATTTACTATATAAAATTTTAATAAAACTAATATAGCTTTTAACTTTTTAGCAGTATTGCTAAAAGGCTTTTTTTTTGTTATTAATAAAAAAAAAAACCCTGTATGCAGTTACATCATGAAGAAAAAAAAAATTGTGTAACAACAATTGTGAGAACAGAAACGCTTTTGGTAAAGCTTGCATCTAGCATTGAGATTAAGATCTGGTGCATTTTATAGAGGTCTAAGTTTAAGAACCAATAAAATATGTCTGAAAATCGTATTTGATGGACAAGATTAATAACTGTGCTAAAAATAAACTAATTTCTTCAGTTACATAAACAATACAGCTTTTCAATTTAGCCATAAATCTCTTTATATATAATACTAATGCATTTAACCTTGAAATTCCTACAAAGATAATGACTTATTAAGTGGCTAAATTATACACATAATCTACAGTGAACTGATTTATTGTTGTTATTATGTATCTTGAAATGTAAACATTTTCTTTATTTACAATCTATATAATGCGAATTAAATAACTTAAAATGTTACTGCTTCTTCATTTAATCTACATAATAGTCTACAATTTCTTGTGCATTGAAGAATACAATTTTCTTCAAATATAAAGTTAATAATATCGTCAACTAACACGTTTTGGGATAAAGGTAAAAGGTAGATTTACACCGTTGACAGATAAGTATCCTGAAAAAGGGCAAGTCCCAATTTATATTACTTACTCACACCTATTTAATGGGATTAAAAATCCTATCAAGATTATGAACACTGATTAACTGATTATAAATAAATAAATTAAATAGCCTCCACTGAAATTGAAATATCAGATACTTGATAAATAAGTCAAACTTTTAAACTTTCAAAAAGAAAAGTTGAAAGAACTGTTTACTGTAACACGTAAATAATTAAAAGTTAAGAAAATGGCAGTTTCTAAAGAGAATTTAGCAATTGAAAAACTAACAGCTACGAATTATTTGATTTGGAAATTTAAGTCCGAAATGATGTTAACTAAAGAAGATTTATTTCATGTAATTACGGAAAACCCGCCTAATCCAATTACAGACACTTGGTCCAAAAGTGATAAGAAAGCCTGTGCACTAATTAAACTAACAATTGATGATAATCAAATTACTCATGTTAAAAATTTACAGACAGCCAGACACACTTGGCAAGCTTTGTGCGAAATTCATGAACGACATAATTTGTCTAGCAAACTTTATCTTTTAAGAAAACTTTATGGTCTTAAATTAGCTGAAGGTGGCAACGTTGTTAATCATATTACAAAAATAATGGAATTAGTAGATAAATTAGTAAGTCATAAATGATGACCACATTTCAGCTCTGTTATTATATTATTATCCCAATCTTATGATACTCTTATTACTGCTCTTGAATCGAGAATAAAATCAGCTTACACCATCATTTATTAAATCTAAACTTATTGATGAATATAATCAAAGATATGATAATGATGAGAGACCAGAAAATCCTGCCACAGCATTTAAAGCACAGAAAAATTACAACAACAAAACAAGTAATAAATACTGCTCCATTTGTTGAATGAGAAACCATTATATACAGGAATGTTGGCATAACAAAGCCAAAACACAAAACACCACAAAATCAACATATTAGACCAAACAAAAAACATTACTCTACATCACTAGTTTTTCAAAAGAGTCAAAACAATTTTAGAAGTGAACAAACACCAGAATCAAACCGTAGGTACAGTCAGTCAGAAAATGAAAACAATAGATGGAGGACGAGCGAAAATAAAAATTATGTTTTTTATAACGCAAGGAATAGAAAACAAAAAATTTATAGTGGACAGTGGCAGCTCAAGCCATATTGTATATTCAGAATCAATGTTTACAGAAATAAAATTGCACGAAAAAACAAATGTAACCATCGCAAACGGGGAAAAAAACTTATCGGTTACGGGTCAGGTGACATAATACGCAAACATCAGATTAACAAAGTTCATGAAATAACATTTAAAGATGTATTACTAGAACCAGAAATCGAAACAAATTAACTATCGGTTAGCAAAGCGACGCAAAATGGATGTGAAATTATATTCAGAAATGACAGATGCATGTTCAAACTTAACGTAGAAATATGTTTAGAAGCGCGAAAAGTAAACCTATACGAAGTTCAGTTAGCATTCGAAAACTACACAAACGTAGCACAAAGCTGCAACAACAAAAATTGCCTAGAATTATGGCACTGTAGGCTAGGACAAAGAAATCTAACATCAATGAAAGAAGTCACACAAAAGGAATTAGCTAGAGGAATCCAAATAAACAACTGTAAGCATAACATAGATTGCCACAAAGAAATCTAACATCAATTAAAGAGGTTACACAAAAGGAATTAGCTAGAGGAATCCAAATAAACAACTGTAAGCATAACATAGATTGCGAATCGTGCATTAAGGCAAAATTAACCGATGAACCCTATCCGAAAATTGCAGAGTATAGAGCAACTAAAAGACTCCAGCTCATTCACTCCGACGTGCGCAGATCTTTTCAAACGCCGACAAATAGGGGGAAAATCTTTTACTGATGACTAAAAAAATTGCTTTTATTGATGACTACTCACAATTTACGATGATATACCTATTGTCTAGAAAAAGTGAAGTTTAACGAAAAACTTAAGGAATTCATTGCGTTAATTCGCAATAAATTTGGAGAAAAACCAAAAGCAATTAGAATGGATAACGGAAGGGAAATTCACATCAGATGAAATAGAAAATTACCTCAGAGGTAATGGGATAAAACATCAACACACAGTCCCATATTGCGCAAGCCAGAACGGTGTGGCAGAGAGGAGAAAAAATAGGTCGTTGGTTGAGATGGCAAGGACAATATTAAATGAATCAAATTTACCATTAAAGTTCTGGGGAGAAGCAATTTACACAGCAAATCATTTGCAAAACAGACTACCGACAAAAGCAAATGAAAAAAATGTCATACGAGTTATGGACAAACAGACAGCCAAACTTAAGTTACGTTAGGGCAGGATCGGCGAACCTTTTTACGTGCGCGTGCCAAAAATTCACCAACAATATCTATTAATGGTGTAACGTGCCACATTTTGACATAAAATAATTTTGCAAAGTACGATGTTTATACAAAACACTAGTTAAAAAATCAGATGCTATTTCTCTGCATATTTGAATAAACCATTAAATTAAAATTTTAATTTGTAAATATGATTCATTTATGCAATAATTTTCACTATGATAAGGAAATAAAAATACGAAATTTTATTTTAGAAATTTTTGACCTTATTATTTATGCATCTAGTTATGATTATCCAAGTTGCATTAAGCATTGTATCAATAAATTATTGATGAGATTTTTACTGTTGTATGTTCGATGGAGAATGCTTTATACCTGATTCATATTTTGATAGTTTTATAAATTGGATCCATTTGCCATCTTACTGAAGGGACTGTCTAAAAAAATTAATTTGAAAAATACAGCATTATAAAAATCATACAAAAGGGCAAAATACATGTCGCAAATGCTGCATAACATCGCAAGAAAAGAAAATTCTTTTCATGCAAAAATAATTGCCTTATCTGTGATAGTCTGTCCGTATGAAACAAAATTTTATTCATTATAATAGAAATTAAATTTCATCTGTATAATAATTATAAAATTTATTTTTTCGCGTGCCAGAGAAATTGTCTTACGTGCCAACTCTAGCACGCGTGCCATAGGTTCGCCAACCCTGCGTTAGGGTATTTGGCTGCAAAGCCTATATCAGTAAAAGCAGAAGACAAAAATTAAATGATAAAGCTATAGAGGGAATTTTCGTCGGATATGATAATGAATCCAAAGGATACAGAATATACGTAGGAAGAAATGAAATAAAGATCGCGAGAACCGTTAAATTTCTCGAAAACAAAGTTAAATATGGAAACAAGAAGAAAGCAAACCAAAACAAGATGAAAAGGAAAATCGTGATAATGGAAAAAAACCTTGTAGAAATAGAAATTTCAAATATCAATGAGATACAATTCACGTCCAATCAACCAGTAGCAGAACTTAGACAATCAGACAGAATTAATAAAGGCATACCTCCTGATAGGTTAATATACATGGTTAAAAGTGAAAACACTATAGAACCGAAAAATTATGAGGAAATCGAAAACATGGAAAATTTTAAGGATAAGCAAAATTAGATAGATGCAATGAAAAGTTAAATGAACTTCCTTATGAAAAATAAAACTTGGTCAATTGTAGAACCTCTGCCAAATAGGAGAATAATAGGTTGCAAATGGACCTACAAAGTAAAACACGACAACACAGGAAAAATCCAAAAATAAGTAACCGTACTTAGTATTGTAAATAACATTATTGTTTCAACTTAAATCACACAGTACTATACTAATCTAATTGACAAAATAGTTACCAGATGAAAAATAATCACATAACTGAAAGCCTAAAACTATCAATTGTCAGTGTTATCTTCTCAGTCGTTGACAATTTAACAATCAATCATGCTTACTGACAGTAGGAATTGCTTAGCTTAGAAATAACAGTCACAATTTTTTAAATATTTAGACAGGATACTTCATCCAAATTTTCATCTTAAAACAGAGCCCTTCACAAAATTCTTTATCTTCAAAATAGAACTTTCCCTAAACTTATCTGTCGCCAAACTTAAACTTTCACAAATTAATTATTTTAAAATAAAATTTAACCTGTCACAAAACAGTTGAAGTCAACAAAGCATCTATTGCATATTCTTTTTTTTTATATATATAAATAAATGATCATGTTAAATACATAAACAAGAATCTATATAGATTTTTTCAAATTCACAAAATTGTGGTTAGGTTTTTCAATAAAAAAAACTTCACAAATAGACGTACAGGACACAAATCCTGGACAGACGCATGAATAAGGTACTAACTATAGCTTAAGCATTTAACTTGCAAAAATGAACTGATCATTTAAAAAAGAAAACAATTTAACAATCAATGTTTTTGAGGAATACACTATGGATTGATAATATTTTTTATACAATTGCATTTACTTTCATAAAATAATAGTATTTTGAACTTATAAAAGTTTTATTTAATGTTATTACAAGGTAATTTTTAATCTGAAATGAATGATTACTTTTCTTATAACATAAATGATGAATTTGATTCTCATTTAACCACTTCACCGGCGACAGGTATGGGGAAACAGTGCTTTTACCCCCGACTTATCTCGGGGCAGCCGGTGAAGTGGTTAACCTGTAAATATCAATGTTAAAAAAAACTGATTTAAATCAACGATTTAAAAAAAAAAAAATCATTTGATTTAAATCATGATATCATAAAAATATTCTATTTCACAGATGAGAAAGAAAAGTACACATACCGTGTTCCCCTGCAAGAGTGACTTTGATGGCCCTATTCTTTAGTGTCTAGAAAAGGAAAAATAAGATCAATAGATTAAATTATGTTTAATAATTAAATTAAAGCAACACTTAGACAACAACTGTTAAAAAAAGACACTGATTACTAAATACTAAAATACTGTTTTCCTGGGCAAGATAAAGAAAACAGCCTTGGCAAATGGCAAGAGAAGAAAAAGCTTCAATCAACTTTCTGGCCTACACAACAAATTTGGTTAATATTTACAATACTTGATGCATGCAAATGACCTATTCAATATTTATAAACTAGTCAGTGATGCCGCTGTACTTGAAAAAATCTGGGTCCCTTTTTTAAAAAAGCGGGTCCCCATCAATAATAATTTATATTTTAAAGGAATAAATGAAACTTGTTTATTTGGAAAAGATAAATGAAATGCATTAATTATTGTTTTAATAATAATTAAATAATGAATGAAAACCAGTATTATTTGCACTCAAATAAGATATTTAAAAAATATATTAAGAGAAATTTTCTTAACTTTTTTAAAAGTAAAAATGCAAGATACAATTTTAATTGTAAAATAATGTTTATTTGAGAGTAGAAGATAGCAAGTTCCACTAACAAGTATCACTAATGTTCGCATTTCTTTTAAAAAGGGGCAAGACGGGTTTATTGAAAAAGATATTTTTGCTGAAAAAAAGAATATTTATGTTAAGTAAAGGTGTACTTTTTATTAAATGAATGGGTGCTTTCATTATACTTCCCATTGAATTTGATTGGTTGATTCGATCATTTGATTTGATCATTGAATTGATTGGTATTTTTCACTGGTCCACCTATGGAATACATTATCAAAGCGCACTGAAATCGTGCTGTATTTTTAAGAATCTCATAAAAAAAAAATTAAATCCCATTTTATGAATTTTCTACCTATAAGTTTAGTTAGCACATCTTTTTTGGTGCTTTGACTAAATTCACGTTTTTTCCGCATCACTTTGACGAAATTCACGTTTTTTCCCGCGATCCTTTTGCCGAAATTCGCTATTTTTTCGCGATCTTTTGACGAAATACACTATTTTGTCTCGGGCCTTTTACGAAAATTATAACGTTTTTTCGTGATATTTTGATGAAATTTGTGCTCTTTTTTTTTGCGATCCTTTGATGAAAATTGGCTTTTTTATGCTATTTTTGACGATATTCGTTATTTTTGAGGAATCCTTTGACGAAATACGCTATTTTTCCGTGACCCTTTTTCCGCGATTTGTTGACGAAATTCGCTTTTTTTTTTCCGCGATTTTTTGACGAAATACGCTATTATTTTGCGGCCTTTATACGAAAATCGCTGTTTTTGCTCGACATTTTGATGAGATTTGCACTTTTTTTCGCGATTCTTTGACGAAAATCGGCTTTTTTCCGCGATTTTTTGATGAAATTTCTCATGCGATATATAATTTAATTAATTATATACGTTAAAATGGTACATTAACATAAGCAGAAATACGCCATGAAAGTAAAAGCTGGATATGAAGTTTCACGGAAGAATGGACGTGTCTTGAATGTAACTTAATGTAGCTTGAGGAGAACTTTAATAACACAAAGTCAGATTCACTTAAAAACAAAATGCAGTTTATTTAATAAACATCTTGAATGGTTGACAGCATGATAATTCACATTATAACTTCTCTAGTAAGCAACAGTCGTGAAGAATGAAGACTTTGATACATGAATAAGCACAATTAATTTACATATGAAAAACTATTTAAAAGCATTTAAAATTCTAGAAAACATAAATATAATAAGTACTCTAAACGTACGTTCCAGGATAGAGTCCCAGCCTCTATCCAGTTCGTGAAATATTGCTTCCATTAGGAAGACTAAAAAGTGCCACATTACAGTGTTTGCATCGCGTATTTATCTAAAATGGCTCGGATGGAAAACATCGTTTGGGAGCGATGCCCGCCAAACGGACCAATCAGAAAGCGGCATCGAATCGATGCAAAGATCGATTAAAGAAGCGATATGCAATGTCGCCATCTAGCGGAGAAAACATAACTACGGAAAATTAAACTTAGTCTGAAAACGGATTTTGCCGGTGCAGGATGACAAGACATGAGTGTAATGAAACGGAAAATGGCAGAAGTTAATACGACCACCAAAGGATTAAAGAGAAACTTAAATCAACTGGATATTAACAGAAAACAATATGGAAAGGTAAGTTTAAGTTAATTCATGTCTATTGTTGATATTATAATGAAATAAATAAAAGTAAATAAGAAACTTTATGGAATGTGAACTTAGAAAGAAAATGATGTACGTGGAATGAAATGATGGTGTAAATAGATAAGGGAGGCGATGAGAATCACAAAGTTTGATGATTTCCATCAAAATTCGTTATTTTTGAGGAATCCTTTGACGAAATACGCTATTTTTTCGCGATCCTTTGACGAAAATCGGCTTTTTTCCGCGATCCTTTGACAAAATTCGGTTTTTTTCAACGATTTTGTGTCGAAATTCGCTATGTTTTCGCGATCTTTTAGCGAAATACGCTAATTTGTCGCGGCCATTTTACGAAAATCACGTTTTTTTTTCCCGCAATATTTTGATGAAATTTGCGTTATTTCCGCGATATTTTGATGAAATTTGCGCGTGTTTCCGCAATTTTTTGACGAAATTAGTTTTTTTTTTTTTTTTTTTTTCGCGATTCTTTGACGAAATGCGCTATTATTTTGCGGCCCTTTTACGAAAATCGCTGTTTTTGCGTGATATTTTGATGAGATTTGTACTTTTTTCGCGATTCTTTGACGAAAATCGGCTTTTTTCCACGATTTTTTGACGAAATTACGCGTCCCATGGGTTGCGTAAGAGCTATTTTTTTGCGTCCCGTCTCCGACTTTTCGCGTAATTTACGCGTTATAGCGCGTCCGCGGCATCCCTGCTAGTGCTCATTTTTTAAAGGGTCAAGCAGTGATGGAAATTGGGAAATAAATGGTAGGTGTCAAATGACGACTGCTCTAAAAATCTTAGGCGTCAAATTAAAATTTTTAGTTGCAATTTCTAAAATTCGTTTTTAACATTACTGTATGCTATTTTTTAGAAAAGCATAAATACTTGCTATTATTTAAAATTATTGAAGTTCTTAATTTCTAAGATTATAATAAACGAAGCAACTGTAAAACAGATGTAAAGCTTTTCTATTTATTGTCCCCCCCCCCCCCTTTCTGTGATCTCCTTTGGCGAAACTGGTGTTTATTTCGTGATCCTTTGCCGGAATTTGCATTTATTTCGCGAACCTTTGAAGAAATTTCGGTTTTTGCACAATCCTTTGAAGAAATCCCCCCCCCCCCCCCCCCCCCACCCCCACCCAAATCCTTTGTAGAAATTTGCGCTTTTTTTTTTTCGCATTCCTATGACAAAATTCACATTTTTCTGTGATCCTTTGAAAGAATTCCCATTTGTTTTCACAATTCTTTGATGAAATTGAAATTTCTTTATGCGATCCTTTGAAGAAATTTGCATTTTTCTTCAATCCTTAGAGAGGAAATTTGTGGGGTGTTTTTCTGCATTCCTTTGACGGAATTCACGTTTTTTTCTGTGATTCTTTGAAGAAGTTTGCATTTTTTCTGCGATTCTTTGACTAAATTCGTATTTTTTGGGGGGATTTTTGACGAAATTGTTGATTTTTCTGCAAACGACTGATGAAATTGATTTTTTTTCTCCCCCGACTATTTGTCAAAATTTGTGTTATTTTTTATGTCCGAATATTTGGACTGATGACCGATTTTATTTTATCTTTTTTTAAATTTTCGGAACCGAATGTCTAATAAATATATTTTTTTAAATCTAGTGTCAAATTTAACGACCGAGAATAATTTTGTAGTCGTCAAATGCAATTATTTAGTTGCATTTGACGACTAACGACCGCTAATTTCGAACACTGGGGTCAAGCCCTATTTTCACCTTTTTTCTCTTTTAAACAGGTCTGCAATCTGCCTTTTCAAAAGACATAAATGCACCCTGCCCTTTTCCAGTATCAACTTTTCATTCTTGAATTTTCCAAAGCATATTGCCTTTTTATTTATTTTAGTCATACCCTTTTAGTCGTCTCAAAATGTTTGTCACGGTAGAACATAACATTTTCGGGTAATAGCGTAACATGTGCGTCAGTATATGTTCTTATTTAGCGTATTTTCTTTAATTTTGATACATATATATTTTTAATTCAACATTAATTGTAATTCTATTATTCCGCATTTAAAATTCCCTTTATTTTGAGTGGGAAATGGGAAAAAAGGTAGACATTTTTTTTCCATCTATACGATTAGGCCAAACTTGTATAATTTAGATGCATTTCAACAGTTATATGAATTATAACTGTACATATGATTGTTATTTTCTTTTTGTAACTTAGAAAGTATTAAAAGAAGAAAAAAAAAACAAATGTATAAATTCATTAAATCAAAAAAGAAAATTGGAAACAGTTTGCTAAAAGTATAAATCCATTCGAATGTATCTGATGAACTTATGTGAAGTACAGAGAATAATTTTTCAAAATAAATGTATTATTTTGAATGTTTAAGACTTTACTTAAAAAAAAAAAAAACTATGCTAAATTATATAAACGCTAAATTGATTTTACTCCAGAAATACATTTCCAAAAATGCATCACTGAAATTACCCAGAAGTGTTTTATAAATAGAATAAAATATTCTATTCCAAAAGAACCTTATGGAAACTTCCTTTCCCTAGTTAAAGAACTTAATTTACACGATTTTCAGAAGCTTATAATAAAAGCTTGCCTTTGATTTGATAGTACAGCAATTCAGAAACTCCAAGGATTTGAGCAGACAAAATGTCTAATTACTAAACTTTCTAGACCCCCCTCCCCATATGCTTCTAATATTTTCTTTGCATTTTTGCATCAATCCAGAGAATGTCCAAATTTGCTTTTAAAAAGGTGGAATTCCTCCTTTACAAGGAACTGTTTCATGCCTGGATACCTCAGTCATCTCTGTTGTTATGTTCATATTTTGAATTTCCCTTTGCAATCTTTCCTCCTTTTTTTTATTTTATTTTTTATTTTTTAACCCGTTTGTTTCCGTTTTTAACAAGCGCAGCTTAGCCATATTGGAATTCATTCATTCCTCTCTTTCTTCCTCGGTTTCTGCTTGGCGCGAGCTTCCCTGCATGTTTGCATTTATTGCCCATTGGTGCTTGCGATCTTTTCTCTTTCCCATTCATTGCTCCATTTGCGGTCACCAATTTGTCGTACCGTGAGTTTTTCGAAGCGTGTTTCACCAGTTACATTTGGTTTGCAGTCGATGTAGGTTGTTTCTTTTTCGAGTGCGGAAGCACAATAAGTGGGAAAGAATGCCCCACCAGTCGACGTCCCTCGACCTCAACTTCAATAATCTAGTTTAATAGAAAGCAATTCTGCAGTAATTTAACGATGACCCTGTTTTTATTTATCAAAAACTGTGTACTGTTTTCCTCTACTCGTTACGACAATGGTATCAATGACCGTTTTCCTGCAAGACACTGGTAAGATCGTTTCATTTTATTAACTATTAATTTTATGTGCCAAAATAAGGAAATATCTAGTGAATCCAGAGCCTGGAGTTTTTTTTTAAAGAAGACTAAGTCAATTTAAAAAAATATTTTAATGAATAGGCCTATGTGTGTAACATGTGGCCGATGCTTTAATTCTTTTACGCTTTTCCATCATGACCCATATTTCTCATTATGCACTTTTCAATAAAAGAAAAAAGGAAAAAAAAATTTAATTGTATGCATCAGATCTAAAGTTTTATCTTCTACTCAATGAATAACATATTTTCTGATTCATTACTAATTTTTATGCAAAGCCGCACAATCTTATTGTTCACCTGTACAACCGTACAAGTTTAGTTTCCAGCTATATTGTACTGTTTCATTTCCTTTAAGACTTTACATCTTAATAAAATATGTCTATTATAAATGCTAAAGTTATGTATGGAGGAGAACAGAGCAATATAAGCTAGCAGCCAAAATTTATGATTGATACACATTCTAGAATTTGGTTCCCGTTCAAAAAATGTTTTTATCAAACTGCAGTGTCTAAATATGGAAAGTAATTAGGGGTATAGGTCAGATTTTATTTTAAAATGATAAAATGTATAAAATATTCAGTTTAGAGATGGAAAGTTTTCTCCCAGATATATTTTTAAAACAAAGAATTTTGTGAAGGGTGCTGTTTTAAAGAGAAAAAATTGTGAAGAGTCCTGTTTTAAAATAAAAATTGCGAAGGGTCACTTCAAGGACACAAATTCTTCCTAAACAGAGCATTGGTAATAAAGTAAAACAGAACATTGGTAATAAAGTAGCTAGTAATGACTAGATGATATATATATATATATATATTAAGGATGCACTGAATATTCAGTATTCGGAAATATTACCAAATATTTTAATATCCAGCCAAACCGAATACTTAAACATTTTTACTTTCTTCTATCTTTACAAGAAGAAAGTACTGGATTCGTGAAAATTTTCGACTTCTGGTTTTCGACGGATTTATACGTTTTAAAATGCCCTGAACATGATTTGATGGTTTTTAGAAAATGTCTGTCTGTGAGCCTGTCTGCCACTCTGTGAGTCTGTATGTGACAAAAATTTTGTGGGCGCTGTATCTCAAGAGCTAATGCACGAAGTTTCATCAAACTTCAAATTCAGATATACTTTCATATGAATTGGTGCTAAATCGATGTTATTTCTTGTACTATTTAAATGATTTAATTGACGTGATTTATATAGAAGAAAGTTTTGTGATGGCCACAACATACTAGTTTTAAATGTTTTTACTAACTCTACAAAATTTCTACTTTTAGCGATCAATTAATAAACAAATTTAGAATAATTAAAAAATAGAATCATATTTAAATAAAAGAGAATGCTTTTATGTTATTTATTTGTTGTTCAAAAAGTACTCTTATTAACCCTCTCGCTGCGTAATTGTTTTATCAAAATAGTTTCAAAAATTGCGTATTTAATTCCTTCACGACGAGCTTATTTAAGAACTTTTATTCTTTTGCCACTGCTTTTTCAAAACAAAAATTTTCGCCTGATTTAATCAAGAAAATGCTTCGATTAGATTAAGCAAAATTTACTATAAAAAGTTACTGGTGGGAATGATCAAGGAGGGTTAATTAGACAGAAAAAATGCATCCCGATGAAATCTCGGGTTTTTTGCTACTTTTTTGCTACTTTTACTTTGACCGAGAAACTCTCGGGTTGCACAGTGAGAGGGTTAAGAATAACCATTGCTAACAGCCTTCATAGGAAATTCATTTACAAATGAAAGTTCCTGAATTTCGTCTGATGATAATCTGTTTGTTGCAGTGGTGTTGAGCTGTGGAGAGAGTTTATGGATGCTTACCCATACTGAATATGTTTGAAGTTAAAGAATCCCCTTTCCAGTCTTCTTATTTCAGTGCTATAGGGAGAACTCCATTGTTTGGTGGAAAGATATCACTAAATGCAACAGCTTTTTGAGCCTGCTTCAAAACTTGCTCATCTAGCAATGCTTTTGCTATCAAGTCTTACTAGCTCAGCATCAATTAAGAGAGACTATTTTCTAACGCTTCATACACTCTAAACTCAAAAATCTTTTGGGTGTAAATAAATGTACTAAACAAGTGGTGTGCTGCAGCATGCTGCGGGGTAAAATTGATCCGGATTATTTAATTGTACAAAATTATTTTTTTCTGGTTGAAAAATCAAAAATATTTTATTGCAAATAATATATTTTTTAAATTATTAAATTTCAATAAAAGATCACATAAATCATTGACTTATTTAATGTTTATCTATTGTTAAAATGTTTTAGCGTGTTACATGTATTTGGCAGTTTTCAATGGTTTAAACCAGTTTTTGATGCTTGTCATGTCAAAAACCCAACCCTAATCGGAGGGCTCCAGGTATGTGACACCTCGGTAGGGCTAAACTAAGAGAAACTTTGAAAATTAGGGCTTCATTTCACATCTCATTGTCATGGCTCTTTCTCTATCTCGTCCCTTTGTATTTTGCGATAAATCTTCTAACATCTCTTCGCTGCCGAGGACGATAGAAATCCTCGAGAAGTTTCTCGTAGGGAAATCTTGCAAAGCGCGAGAGAAATCCATGAGAAACTTCTCATAGGGAAATGTTGAAAAGTGCGAAAGAAATCCTCGAGAAGCTTTTCATCAGGAAATTTCAAAAACTTTGAAAGAAACCATTGAGAGGCTTCCCATCGGGCAAGGTTGAAAAGGGCGAGAGAAACCATCGAGATTCTTCCCATCGGGCAAGGTTGAAAAGGACGAGAGAAACCATCGAGAGGCTACCCATCAAGAAAGCTTGAAAAGCGCGAAAGAAACAAACCATCGAGCACCTTCTTATCGGGACGCGTCGATATGCCCGAAAAATCATCGAGATGAGATTTGCGAGATAGAAATGAAGCTTTCAGAGTCAAATTACCGCATTTCAGGTTTAAGTCATAATTTCTCAAAGGAGTCCAATCCAAAGGTTATCCAATCTCTTTTTAGCTCATAGGCTATCTAAGCCTGAGAGCTAATGTGCTCGCTGGTTCTGAACGCGATAACTCTTGATAGAAATGTCCGATTTGCTTAAAATTTTTTTCTACGTTCATTCTGATAAGGCGTTCCCCTGATTAGTTTTGGGGTTCATTGGTTAAGGATAAAGAGGGAAAAGGGAGCTGGTTAACCCCCCCCCCCCCCCCCCCCTTAATTTAGATAAATGGGTTTTTCATACAGAATTATTAGATTTACTCCAAATTTGGTATACCAGTTTATTATGTTAAGAAGCTGCCTTGATTAGATTTGGAGGTTTATGGATTAGGTTTAGAGGGGGGGGGGGGGGGCTAGTCTCCCTCTTAATTTAGATAAAAGGGTTTATCATGTAGAATTATTCGATTTACTTCAAATTTAATTCACCTGTTTATTCCGATATGGCGCTTCCTTCATTAGATTTGGAGGTTCATTGGTTAAGTATAAAAGGACGAAAAGGGGGCAAGTCCTCTCCCCTTAATTTATATAAATGGATTTTCATGCAGAATTATCCAATTTACTTTATTTTTTTTTCTATGTTCATTCTGATAAGAAGCTTTACTGATTAGATTTGGAGGTTCATTAGTTAAGTATAAAGGGGTTAAAGGGTGTTAGACCCCCCCCCCCCCTTAATTTACCGATGTTTTTCTTTTCATGCAGAATTATCTAATTTGCTTCAAATTTGGTATACTAGTTTAATATGTTAAGGAGCTTCCCTGATTAAATTTGAAGGTTCATTAGTTAAGTATAAAGGGGGGAAGGGGAAACCCCCCCCCCTTAATTTAGATAAATGGGTTTTTCACGCAGAATTATTAGTTTTTCTCCAAATTTGGTATACCAGTTTATTATGTTAAGAAGCTGCCTTGATTAGATTTGGAAGTTTATGGGTTTTGTTTAGAGGGGAGGGGCTAGTCTCCCTCTTAATTTAGATAAAAGGGTTTTTCATGCAGAATTATTCGATTTTCTTCAAATTTAATATACCGGTTTATTCCAATATGGCACTTCCTTCATTATAATATATAATAAAAAATCTCATAAAAAAAATCCAAAAACTTATTTAGATATACAGGTGGTATCTTCCTGCCAAATCTTGTAGCTCTATGTGCATCAATCTCTTTAGTACACAAGCTTTTACCTTTGTTATTATAGATGTAGTTTTGTTTTCAATTTTGATGGAGAAGTATATCCAATCTATTAAAGGAACTCTTAATTACATTGTCTTATTGTTCTTTTTTTTCCCCTTAGGCTCTCTTCAGTATGTATTTCTATATTCTTAAAAAAAAAGTAACTCTGTCACCGCCACTGCAGTTATGAGCATTGGTAGTACTCACATTATACAGAAATGATTGATAAATGTGCTGGCACAGACAGTTTTTAAATCGAAGAATCCGTTTAAGAGATATTTGATGTTAAAGTTTGTCAAAATCATTCCACTAAAAAAAGTTTGTAGCTGCAAAAGCTATGCATAGGAATTTAATCCTTTTTTCTAAGGATATACGTTACAAGCCTGTGGTATGCAGACTGCATTTATTTTATTTTATTTTTTGACTGATTTTTTTTTTCAATTTTTTATTTAAATTTTCATCAGATATTTTTATTCACATTTAGAAAAAATTATTATTTTAAATTATTGCCAATTGTAAAAACAGCGTAATAAGTAAGTAAAAGTAAGCGTAAAGTTCCTTTCAATTACAAATGTATTCGCATGTAACTATTGAAAAAAGAGAAATAAAACTTTAAAATAAGAATTCAATGATCACATTTTAAAAGCAGGAAAATATTTAAAATTTCGTCACAAAAATTGTACTTGCATGCGAATATTAAAAAAGTTTTAAAAATTAACATTAGCCCTTTATCTATTAATGGTACTTATAAGTACCATTAAAATAACTTGTTATAAAATTCATTTAATACATCGATTAGTTGTAGTACAGTTTAGAATGAGTTATAGATACATTACTTTATCTTCTTCCAAAAGCATTATTGGTTACACAAAACAAAAATATTTTTAAAAGGATGATTTCTTTTGCATTTGTATCTTTTCAGTTTTTATTGGCGTTGCAGGGGGGGGGGGGGAATTTTTCAATTCGGAAATATTTCTATTGTAACAACATTATATTTGTACATTTCTTAATTCTACAAAATACTAAGAAAAAGATTTGAGTGGGGTTAAAAATATTGCACAAAATACCTGTAAATTCATATTTAATTAATCCTTCTAAAATTTATTAAATGATTATGTAAATCTTCTAACGTAGTTTAAACAATTCACGAAAAGTGCTTTAGAAGATATAATTTTCATGAATTCATAATTCAGTACATAAAGAGTTAATATGTGCTAGTTAAAAGCAGTAAATAGGAGAAATTACATCACATTTAAAATGCACATATAATAATATTGCCGAACAGTTTAAATTAAAAAATATATTTACACGAGACTGGTAGCAGAAAGTGCACAACGTGCGTCGTAGATTTATTTTGGACCTTGCAGATAAATTTGCCAACTTGAAAAAAAAAAAAAAAAAAAGTACGAAAATTCTGACAAAAAATATCGCAAATTCGACAAATGGTCGCCGAAAAATATCAATTTCGACAATAGTTCGCATAAAATATCTGTAATTTATAGCCAAAGGGTCGGTATAAAAATGAGAATTTCGCCAAAAGAGCCCGGAAAAAAACATGAATTTCGTCCCAGGGTTGTGGAAAAAATGCAAATTTGTGTCACAGGATCCCAGAAAAAACACGAATTTCGTCAAAGGATTATGGGCATAATGCGAATTTAGTAAAAGAATCACGGAAAGAACGCGAATTTAGTCAAACGATTGTGGAAAAAACGCAAATTTAGTCAAACAATCACAAAAAAATGCAAATTTATGTCAAAGGATCACGAAAAAACGCAAATTTATGTCAAAGGATCGTGAAAAAATGCAAATTTGTCGAAGGATAGCGGAAAGAAGGCGAAATTTCGTCAAAAGATCTCGAAAAACATAAATTTCTGCCAAAAGATCGCTGTACAAACTTGAATTTTATCCAAAAATCCCGGAAAAAAAAAAAAAAAAAAAAAAAAAAAAAAAAAAAAAAAAAACGTGAATTTTGTTCCAGGGGCGCAAGAAAAATGCAAATTCCTGTCACAAAATAGCAGAAGAAACTTTAATTTCATCAAAAGATCAAGGAAAAAACACGAACTTAGTGAGACAATCGTGGACAAAATGCAAGTTTCTGTAAAACGATTGCGAAAAAACGCAAATTTCTGTAAAACAATCGTGAAAAAATGCAAATTACTGTCAAAGAATCTCGAAAAACGCAGATTAATGTTAAAGGATCATGAAAAAAAAAAAAAAAATTATGTCAAAAGATCGGAATTAAATTTGCGGAATATTGTCAAAAGGTTGTGAAAAACGCTAATTTCTGCCAAAGGATCGCTGTAAAAACGTGAATTTCGTCCTAGGGGTGCCGAAAAAACGTAAATTTCTGTGACAGAATCGCAGAAAAAACACGAAGTTCATCAAAGATTCAAGGAAAAAATGCAAATTTCGCAAAGGATCGTAAAAAAAAAAAAAAAAAGCTCATTTTTGTCAAAGGATCGCAAAAAAAAAAAAAAAAGGCAAATTTTGTCAAAAGATCGAGAAAAACGGCAAATTTTGTCAAAAGATTGCGAAAAACAGTATATTTCGTCAAAAGATTGCGAAAAAACACAAATTTCATCAAAAGCGCTCGAAGAAAAACACATAATTAGTGCCAGTAGTGGATTTTCGCTTCTCTCCTCCTCCCCCCCCCCCCCCCAATCTGTTGTAACCTTTCAGAAAATTTGCTGTGAATTTCTTACTTAGAATCACCCCTGGTATTAATCAGTAAGAATGCTGTTTATTTTAACTCATAATGTTTGTATACAAGAAAATGTAACACACTACTCCCACAGGCAATTTTCTTCCTACTAAATTGCTGTCGCAGACACAACCATAACTTTCTGCTACTGGGACACGAGAGATTTATTTCGTATTTTGTGGTGATCTTTGTACTATTGTCAATTCTAAGACAGCGCGAATAATAATTCTTCCTTTCGAACAACAAATGTATTTTCACGTGAATGTTAAAGGAAGAAATAAAATTTTGGTGAAAATTACATCAGATTTAAAACGATATATTTAAAATGTGTTATTTAAGACAATTTTCTTATAACGTTTTTAAAAAAATTTCAAAAGTCAACCACTTTGTTTGATTTGTTCATTTTATATAGGCTGATTTTCAAATGCTGTTTACTGGTCTTATTTAATCAATCACGAAAACAGCCATTAAATGTCTGAACAGCAGCTGATTATACCTTAAAATCACTCGGTGAAGTGGAAATGAATGGAAATCTGTTTACAGTGAGATCACTACTGGTTGTTTAATTATTATTCAAATCTTCCATAATCTTTTTAAAGTGGATCAAATTAGCGTGTCTTTAAACTCTGCGGTGTCTTAACGAGACTTGTCAAGCGTAGTTCGTAGGAGGCAGAGCCCTCTAGTTTATCAGAAGAAAGTATTGGAATCATGAAAATAATTTCCATTTTTTGATGGATTTACATGTTTTAGGTTGACCTGAATACGATTTGACTATTTCTTTTAAATCTCTATCTATTTGTGATACAAAATTTGTAGCTACTCTATCTCAAAACTAAAGCATGGAATTTCATCAAATGCCATATTTAATTAGACTTTAGCACACATGGGTACTAATTAGGTTTCGGTGTATTTGGCCCAACAGGGTGGCATTGCTATGTTACATTTTTCACAATTTGCATGATAATTATACCTTAGCATCGTTAGGGTGAAATTCAATCAAACTTCACATTCATTTAATCCTTGACATAAATTGGTACTGATTAGATTTTGGTGTAGTTCGTGACAGGTGGCAGGCACTACTGGGTTGCAATTTTAATGATTTCTGTGAAAGCCAGATCGCGGCATGTTTGGGATTAAATTTCACCACATTTGATATGTGAGATGATTATGAATAACTGGTGATTCAATATTGGTTTTGATCACTCCCCACGGAGCTTTGCCATACTAGGCTTTTTCCGATGAACATTATAGCTTATCCTAGCTTCTATTGTGTAGAAAGAAACTAAATTTTATGTTTGAGGAAAATAATTAATACATATTAATCTAATTTTAATATTCAACAGGAATCGCTATTATGCTGTGCTCTTTTTATTGACTGATCATTGTTATTTTTTACCTTTTAAAGAGAATTATCAAGGTGAATGCCGAAATATTGAATACTTTCTATATTCTTGCAGTAGGATATTTAAATATGTTTCTATAAAACTGTGTACCGATTTTTTTTAAATTTGCATTTTTTTATTTTTTTTTTTCGATGTTGGATATTTTTCTCTTTCTACATAATTTTTCGCTTCAAATTCTGGCTTCACTTTGATGTTGAAAGTGCTTCAGGATCAAATCAGTCTTCATTAGAAATTTCAGTGTCATCTACTTTTGTAGAGCTATTTCAATTTCACCACAAACATGTGCTGGCAGAACAGGCCCAAAAATGTCCTCACTTATATTTTCCTCATCTATTAAACATCCACTTTCGTCTAGAGGTAGTTTACAAATGTTAATGCATTCTTCTTCAGAATCATCCGATAATTCATGAAAGTATTCAATTGCATCTTCTGCTGTACAAAATGGTTTTGAATGAGACATCATGCATGCTGTGTGACGTTTCCTAACTGTAAAACAATTACAGAGGGAAGTAAAAGAATAAGAATTCCTTATTTTCCAATTTCACTTCTCCAATCCTATCTTTGCTCTCAATTTAAGTCATAAAAACGTCTGACTATCAACAAACACACGTGTTTTTCGGCGGCAGCTATGAGCAGTCTACTTCATATCAGAGAACATGTGTGAAAGATTGGGTGGGGGTGGGGGTGCAAGGAAATTGAAAGTAGATCAAAGTCGTAAACGAAACACACATACTGCAATATATATTAAAACACACATACACACATAAATAACGCCTGCATTCAACAGTTAAAAGTATATATAAATATTATAAAAACATACATACAATTATTACAATCATACAATTGTATTTATTGTATGTATGTCTGTATAATATTTATATATACCTTTAAAAGTCGTAAACATCTTTCATACACTTACTAAAATTCTCATATTCAGAAACTTTTTATCAATACTTATATGCACTGTAATGAAAGAACTTTATCATGTTAAAAAAATAAACCTTTACACGCCAATGTTCTATTTCTGGAACATGCAGATTTGTTATCGAAAAGAAACAATAAAAATATTTTTTTTTTTTTGTTAGAACTTATGTTCTACGAATAAAATGATAATTTTTAATTACTTTCACTCAGTTACAAAAACATTTGTTAAATTTTGAATTTTATTTGAATTTTTCAATTTTGTCCGATGAAAAGTCTAAAAAAAGACTGAAATTGTGATTTTTTGCCCCCTACACGCTATTTATTTTATTAACGTAATATCGCTGCTATATCGATGTCAGCATTTATGTTAAATGAATTTTATTATAATCTAAAAGTTAAAAAGAAATGAAATTGCACCTTATTTCTCATATCTCCCCCCCCCCTTTTTTTTCGGTGCTTTCGTAATTATATAAATACGTAGCACTTAATAGTCGTTGTTCAGTCTGTCCGTCTGCATATAACAGAGCAAAAGCTACCCGATTGAATGGTCTGAAATTTTAAGTAAATAATTGTTGCAATATTTTGTTGAGTCAATTCAAATTTTATGAAAATCAGATGTATAGTTTAATTACAAGGACAGTTAAAAGTTTTCCATAATGGGAAAAAATTATTTGAAGTGCCCTCTGCAGTGATGTTTTCCACATTAGTAAAAGGATTCCGGTTTCAATGTTTTAGTCCAAAATAGTAAATGTTGTCCTCCTTTTAATGAAGTTTATTCAGAATTTGTTCAGCAATTTTTGAATTTTTATGAGATATTTTTAATTCTTAAAAGGAATCCAGTTTCAATAATTTAGCCCAGTTTAATAAATTTTGTCATATTTTGAATACAATTCATCCAGAATTGGTACAGCATTAAAAAAAATTTTTTTTGAAAGTGGGTAATAATAGAGAAGTTTCTCCTAACTTTTGTTTTGTGGTGGATAAATAGGAGAATTCTGACAATTTCATATTGTTACCAAGAACATAAAGATTTTGCTTTTTATAAGGTAATAAGCAGTTAGCAGGGTCAGCGCAATATTGCACAGGGCTTTGGCAAAGGAATTAATGGGATCTAACGTATACTACAATACTGATCTAATAAAATTTACATTTAAATTGTATACATCATAGAATAATATATGACGACATGAGTTTCAAAACTCGCCTTATCCAGAAAATCAAATCTGGGGAATCGCGAAAAACCTCTAACTGCGTCCATTGGTTTTCATTGTAGATCAAGATTTTACAAGGGCTGAAATACAACATAAAACTAGTTTTTTGCGCTGACTGTTGTGTTTTTTCAATGCAAGTTTTTAAATAGAATAAATTTATAAAGAAAACTCAATATAGATAATAAATGTACCCCAAAAATACCACTAATTTCACATGTGATATGCATAATTATTTTCGATTTCAAAAAATCTTCTATACTTTACAATATTTTAAATATTTTTTACGTTCACAGTTACTTTCACCAAATCTATACATTCCCTGGAAATTATATCAACTTTGCCTGTAAGAAATAAAGTTAATACTCACTTTTTTTTTTTATCATGAAAAAACATTTAAAAACAAATGTTGATTAAAAAAATATACCGAGGAAACGTTATTTCGAATTCTATACACTTGGGGTCCTGGGTAGTTGGCCCGTTTGACCGATGGTTGCACCGGCACTGGGTAATAGTACAGAAAATTTTTAGCTTTCTCTTTGATGAAAAGAATATCTTTAAGCCAAAGAAACATGTTATGATAATTTGGATGTTTAAATATGTATTGTAGTATTGTTTTCAGTTATAAATTACACTATTAAACAATTTTAAATGGTATGAAAAATAAATAATGAGGAAGGAAGAAGTATTTTAATTCTTGATTTAACAGAAACTTTTCTGCAGGGGTAAATAGTCTTGTTTAAAAGAAAATGCATTCTAATAATTAAAAATATGCAAAAAGGCATTTTACTCTATCCATTTCCTTTTAAATGATTCAGAGTTGTGAGCTTTAAATTAATTTTTTTTTTTAGTTTGAATCTTTTGTCCCCTCCTAATTGAATGTTTCAATCCATTTGACATGTTGTTCTTTTTTTTTTTCTTTTTCTTTTGGCAGCACGCAAAGGTCTGTCTATGAAGACTGGTCAAGCAGTAGCTTAATATAGTAACTTTTGTGTTCTGCGATTTTTTTTTAATTTTTAGGATTTTAATGAGATTTCTTAAAATTTGTGTGTATTCCATAGTGGTTTTTTAGCATTCGTGGAAGAATTCCAGTTACAGCACTTTAGCCCACTGTGACAAATTTTGTCCCCTATGATTTTTGAGCTTTTAGTGATTTTTAGCATTTTTATTTTGCAGTGATTTTTTCAGTCACTGAAAAAGGGAACTAAAGGGGACCTTTTTTAAAAAAGGGGACCATTTCAGAGCCCTGAAATCAATTTAAAGCCAATACATAAATCACTTTTTCTGATGTTATCTTTAAATCTATATAAGACCGATGGTTAAATTGGATTTCTGATCTTTGCTATCGCGATGTAAGACAATGACTAAATTGTGATTTAAGGCAATGGCTAAATCGTGATTTAAGACATTGGCTAAATCGCGAATTTCGATGTTAGCTGAAATCGATTTAAGACCAATGGTTAAATCGGATTTCCGATGTAAGCTTTAAATTAATTTAAGGCCCGGGCCTACTCATTAATTATACATTAAAAAGGTTTTAAATCACAAAAATACAAAATTAATCTTTACTTAAAAGAAAATGTTTTGTCTAATTACCTCATTATTCAATGCAAGGGCTTGAATCAGATCTTGTCTATTAAAAAATTCAGCATAACCAAAACCTCTTATTCTGCCTTTATCACCATTTTCACGAGGAAGACGAACATTTTTAACCTATATAATTATAAGAAAACATTTAAGTTTTTAAATATTACCCACAGAAATACAAAAATATTTAGACAGTACATAAAATCAACATTATTTTTAAATATATGTTCAAATGAAAAATATATATATATATATATATATAGAGGGTACGTATAATCGAAGATCGCACAAAGGGTTTTGTTTAATATTCCTTTCAAAACAACTTATCCTTTACTTTAATTAATAAATCAAAATCAACAATTTTTCATTATTCTTATTATCATTAATAACAACATAGATGGCAACATCTTGAAATTTTTTAAATCTTAATTAACAGAATGCAGAATATAAAAAAATTATTACAACCTTAAATCATGAATATGCAACAGCAAAAAATAACTAAAATGTTCATAAACCTTACAAAACAGAATACAGAATGACAAATAATATTTTTTTTCCACATTAATAATAGATTTAAAGCAGATAAAATCTAGGCTCCTTGAAAAAATTATAAGTAATATCAATGTATGATTTAATAATATATATTTTTTTTCTATGAACTAGCAAAATAATTTAAAGCCGCATACTGAGATCACTTAAAATGCATCGTGAAAATTTCCAAGCATAGAATATATATATATAACAAGAACAATTTAAAGAATTATATCACCAAAACAATTTTTATCGAAAAGCTATACACTGTAAAAATGAAAAAAGCCAAAATTAACAATTGAAAATCTCTAGATCTAGATTATCCTACCAAACAAATAATATCTGAAGACTGAAAAATCAAATCTGTACAACTTAACTAACGTTAATGTATGACTTAGAATTAGAGATGGGAAATTTAATTACTTTTGGTTAACAGATTGCATCGTTCCGCACTTGCACAGATAACCAGGTTGCAACAACCTGTTATTTTTTTAACGTGTATAATAGTGATGCAACGAATAGTGGTTTGGCCGAATAACCGAATACCGAATATTCGGCCAAGTTACAGCCGAATATTCGGCCTATTCGGCCGCCGAATAATGAACTTATTTTTGCCTAAAAACAAAATATAGTATGCACTATTCTTGTATGTTTCACAATTAAAGTGTATTGTTTTCTTTTAAAAAATTATTTATATACAAATTTTTAATTTTTGAAAGCATTATTTTACTCTGAAAAAAATATTCGGCTATGTTCGGCCTAAAAATTACCTCAATAATATAATTCAGCCAAAAAAAGAAATTCTTAGCAGAAGTTCATCATCAGGTACTGTCTAGTTACATTTTAATAGATATTATGTGTGTTGTTGTTACATTTTAAAATAATGACAAAATTTTAAAAGTACTAGGAAACATAAGTTTCAGCTTTCAGGTGAAATAAAATAAAAAATAAGAAATCTTAATATCTTAAGAAAAACCACTGATAGAAAGGATGAAAGGAATATCCTCTAAAATGGTGGAAAGAGATCATTGTAGACTTTATAAAGCTCATAATTAACAATTTTTTTTTTTTTTTGCTGTTAGCAGATAGCACTATTAAGTGTATAGTGAATGTTTTCAGATTCAGAGGAAAGAAATATCTGTAAGGAAAAGCAAATTACATTCATTGCATTTAACAGTATCTGATGCTCTAACATACCACAGATCAATAAATGATTTCATTGTTGCAGGTAAAAAAAATCGTTTACACATTTTAATCATTTGCCGTTAGCGTGTTCAAGATTAACTGATATACAAATTAATGAGTTAAAAATTCCTAAGAAGAAATTATTTCAACGTGTGTAGTTCAAACTACTTAAAAGGTGACATAAACATATAAAAAATAGTATTTAATGCAACACTGAGATCTACGAGATATGTTTCTGTCACCTTTTACGTAGTTATAAATAACTATGTTTGTATGTTATAAAGTTTATTATTAACAAGGTGAAAATTTCCTTCACGACACTAGTGTTTAATACAGTGTTTTGACTCTATTGATTAATTTTGAATTTAACAAATTATGTTAGCATATTACAGATACTTTTTGTACTTACTGATACAGCATAAAATTTTTTTAACATGATTCCTAAATTAGCCTCTTATATAAAAATGGGTAGATAAAACCCATTCGAGGTTTGAAAGTTAATGGGAAAAAAAAGTGTTTGTTAATTTCAAATAAAGTTTTCATTTACATAATGAATATAAATTGTCAAATTAAAAAGTTATACTGTGTAAATATAAAAACATTTGTTACAGTATTAGTATTCGGCCAAGGCCGAATAATGAACTTGATATTCGTCCGAAGCCGAATATTCGGCAGACAAGCCGAATGGGCCGAATATTCGTTGCATCTCTAGTGTATAACTAATCGTCGTGTTTGCTGTCAGTGGATGTTTTAAACAAAAGACCTTCAAACAAAATGTTTGAAATAATTTTGGGACATAAGTATAGATGATTTTAAGATGAATTCACAAAATTAAAATCAGCTTATGGTTAAAAAATTAATTCAGACAAAAACTTACCTAGTTATGATACTTTGAATTTCATGCATTTTCAGCAATTTCTGAGAACATGCTTTTCCATTTATGGTGACTCAAACATTGAAAATTCATAAAATTCTAAGCATCATAACCTAGTAAGGTTTGCCCATAGAGGAATAAATTTTTGCTGTTTTACTTGTTAGAATATGCAGAATTTCTTTTCTAAGTAAAACTTATAGGATCCAGGCATTGTATAAAATGTGTAATTTTTTAACTCTTTAAAAAGTAATTATTTTAATGTAAATTGGTTTTTATCTGATATAGAACAAAATTTTAAACATTTTTGCAATTGGAACTATGCCCCTAACACGGATGAAAGTGCACTAAAGCCAATTTGTAGCAGTTTTGGAGCAGCAAAAATCTAATTTTGGAGCAGTAAAATCTGATTTTGTAGCAGTAAAATCCATTTTTGTAGCAGCAACAATGTAATTTTGCAACAATAAAAGCTCTTTTTGGAGCAGATTGAAATTCTAATGCTAATAAACTCCTAAAAATTATGATTGCTATCTTGAAAATATTTTTACATTTATGCTTATGTCCATATCGCAGTTTTCTCCATTGTCCGTTGGGTTGGTTGATTTTTGACGGCCAATTATCTACACGAGGGATATAGGCCCGGGGGGAGTGCCCTCCGTGGGGGTCTTTCTAAGGGAACCTAATCCGTATTAACGCATGGAAGATCCACGGCTCGAAGAAAACCACGAAAACTCCGAACGATTAGGAAGACGAGCGCGATTGGGATCGAACCCAGCACTTCCTGTCTACCAGTTTCGAGAGCAGAACCTCTCGGCTACTGGTGGGGCCCATTGTCCGTTGGGAGAAGATTTACATTGGAGGAATTTCCAATCTTGCGATCGGCAGTAGCAACAAGGACATGTCTTTTCCTTTTCTTTTGGTAACTTAGTCCTAGAGAGGGAAGGGAGAAGGGAACAATGTGAAGTACAAATGCTTGTAATCTGATTAAAGAAACGTTCTTTGCTCTGGCCTCCTGAATGAAAACGATCTTGGACCAAATATTTTTGCCTGATTAATTTTTTTTCATTTTAACATTTGCAACTTTTATTTTATTTTGAACATTTGAATAAAAAAAATTAAGAAAAAGTAATGAAAATTAAGCACCTTCATTAAAATTTAAACTAATTCAAGTACTTTCAAGGATATTTTTTCGCTCTTAAAAATTCAAGGACTTTCAAGCTCTATATGAACCATGAATAAAAATATTTTTTTTTTAATTAATAGCATAGCATCACTCAAAATTTGATATCATTACTTTAAAGATCCACATTAAAAATTATTAGAGCCATAAGATAAAGTGCTGCATCACAAACTTTTAACCCAGTAAGGGTTTTTGTATTGATAATACTAACCTTTTAGCTAAAGATTGAGTATTAATTTGGTTCAGGTATGATTGAATTTAAGGATGAAAAAAATTAGTTTAAAATCAAAAAATTTCACTCAGGACTTCGATGTGAAAAAGAAGAGAAAGAATGCATAAAACACTGATTTTTACAATTCCCCTTGCTAATGTTAAACCTATCGGTATAGAATGATTTGCATATTTAAAATATCTCCTCAGGAAATTAATATTTTTTATTTCTTTTTTTCAGTGTACTCTCCTTAAAGGATGTCTCTTTTTTCCCTTAGTTTTCAAAATATTCATAAAATATATATAATTAATTTTGCTTGAAGTATCTTACCTGCAACTCATCAGCTTTTAACACCTAAAATATTAAATTAAGCATACATTTTAGAAAGATTTTGACAACTAAGAAAAAATAAGTTTAAAATATTAATTTCTTGAGGCGATATTTTAAATATGCAAACACATTCTACGGCCACATGTTTAACATTGAGGGCAACTAGGACTGATTAACAGCTTTAATTTTTCTGGAAAAGTTTCAAATTTCTCAGAAATTTCAAATTTCCTTGACTTTTTCCAGCCTATAAAATTTTTCCAGATATTTTTAGGAGGCTAGACATTCTGTTATTATAACTACACTGTCTGTCTATACAGATACAATATAAGCAAAATAACTGCAAAACCACACCTAAGTAGAACATTTTTGCAACTAAGAAAAAATTATTAGATGCCATTGATGCCTGATTATTTCCTCCTACATTCTAACCAGGGTTGTAGTGGGTAGCTGCCCGGGTAGGTTTTATATATATATATATACATATACATATATATATATATAAAATCCATGTAAAAAACCTGGGTTTTTTTAAATATATTTCTGGAAAGGAACAAATGATGTATTTGTTAACAGTTTATGGTTATTTTGTTTTATTTATTCACTTTGAATCTTAGAAAATATATTCATACTAATTTACTTGCATTTTTAAATTGGGAACCCTATAATTTTAAAACATTTTAGCTTTTAATTTAAAATGTAAATTTAAGCTTTTCAGTTAGCTTCAAGAGTATTATATTTACTAAACTTATTATATTTATTAAATTATTTTATGTATTTTTTACTGCTGATTCCGAAAATGACCATTTTTAACCATCACGTCAGGAAAATTAAATAAAAAAAGTTTTACATCTATTTTATAGCATCCCTTTTTACCGCTGAATCTGAAACTGACCTTCATTTTTAACCATCATGTAAGGAAAATTAAATAAAAAAAGTTTTATAGTATCAGATTTTTGTTATATTTTAACTTTGACACTTACGATTTGCAAAAAAATTATTATGTGATGGTCGAAAATGAAGGTCATTTTCAGATTCAGTGCTAAAAAGAACCTAAAAATCAATTATCAAAAGTTAAAATTTCTTGCTGGTAATCTATCCAAAATTGTGTGTGTTATCCTGTAAAATAAGTATGAATGGTAACCACCGAAAATCATAATAATATTAGATTGTCATCGGATTTATATCAGTATGTATATAAAATTCAATCTTGAATGGATATTTGAAAGTGAGTTAAATTTAGAGTACAAATTTTGAACTGGGAAAACATACATACGATCGTTGAAGTTAAATAAAATCAATACAAAAACCCTTAACGGGTTAAAAGTTTGTGACGCAGCACTTTATCTTATGCTCTAAGAATTTTAAATATGGAACTTAAAAATAATGATATCAAATTTTGAGTGACGCTATGCTATTAATTATAATCTCTCTATATATTATTTATTTCATCTTTTTATTTTTTTTATAATCGCATGTGCAAAAATTATGTTCAATTTAAAAAAATGTATAAAAGTTTATTCATTGATGCTTTAACATTTACACCTCTCATAAATTCCAAGTATGAGTTTTAAAAGATATGATAACAAAATTTTAGTGACGCTTTGATGTGACTTTAAACGATGTTTTAAAATTAAATTTAAATTATTTTTGTTTTGGCTAAGATATATTCACGCATCTAAATAATAGTTTTAATTTTCCAATATACTTTAAATATGTCACTTTCACTGAATTTATATAATGCATTTAAATGTATTTATTTGAATAAATTGATTTATCCTTTGTCCAATGCTATTAAAAATTTAAAATAAGATTTATGTAAATAATTTTTTTGTCTCATAGTATCCATTTGAATACATTTCCCTTAGTTTGGATACAATGATGCAAAAAAATTATTTACTCAACGTAATTGGTAAGCGATATAATTAACAATTCCCTTCAGGGAAATCCAAAGAAAATTTAATATATTAAATATTAAAATTATAATTAATCAATGCGCTGTGTCATTTTTTTCGTAGATCGTTTACCTTCTAAGTCTGCATTTTCTTTCATATAATAATTTTTTTAGCAAATCATATGGATAAATAGATTATTTATTTTACATTCCCACATCTATAAGAGAAAAATATTAATTAAGTATTAATACAAAGAAAAGATTACTCATATACAATCTTGATTACATTTTATTATAGGAGAAAATTTACAATAAAAAAAAGTTATTTACATATTGTGGGTTATATATTTTAATAGTAATGCTGATGCACATCTTTATATATATATTTACCTATTTCAATTAATCAATCTATTTAATTAATTTTATAACACGTGAATATCACCATAGTCTGCGACTTTTTATATGCAATTACTATAACTGATTCACAATGGAAATAATCATAAATTTCTCTACCTGGATTACTGCCCCGGGCAGCATGGAACCTTGCAGTATACGGGTGAAACCCAATCATCATCACAAATAAAATATTCCATTGATTGAAGCACTATTTAATTATACAGGATCGCCTTTTTTTTAAGGCCACATTAGGCTAAATTTCATTTATATATATATTTATGTTATACGATGCAAAAGTAAGGTGTTAATATATATTATAAGGACTCCAGCAACATCTTATTTTTTTTTGCTGCCAACTGCATCGAGGACAAATCTGCAAGTGAAGTCTGTCTCTTACATACACAGAAAAAAAAGCAAAAAATCACAATGTCCTGTTTACATTACATATGCAAACATAAAATTATACCATATACCTATAAAATTTGCATAGAGAGTTACCGCCCATCTTTACAGGCGAATATCATTGGATGAAACTGAATTTATGTGTTGCAATCGTATAGGTTGAGTTTTGCTGATCCCAATTATATTTGTTTAACTTATTCCATCTGTGTGGTCCTTTCTGGTCAAGGGTTAGCTGTAAATTTTCGTTGTTATCCCTTCGTGTTGTCCTACACAACTATAAATCGTAATTTCGATGACTTTTGTAGATTTATTAGTATCGTAAATTTTATCTGTACGATACTTTACCAAGACATGCACTTAATCTAGTTCAGGTTCCATTATAGTCATACGAATGCTTCTTTTTATATGCTGCCTCGTATATAATAACATCATAGTTTATAGATAAAAGTTAAAGTTTGTTGGAAAGACATATTCTTTCCATCAGTATCATGATGAAAATTTTTACTTTTAGGAGCTCAAAACAGCCAGTCAGGATAAAATGGTTCATTTTGAGCTAATCGTGATAATTTAAGTATATAAAGTAGAATTTACTATCAGTCAAAAATATGTCCAAGACTGAAGGTCTTGCACCCATGGCTGTAATCAATTAGCCTAAAAGAAATGCTTCAGGTGTTTTTTTTTTTGTTTTTTTTTTTTTTCCCTTCTGTTTTTCTTTTGTTACAGAGATAAACGGCAATAAGAATTTTTTTCCCCTTTAGGTTAAATTTTATAAAAAATAAAATACTACGATGCTTTAATTTTTGAAGCTGAAAAGAGTTATATTAAAAAAAAAATAAATAAACGAAAGATGTCATTTTAAGTCAATTTTCGTTTATAATATTATTAGAAACGATTCGCAAATGAATCATTTTATAAACGGGATTGGAAATCTTAAATTTGATTTCGTCAGACCTTTTATTTAAATTGTGCGTTCTTTAAAAATGAAAGATTTTGTTTAATTTCTTTAAAAGAAAACTCAAAATTAAATTAGTAATCTATCTGTATTACACTCACATATCACAAGAAATACCTATGCCACACATGAACGTTATTTTGTAAGGAAAACAGTTATAAGTATTGTTGAAAATAAAAACAATTCAGAACATTATACTAATTAGAAAGAATCGGTTACAAAGAATGCTAACTGGATAATTAGAAATTGTACTCACTTTCTCCCCTTGGAATGCCATTTCAAGATCTTTGATATTTCTTATTTCTTCAGTCAACTTCGCGTATCGCGTAGTGATACATGGCGAAGTCTTATGGCGAACGCGATGAATTTTCATTTCGAAACGAGAATTTTCGATAAATATCGAATTTCGATACGAGAATTTTTTTTTAAATGTGAAATATTTTCTCCTTAAAAAATGTTTACTTACTATGAATAACAATGAAATAAAATACCTATAATTACAAAATACTGCTCCATTTTAAAAAATCAGTCTAAGTATTTTAAAGCACATAATAAACTGTTTTCGTAGTTTAAAAAAAAAGATTTATTGCCAATATTAAGATTTTTAACTGTGACCTAAACCGCGCAAAACCGATGTGCAACGTTCTGTCTGCTAGCCCATAGAATAACATGTAATCCGCGATCCTAAGAAGTCCATTTTTTCATGCGGATTATATAAAAATTAAGAGTTTTCCTAGATACTAGGTTAGTTTTATCCACTTCTTCAAAAACAGATTCATTTTATATATTAATGTTTTTAAAAAAATCTAGACCGTTTCGGAGAAAAAAAAAGACAAACTTACACCATCGAAATTGCTTTCAAAATGGGTTTACAGATCTGAAAACATACTGCACGTAGAATTGTAAAAAATTCAGAATAGGATTAGACTGCAGATATAAGACTGTTTAAAAAAAATCAGAACAATAGGACCTATATTTGATGAGTTATTAACAGGCGGCTTTTCGCATTTTCTTTGATGTCGAGTTAGCTGTATATATGAGTTCCGCCATCTACGAATTCTACGATACGATACGATTTTAGGCTTAAGGCTGCGTCACTCGGAATACTACCGTCTTCCATGATAACATAATATTTGTTAAAAGAAACCATGAAAAGAAATAGTCTCAAATCCTTACAAAATAAAACAAATACAATAATTTTAGCCAATCTGAAACTTAATAAAAGTTAACTCAATTGTAACACTTGTACTATTTTTTTCAAATGCAGATACACATGAAAAGTTCTTCGAATATTTTAAGCACTTAGTATATGACCCCTCAAAGCATGGCCGAACGCATTATTGTTATGATGCACAAAAGTGGTATAAGTCATGCATTTTTAAAGTTTCATAACTCAGTCAATTTTAGTGTTATATAAACAGGACTTATTTTGTCTTACTTGTCAGTGTAATAGGAAAATTTTACTAAATACAACTTATAGGACTGAAGGGGTGTATAAAAACTTAAATTTCGTATTTTTTTTTTTAAGAAATGTTTTTATCGACCCAAACCCAGAAGCAGAATTTTCTGTGTTAGTCTGCAGCAAACTAAAATTTATCTGCGACCTGACAATGCTAGACTAAGCCTACTATCATAAGAAATAACAGAAACCCATAAAATAAGCAAAATTTATATTTATAAAGAAAATACAGTAAAAGGATAGAACAAATACCATAAATCTATACATTTAAAGTAAATTTCAACTACTTTTTAAGTATAGCATTTCTTTTTAAGCTGATAGATTAATCTGCAAGGTTTAAAATAATCTGCAGCGCCCGCTGCCATGCTGCACTGTTTCTGCTACTGGGGACCCAAATCGCTTTTAAAATATTTCTTTGTCTCAATTTAAAACATAGTTTGTAATTGGAACCATATGTCTATGACTAACGGCTTAGGAATTATATTTATATTTTATTATATAACACACAATTGATAGCTTTGCAATCTAAAATTTGTTTGTTATTTAAATTAAAGGGATCATATACAGTGGTGGTCAAAAGTTTCCGGCCAGTTAGTTTCTTGGATTTGTTTGCCAGAACGTTTCACCAAAGAATAAGCGCAATGGCACAAAAAGTTAGGATACTGAAGACACTAGATACAAAGGGGAGAAATTCGAAATCCGCATGAGTAAAAGTTTCCGGCCATTCGTCATTCGTTTGTTTTTGCTAAAGTGTTTTTTTTTTTGGCCATGTTTGTTAATTAATCAATGTAAATAACGTAGCAGAAATTCTAAAACGAAAAGTTCAACAATTATTGTTCATAAACAAGTGATTTGATTGTCGCTAAAGGGCCAATTCTCTGGTGAGATTGCGGTAAAGTTATCGATCGGAAAATCTACTATGAACGATATTGTAAAAATATATAAAGATGGCCATGGCTTCCAGCTACTTGCCACGGTCAGTGAGACCTCGGAAAATGACTATTCCTGTAGACAAAATTATCAGGAGAAAAGCAGTTGATGACCCGCATAAAAATGCTGCAATATCCCGCAATTTATGGAGTCCAAATATTACTGAAAATAAGTTGGTCTACCATGTCAAGTCGCTTACGCGATGTAGGACTTTATGGAAAAGTCACTGTTGAAAAACCTTTCATAATTAAGAAAAAATTAATGGGCCCGACTGGCATTTGCCAAGAAACACAAAGACTGGTGAAGTGTAAACTGGAAAAAAGTACTATTTTTCAATGAATCAAAGTTCAATCTTTTTGGTAGTGATGGCAACTACATCCGATGACCAAAAACAAAAAATATGATTTGAGATATGTTATTCCTAGAATGAAGCATGGCGGAGGACACATTATGCTGTGGCCCCGGTAGCAGAAAGTGTGCGACGCGTGTCGCAGATTTATTTTGGACCTTGCAGATAAATTTGCCAACTTGAAAAAAAAAAAAGTATTTCCTTAAAAAAAAAAAAGGTACGAAAATTCTGACAAAAAATATCGCGAATTCGACAAACGGTCGCCGAAAAATATCAATTTCGACAATCGTTCGCATAAAAAATCGGTAATTTATAGCCAAAGGGTCACTATAAAAACGCGAATTTCGTCAAAAGAGCCAGGAAGAAAAACATGAATTTCGTCCCAGGGTTGTGGAAAAAATGCAAATTTCTGTCATAGGATCGCTGAAAAAACACGAATTTCATCAAAGGATTGCGGAAAGAATACGAATTTAGTCAAACGATTGTGGGCAAAACGCAAATTTAGTCAAAGGATCGCGAAAAAACGCAAATTTATGTCAAAGGATCGCAAAAAAACCTCAAATTTATGTCAAAGGATTGCGGAAAGATCGCGGAATTTTGTCAAAAGATCTCAAAAAACGCAAATTTCTGCCAAAAGATCGCCGTACAAACTTGAATTTTATCTAAAAATCCCGAAAAAAAAAAACGTGAATTTCGTTCCAGGGGCACGAGAAAAACGCAAATTTCAGTCACAAAATCGCCGAAGAAATTTGAATTTCATCAAAGAAAAAACACGAATTTAGTCAGACAATCGTGGAAAAAATGCAAATTTCTGTAAAACGATCGCAAAAAATCGCAAATTTCTGTCAAAGGATCGCGAAAAACGCAGATTACTGTCAAAGGATCACGAAATAAAGAAAATTTATGTCAAAAAATCTGAATTAAATTTGCAGAATTTCGATAAAAGATTGCAAGTAACGCAAATTTCTGCCAAAGGATCACTAAAAACGTGAATTTCGTCAAAAGATCCCGGGAAAAACGCGAATTTCGTCCCGAGGGCGCCGAAAAAACGCAAATTTCTGTCACACAATCGCTGAAAAAACCCGAAGTTCGTCAAAGAATAGAGGAAAAAACGCAAATTTCATAAAGGATCGCGAAAAAAAGCTCATTTTTGTCAAAGAATCGCAAAAAAAAAAAAAAAAAACTGCAAATTTCGTTGAAAAATCGCGAAAAAACAGCAGATTTCGTCAAAAGATCGAGAAAAACGGCAAATTTCGTCAAAAGATCACGAAAAAACGCAAATTTCATCAAAAGCGCGCAAAGAAAAACACATAATTAGTGCTGGTAGTGGATTTTCGCTCCCTGTCTCCCCCCCCCCCCTCTCTGTTGTAACCTTTCGGAAAATTTGCTGTGAATTTCAGAATATTTTTTTTTCTTCTCAGAATCACCCCAGGTATTAATCAGTAAGAATGCTGTTTATTTTAACACTCATAATGTTTGTATACGCTGATGGAACGCTTGGACACATTTGAAAATGCAACACGCTACTCCCGCAGACAATTTTCATCCCACTAAATTGCTGTCGCAGACACAACCATAACTTTCTGCTACTGGGACTGTGGGGAGCATTTTCTGGAAAATGTGTTGGCCAATTAGTTGAAATCCGCGGCAAGATGAATGATGCAATGTATAAGGATATCTTGCAAGATCATTTGCTGCCTTATTGGAGGAAACATTTTGGTCGCAACTATTTGTTTCAGCATGATAATGACCCAAGCATATATGCAAGCTCGTCAAGCAGTGGCTTTAGCATAAACAAATTCCGCCTTTGAAATGGCCAGCCCAATCACCCGATCTGAATCCAATAGAAAACCTTTGGAATGAACTTGATAAAAATGTGCTTAATTATAAATATTCTAATTCAGCAGAATTTCCCCAAAAATTTCAAGCAAAGTACAAAAAACTTATCACAGATTATCTTCAACCGTTTACTGAATCGATGCCATGTCGCTGCGCTGCATTACTTATTGTTAAAGGCATAACGACAAAATACTAATTGTAAATGTTGTTGATCAAAGTTATTTCCTACTATAACACCATTTTTTTCCAAACTTGCCAAGATGGCCGGAAACTTTTGAGAACATACGTTATCTTTTGCAATTAATTTTGTCAATTAAATTTATTGATATTTATTTGTTATTCCATAAATAAGTTCCTAACTATTACGTCAATAAAATGTATAAGTATCATTTTGAGATTCCTCTTCATATGTATACTTACAAATTATCAAAAAAATTTTTGCTGGCCGGAAACTATTGACTGCCACTGTATATATATTTTAAGAACAGAGAAAAATATTGAGATCCTTATTAAGACGATGAACTCATTCCCACCTATTAGACTATGAAGTTTTCACAAAGATTGTATTTGAGAACAGGATTGCTATTTATTTCGGCAATCAAATTCCTTGCGCTTACCTAAGCAAAAAATTTAAATTTTCCCTGAGTAATTTCCTCTAAGAATTTTCAAAATTTCAACGGATAAATTTTGCAAAGTACCAAAATTTAGTAAAATTTCTTGTTTTTAATATTCATTTTTTAATTCTCTCAGTTTTTCCAGTTTTCCCTATACAGTGGCAACTCTGAAGATTATTATTTGTGAGGAAGGTGGAATCATAGTCCACATTTTGGCATTTTAACCCAAATTACCCGGAAAAAATCGTCCATTTAACCCAGGTTTTTTAATAAAACCCACCCGGGCTGGGGTTTTTACAACCCTGATTCTAACCCCGAAAAAAGTGTAAAATAAAAATCAGAAAATTTAGATAAAATCATATCACCCACCCGCAAGAAAAGCGACATATCTCACAAAAAATCATTGTGTGTTTTATTCTACTAACAGGTCTATCATAGGTGTGTCTTGCTACACAAAGTTTCATAACTGTAGTTATACGGAAAATCCCTTTATTACGCTATATGTCCATTTGTGACCACAGAAGAGGGGTAGATTGTGTGGGGAAGTAAAATTATCCAACCCTCCAAATCAGCATCTTCATTCTTAAGGTTTTTATGCTTTTGTGCACTTTTTTATTCCTGCATGCAGAGTTAAGTGCTATAATTTCATATTACCATAAAATCATGTACATTTTCTTTTGCCTCTCCTGTGAAATTTAGAATCGAGATGTGTCACTTTTCTTGCAGATGAGCGATATATATTCAGCAAAAGGCGAGGACACTTTTTACCTTTCACAGAAAAATGCACATCACATGAGAAAAATAAGCAAAACAGACAAAACATTATATGGACAAATTTAAATTGATCATGAAAAATTTTAGTACTTTTCCACTATAGAGCTTCCTTGGCATCATCAGAAACGTGAAGTGGAATGGTTGACAGCTGTTTTCTTTGTTTTGAAAAAAGTGTTTTTATGTTTGTCCATCTGTAATTAGGTTATATTTCTTAGTTTTGTTTTCTCAATCCCTCCATCGCTAATTTGTTAAAATAAGTTTATGATAGTCTAGAAAATAAACACTTAAACATTAGCTGTGCTGTCGTTATTTTGCAAGAGGAAATTTCTCGCACTATTTTGTATACTTTCAAAGACTGTTCAAGATTGTGACTTTATATTAAATAAATTGTATAAATATTGAAAAAATTGCTTGTGTATATGAAACAGTGAATAAGTTGGAAAAATCGCTTCTCTTGCCAAGGGCCATTTTTCTCCATCTCGCCAAGGCCCCTATACTGGAGTAGTACAAAATTGTAATTAAGGAAAAAAATTTCTCATCTTCTACAATCTGTTTTATGGAGAAAGAAGGGAAAAAACTAACTGCATTTGTCTTAATTTTTACAAAACTGAAATCAGTCCCAAGAAAAAGCTATATTATGTTTAACAGATAAACTTTGTTACAAATAACAAAAACAACTAACCTTAAGTTGTCGAAAAAACATTACAATATCCTCATCTGTAATGTCATAAGGTAAATTTCCAAGAAAGGCTGTAAAAGGTTCCCGTGTGGGAACTTTACTCAAATCCACATCAGGTCCTCTTGCTGCTTTTGGAGCAGTTGGCAAAACAACCTTTTCTTCTTTTTTGTAATCCAGGGTATACCTATCTAAATATATATACAAAAAACAACTCATTAACAGAAAAATTAAGTTTTATAAAAGTAAATTAACATAATACTTAAAAAAGCTTCTTGAACTTGATGAAATCAGACATTTTCAAAATTCCCACCCACTATTCCTTTTAAACTAAAATTTTACACTATACAGTAGATTCTGGTTATTTGGGACACAATTTAAATGGAACAAATTATCAAGAACAAAAAATATCAACTTTACTTCTGATGGGCATTTAATGGTTAAAATCACAGCAGAGAAAAAATAAATTCTAGTTAAGGATGCACTGAATATTCAGTATTGCCAAGCTGCCAACCTTAGCAAGAAAAAAAAAAAAAAAAAAAAAAAAACAGGAGATTCTCCGCAGTTTAAAGGGAGAAAAAGGGAGATTTTTTTAACCCGGGAGAACTCGCTAGAGAGAATGCCAATTGCTTTTCTTTTACTTTACATTCATATAATATCAAATTTTTTTGGTTGGCTTAGCACTTTTATTCACAAAATAGGTAAAATAATTGAAAAACATTTTGAAATTTTAATTAAAATGAAAAGTGATTTAAATAAGAGTCTTAAAAAAGTACGACTGTGAGAGAAAATCTCATGCAGCGAGTTCTCCCAGGTTAACTGAATTTACGTAAGAATAAAAAGTTATTTTATAATTCATTTAAAATAGATTAATGATTGACTCAATAACTTAAATATAATCTCATTAATATATAACCATTATATAATTACAAATCATCATCTATTTCTAATTACTAAAATTAAATTATTAAATTAATAAATTTAGCTTCAATTCATAACACTGACATTATACAAAATACAGGTATGAAAGTGCACTAAAGTCATTTTGTAGCAGCTTTGGAGCAGCAAAAATCGGATTTTGTAGCAGCAAAAATTAATTTCGTAGCAATAAAAGTTATTTTTGGAGCAGATTGAAATTCTAATGCTTATAAATAAGAAATTTCCGTATTTTTCGTGCCCTTTTGACAAAATTCACGTATTTTCTGCGATCTTTTGACAAAATTTGCGTATTTTTCGCGATCTTACGACAAAATTCACGTATTTTCGCGATCCTTTGTTGAAATCAGTGTGCTTTACGCTACATTTTCACAAAATTAGCGTGTTTTTCGAAATCTTTGACAAAATTTTGATTTTTTGCGACCTTTTGATGAAATTAGCAGTTTTTTTAGCGATCTTTTAACGAAATTCGTGTTTTTCCCAATCTTTTGACCCTGTTTTGTTCATTTTGAAGTATTTGGCGATCTTTTGACAAAATTCACGTTTTTTTCGCTATCCTTTGACAAATTTCGCAAGTTTTTCGCGATCTTCAGACCTACCAACTCTATGAAAAACTCATAGTTTCTATGATTTGGACCTATAAACTACGATGCTACGAAAATCGGTCTTAAACTATGATTTTTTGCAAAAAACACAAGCGCATTTTTTGTTTCTAGTTGCGATTTTTATCCCGCACAGCATATTTTCAGGAGTTATTCTGTTGCGAAATTTCCAAAATTTCAAAGTTTATTTCCAAAAGTTTTAAAAAATTGGCCATTAGTCCGAAAATTCGGACAGTAAAAAATGCTCAGGGAAAAAAAAAACTGGGCTGCAAAACAAACTTCTTAACATAAAACACTTTCTTTATGTATATTAACCACAAGTGAATTGTGTTTCTGTAAATATTTATTTGAAGGCAAGGTTTGAAATAGTGTGCAAAATCACATGATTTGCGATAAACTACCGCGAATTTCGACAAATGACCGTATTAAAAAAAATCAATTTCGTCAATTGGCCACAGAAGAAAAATTTCGTCAAAGGATCGTGGTAAAAACACAGTGTTGATTTCAGGGGGCGACCGGGGGGGATGACCCCCCCCCCCAGAATATTTGAGATTTTGTGTTTTCAATGGTGGGAATTTTGTCAAAATATCGCAGAAAGAAAACGCGAATTTCGTCAAAAGATCAGTAAGAAAATGCAAATTTCATCGAAAGATCAATAAGAAAACGCAAATTTTCACCGAAAGATCGCAGAAAGAAAACACTAATTTCGTCAAAAGGATCGCGGAAAAAAACGCAAAATTCGACAAAGGATTGTGGTAAAAAATGCGAATTTCGTCAAAAGTTCATAGTAAAAAGTGTGGATTTCAACAAAGAATCGCGATAGAAAAATGTGAATTACGATTACGGAAAAATGATGAATATCCTGCAATGATCGCAGGAAAAAAATCCGGAATTTCGTCAAAATTTACTGCACTGGGCTAAAAAATTGGAACCAGGCTCCTTTTACAAATGTAAAAAAAAAAGGAAAAGAAAAACGCTGCAAAACGAAAGGAAACTCTAAAAATTGTATAAAAATTTTCAAAGGAAAAAATTTACTACATTGGGTTAAAAGACTGAAACCTTATTCCTTTTACGAATGTCAAAAGATGGCTGAGTAAAATGAAAAACCAACCAACCAACCTCCAGATTAATTTAAATTTTATGTGCTACGATTTCTCATTTCCAAAGGTTGGCAGGTCTGGATCTTTTGACAAAATTCGCATATTTTTCTTGATTCTTTGTTGAAATCAGTGTGTTTTTTCGCTATCTTTTGACAATATTTGCGGTTTTTCGCGACCTTTTGATGAAATTTGAGGCTTTTCACGATCTTTTGATGAAATTTGCAGTTTTTTCGCAATCTTTTGATGAAGTTTGCAGTTTTTCGCAATCTTTTGATGAAGTTTGCAGTTTTTCGCAATCTTTTGATGAAGTTTGCAGTTTTTCGCAATCTTAGGATGAAAGTTGCAATTTTTTCGTGATCTTTTGATGAAATTCGCGTTTTTACACAACCTTTTGATCCCGTTTTGTTCGCTTTTTGAAGAAATTAGCAATCCTTTGAATAAATTTGTTTTTTTTTTTCGCGATCCTTTGACAATTTCACGTGTTTTTTGCGATTTTTTGACGAAATTCAAATGTTTTTCGTGATCTTTTGACGAAATTCAAATGTTTTTGGCGATCTTGACGAAATTTGCGTGTTTGTTGCGTCCTTTTCATGAAATTTGTGTACTTTTTCGCGAACTTTTAACGAAATTAGAGTTTTTCCACAATCTTTTGACCATGCTTTGTTCGTTTTTTGATGAAGTTAAAGATCTTTTGACAAAATTCACGTTTATTCCCCGATCCTTTGACGAAATTCGTGTGTTATTCGTGATCATTTGACGAAATTCGAGATTTTTTCGTGATTTTTTGAAGAAATTTGTGGGTTTTTTTCGACCTTTTGATGAAATTTGCGTTTTTTGTCACCATCTTTTAACAAAATTATCGTTTTTTCACGATCTTTTGACAGTGTTTTGTTCGTTTTTTGACGAAATTAGCAATCCTTCGAAATTACTTTTTAACCTTTGAATTTGAATTAATTGTATTCACGGTTTTTTCGCGATCATTTGACAAACATCACGTGTTTTTAGAAGTACTATGACTGCGTTTTTTTTGCTTTTTTGACGAAATTAGCAACATAGAAAATTTTTTTTGTTGTAGTTTCTCGGATCGACGAAATCATGCTAAATTTCATTTTGGCACCAAGTACGTTTTGGCACAAAATGGAAAAAAATAGCTGTTTTGTAGCAGCTTGGCGCAGGTCTTGCATCCCTGCAAAATAAAGATGGAACCTTATATATTTAAAAAATTTGAAAAGTAACACTTTCTTTCATATATTACATTAAATTACACACACACACACACAAAAAAAAAACAACTTTAAGATATCAACAAATGAAACAAACTTTTTCAAATAAAATGAAATTATTTATTAGAACTTAATTTATGATATTCTAGCATTTAACTTTTAAAGAAGTTGCAGATTTTGCTCTGTTTAAAAATTCTACATTACATTTTTGGTCATAGCAATGACTTGAGAAATTGTTCTTAACAATTAAAGTTTCTAAATTATCCTAAGAAATGTATGACCGGAATTCAGATTTATTTTTTCTTACTAAGCTAAATATGCATTCACACTCAGCATTGCTGTGAGGAAGATGAAATTCCAAGCATTATATCAGAAAAAATTTTTAATGCCTCCTGCTCCAGGGGTAATTCTGAATTAAAAAAAAAAAAAAAAATTCTGAAAGGTTACAGCACGTGTGTGTGTGGGGAGGTCTATTTTTGGCACTATCTATGCATTTTCCCCGCAGCCCTTTGATGCTTTTCGCGATCTTTTGACGAAATCTGGAGGTTTTTAGTCCTATTTTTCCTTGACGTATACTTCAAAAGTTACTTATTTTATTTCAGTCATTTCTTTACTTTTTTTCTTTTCAACTAACCACCAAACATGATGCGCACAGATTTTGATGATTTCAAAGTATGTTGTAGGGGTTATACCACTAATTATTCTGATGAAAGGATTTCTTCAAATGGACTTTGGTTTTTGAGAAATCGGGGGTAAAAGTTCAGCATATATTTCAAATACCCATTAGTATGACTTTCTGTATATGAATTCGCGGCTCAGCGGTAGCGTGCGAGCTTATGGACTAAGACATTGCGGGTTCGATCCCACCCTGGGGCATTTTTTTTATTATTTACTTTTTACTTATTTATTACAGGCTTCAGCTAATGCAACAGCATTCTTTTTATACTACAATGGAATATAATCGCGTGGTTCAGGTGCAAATTCTTCAGGTACAAAATTCTCACCATCTTCGTGAAATCCCGGACACTATAAAAAAATATTTAAAATTCAATTGTTTGATTTCGATTTTTTTAACAATGAAATATAACGAATATTTTTTTGTTGTTGTTGTTAAAGTAAAAAAATCATGCCTTTGTAAATTCGTTAAATTCATCTTCTTCATTCAATATCAATTCCTCGGCCTCAATAATTTGTCGATCTTCTAATATTTCTAAAATTACACCATGAAATTCTTCAGCCATAGCAATAGAAGCACCGGATATTTCATCCGGTGGAGAACTTGTAATCAAATCATCATCTTGTAATAACGTCTCGCAATATTTTAATGCATTTGTAATACGACCTTTTTGTTTCTCTTCCAAACGAGAATTTTCCGCATCAGCACTGGTAGCTTCCATAACACAATCTTTAGCCTTCTTTTAATTTTCATACCGAAATTTTCCCTATATATAACAATATTTCAAATATTTTATTTGTCTGCAAAAGAAGCTAAACAAGACCAATAAAAGAAATTTTTATTTATTCCAATATTACCAAGAAAAAAAAAGCAGACGATTAAAAAATATATAAATAAATTTATATGTATCGTAAATTTTATCTCATTAACAGACGATTTTTGCAATCCAGTTGAATTTTTATGAATCAAGTAGAGGGTGTTTTTATTTGTTATAATAAAAAAATATTCTTAAATGTAATCTCTCATTTTTTATTTGTGCAAACGAAAAATGATGTTGAGGTTGAACCTTAAAGATAAATGTATTTTACGGAGTATTAAAAATTTGTACAACTGGTAAAAAACTTATATTTAAGCTTTACTGCTTTAATATTTTATTACTCTTTCAAAGATATGCATTATTTTAATTATCTAATCCTAAATACGTTTGAGAAATTGCACCTGAAAATTATTTTGTATAATTTACACAAGAAAAGGATTCCATAAAGTAAATTCCATAAAGTAAAAAAAAAAAAAAAAAAAAAATGTAAATAATAATTTTAAAAAAAGTTTTAGGCATAAATTAGTTTTGAAGTTTTGTAAATAGAAATATTAGTTTAAAAATTGAAGAGGAAAATAAATTGCCATGAAAAATTCGAAAATGTAAATGTAATTTATTAAGAAAATATCAAAGTTCAAAGCTGTAGAATGCCCAATTCTGCTTAAAATTTTTAACGTGTAAAAAATATAAAAATAAGTAAAAAAGAAACAAAACCCTCGAAGTGGAATCGAACCCGTAATGTCTTGGTCCGTAAACTCGCATGCTACCTCTGCACCACGAATTCACACTCAGAAAGTCACACTAATGGGTATTTGAAATATACGCTGAACTTTAATCCCCAATTTCTCAAAAACTAAGGCCCATTTGAAGAAACACTTTCATCAGAATAATTAGTGGTATAACCCCTACAACATACTTTGAAATCATCAAAATCTGTGCGAATCATGTTTGGTGGTGCCCTTGTAAGTTCATTTTATTATTCTACTTACCTTTTGGTTTCATTTATTTCTTTCAGTGTATTCAAATCCTGTTTCAGCGTTTACTTACCTTTTTGTTTTCATATCGCCGTAAACATAGTTTAGTTATTCGTTTTACGATTCGATTGAGAATCGATTCATGTCATCGGACTTTTCACTCCCGATCGGCACTTCCGTTCAGTACAGTTACGTAAGTGCCGAAACTAGATTGCACTGCATAGTCACATTTCTTCCGTTCCAGAGTTTGAAAATAGTTTTTCCTTACAGCAGTACAGGTATTATTCAACTCCACTGAATGTGCTTTCCAGAAAGGGGGCGGTTTCAACGTAAGCATGTGCTACAGTTGGAAGCTATTTAAAGGGACATTTGTTGTTGAATTTTGTTTGTTTCTTCATGTTTGGTTCGTGGTGTTAGTTGTTTGAAAGAAAGCTTTTTCAGAGATAGCTAGTTTGTTTTATCTTTTGTGATAATGTATCTCGTTCGTGCTGGTTCTGTTGTTTTAATTTGAATATGAAAGCCGTTTTAAAATGAGATAGTTATACTTCAAGATTCAGCATGCGATAACTTTGAAATTGTGTTGCATATAATGACTGTAATATTTTTACCGAACTGTTTAGGCTATTGAACATTTATTTTCCCGATATGAGGAATAGTTTAAAAAGAAAGTTCGCCATGTTTATCGGAAGTTTTTGCTGAAGTCATACGATAATACGAAGTTGTTTGAGCCTTGTTATGGTCCTAGTTGTTAAATTATACTATGTTAAGTTTGCTAAATAGTTTTATTGACTTGGTTATTTAAAGGAAACATAAAATATTCTAGTCATATACACGGACATTGCCATTAAATTAGACGAAGTGAACTTTTCATTTTTCCAAGATAGTTTTTCATACTTCGTTTATTTCTTATGAATTTATCATCTACATTAGGAAATCTATTCCAACTAACAATGTGCAATGTAGTACGAGTGGTTTTTTTTTTTTTTTTTTTTTTTTTTTTTTTTTTTATAATGATGCTTGCCTATGATGTGATGTTTCCGAGTCATCTTAGAAGTGAGTTAAATTATTTTTTGCTATATTATTGTCTCATCATTATAGAAGTTACAATTGAACTGTCTTATTGAATGCTGCCATATGTACTTATGCACATATATAATACTAAATGCTTGGAGGTCATTGTTCACAAACTTCTACTTGTTTTACTTTGAGTTTAAGTTATTTATTTTTTTATTTTATTTTTTGCTAAACAAACGTTAGTTTTTCCATAAAACTTAAATATTGTTTCATCACTGTGTTGATCTACCTTACACACCTACGTCCTCTACCTTGTCATTTTCCATGGTCTATGCCGTGCTTCTGCTACTCAGCTTGTGTCAATACTCTGCTACTCAATTTCATTTGTTTTAGTCACTGGTTCGGTACCCAGACCAGGACAAGTTTTTTTTTTTTTTTTTTTTTCTGCAATCCTTTGCCCGGTAGCAGAAAGTGCTTGATGCGCGTCGCAGATTTATTTTGGACCTTGCAGATAAATTTGCCAATTTGGGGGGAAAAAAGTATTTCCTTTAAAAAAGAAAAAAAAAAGGAGTACGAGAATTCTGACAAAAAATATCGCAAATTCGACAAATGGTTGCTGAAAAGTATCAATTTCGACAATCGTTCGCAGAAAAAAATTGGTAATTTAATGCCAAAGGGTCGCTATAAAAACAAATTTTGTTAAAAGAGCCTGGAAAAAAATATGAATTTTGTCCCAGGGTTGTGGAAAAAATGCAAATTTCTGTCACAGGATCGCGGAAAAAAGACGAATTTCGTCACAGGATCGCGGAAAGAATGTGAATATAGTAAAAGGCTCTTTTTGTTGTCTACAGCAGACTGTGAAGGATTCAGTCTCATGAATATAACAAAAACTGACTTGAGAAACAAACTGACAATCAAGAATTTAAGTAACTTAATGATGATTAATTTAGAAGGGAAATTTTGAAAAGAATTTCAATTTCCATTAAAAAAAGCATTTGCTGTCTGGTATACAGCCAAATCTACAAGGGTCAATCTTACAGAGTGATGTATACTCATGTATATAGAAATTTTCTATAAATAAAACTTTTTTTTTCCTTGGCAAAAGCTATTTTTATTTGGCTAGAAGTTATTGGCTGCAGTTAGCCAAAAAAGTAGGGATGCACCGGATATTGATTTTTCCGGATATCGGATACCGGATATCCGAAGCTCCTTTGCCTGCCGGATTCGGATATCCGGCCGGATATCCGATCGGATATCCGGCACTAGATATGTTTTTAGTTATATGGTGAATTATTTCTCTATATAATGTCATCTCAGAACAATAAATTACAAACATGTTTCACACATCATTAAAACATTTTAAATGTATTGAAATATAATTTACAAAAACTATATAGGGGAGCTAGGGGATGTATGGGACAAGGGATGGATGGGACATTCTCAATATTTCAGGCAATAAACATTTATTTTAAATTGCTTCCTAACCCCATATACCTCTACCACAGTGTGCTTCAGAACTAAAAGTAGGACCACATTGCTGTTTTCATTTTCCTTCAAAGTTGCATTTTCTGAAATCTCTGCTTAAAAGTAAGTTTTTTTTTTACATTTGAAGATGTGAAATATCTTATACAATATAAAAAATTAAGCTATGTTTCAGTTATTTATTTTAAGGTTCAATATCAATAATTAAAAGGAATGAATAGTAACCATTGTGACAAAATAATTTTTGAGGTAAAATGGCTGAGAAGGGATATTATGCATCATGGGGATGATTGGGACATTTCAAATGGGGATGAATGGGACATTCTCACTCCTCCCTAGAGATGTTGAAAATTTTATTTATTAATTAAATAGTACTATTATATAGGATGATAAATCAATAATTTACGTCAATTAATAGTATTATATGAGTTGGTTATTGTTTAAATATTCTGAGTGTTACTTATTGTACTGTAATAATTATTAATGGATTATCAAAAAATTGGTACTAAAACTTAATCAAAATAGATAAAATTGATAAAAATAGTATATGTGTATTGATCAAATGGGGGGAAATTATATTGAATTTTGAAATGTTGCACAAATAAATCCTCACTCCTAACATATTGGGTCAATCGGAAAGTCGGGTCGTGTTGGGAAAATCAATTCGTACTGGAAAATTCAATCATTTAATTATTAGACATTGATTCCGGTATCTAATGTCTAATAATTATCGGGCGGAATTTTCCAGTACGAATTGATTTTCCCAACACGACATGACTTTCCGATCGACACAATAATTTCCGTTCTGCATGTTTCTACGATACATTTAATTAATATTAATTAATAAGTTATGATTGAAAATTATTAGCTATGCTATATTTAAAAGACTAAAATGACTATATTTATAAAAAGACTATATTTAAAATCTAAAATGCCTCATAAGTGGAAAAAAAGAACAGGTTGATAGCCGAAGTCCGCATTAAAAGTTAAAACTGCAATAAAAGAAGTTATTGAAAAAAAAAAAAACATATCGAAACATCATCGCTGTAAAATCATATATTACAAACATAATTTTCATATAAAGTTATAATTATAAATTTTAATTTGGTAAAATTGAATACAGGGAGGAAAATCTTGGTGTCCCATCCATCCCTATTAGTGTCCCATTCATCCCTGCTGTGGGGATGATTGGGACAGGGAGGAACGTTTTTTTGATTTCATAATATTTTTATGAATAAATCATAATCTAGAATAAATATTGTTCATATATGTTGGCAAATACCTAATGTATGAAATATGATATATAATATTGATAGTAACTTAAATAAAAAAATATTTTTGTGAAAATGTCCCATTCATCCCCCACCTCCCTATCTCTTTCAATATCAGAGCTTGAAATTCAAGTTTTCCCAGGAAGGGAGTTTCGTGCCCAAAATTTATAAATGCAGGGGAGTTGAACTGTTAGAAAGGGGAAAAAAAATCTTTAAATTGTGTTATTTTTTATGTGCCACTTAAAGAATTACATTTATACAGACATGACAAAATACCATTGAAACGATTTAAATTAACAACTCAAGATAATTATCCAAAATGTTTATTTTTATTAAAACAAAGGAGTATAATCAAGCTTTATATATACCATATCTATTTTTCAACTTTCATATAATGTTATGGGCAATTAACAATTGGGTTGCTAAATGAATTTCTTAATTTAGATTTTATTCCATTTTGCGTGTTTTAGCCTTTTTCACAAGTTACACTTTTGACAAACAGCACAGAGCAACTTTTATAACTTTAGAAATTATCAGAAACACATGGTTATGCTCTCTTAAAAAGTTTTAGAAAACTTTGCAAAATCTGATGTGCATTAATTTTTACCCGGCTGAAAAGAAGGGTTTTGTGTTTCACGTGTATCTGTGTAAGTGGATTTCTTTATACCCTCGAAACATCCCAACGGCTGGATGGATTTTAATGAATGAGGTCTCAATCAATTCGTCTTAATCGTGCGATAGTTATAGGATAGGTTTTGTTTTTATAAATTCAAAATGGCGGACGTAAAATACAAAATGGCGGTAGAGACGATTTTTTTTTTTTTTTTTTTTTTTTTTTACACACCCTATTGAGTTGCATATCATTGGATAGGTCTTTCAAAAATTTAAACGATGTTTCATTGACTATTTTACAGTCAGAAGCTCCGTTTAAATATTACACAACCTGGAAGTTGTGTAGGTAGGATCTAGCTTTACTGCAATCTGCTTTACACCATCATAGACATCTATAGACCTCATCAAAACAGTGTTTATAGATAGGAACTAACCATTAAACGCAACGTAAAAGTCATCAATACAAGTAAATAAAAAAAATAGGTATGTAATATAAAAAAAATAGTTTCACATTGATGAGAAATAGTTAATTAGTTCACTTTTTACGCAGTCCGGTTTTTTGATTTTTTAAATTTAATTTTTTTTAACTTACATGAATAATGCATATCAGTGATGATATGTCACTTCTGAACAAATTCGTTTTATTATATCTTTAATGGAATTATAGTCAAAACTGTAATCCCTGGTATTTTCATAAATTGAACTATGTTCTATGCATTGCAATTTTAAATCCATATCCAAAGTTTCAAAAGGGAATAATCAATTGATTTCTTCTATTACACGAGAAAAGGTTGATTTCAAAAAGTCATGTCCTAATTTCTGTGAATTGTGAGAATCAACTAGTTTGTTGTTTCTAAATATGTTTTTTTTTTTAAGTTCATCAAAGTTTTTTTTTCATGCGCACCACAAGTGTAACCCCATTTTGTTTAGTGCTGACTATTGGCCAATAGATCACTTTCAACCACGTGATCACCAGACCACCAAGTTTCACCGAACCAATCATAATCAACTATTTGTAGCCTGTATTATGAGCCAACCAATCACAATCGACCAAATTTGGTGGTCAAACAAAAAACACATCTCGTTGCTAAGGGCGCTGCTAGGGTGTGACGTCAGTTGCAACTGATCTATTTGGTAGAGCTCAGTCTCCGGTGGCTATTGCTGCCCTTTTAATTATTTCCTATTTTAGGCACACTGAAAAAACATTGCAAAATACATAAATCGGTCGTAGAGAAAAATATCACTGATTTCGTCAATCATGGTGAAAATAAATAAAATAATTTGTTGATTGTTCACGAGAAAAAAACAGAAGTTCATGGGAAATCGAAAGTGGGAAAATATCTCAAAATTCGTCAGTCGATCACGTAAAAGTATCGTGAAATTTGCCAATATGTCACAAGCACATATCGTGAAATTCCTCTGCCGGTCGCAGAGAAAAAACGCAAAATTTTTTAATCGGATGCAGAAAAACAATGGTTACTTTCATCAGTATGTCACAAGAACAAACAGGGAAATTTGCCAATCAGTCACAGAATGAAATTGCTAAATTTGTCAATTGATCGCGAGAAAAAAATTTATGAAATTCATCTGTCGGTCCTGGAGAAAAATCTCAAAAGTTTTCGGTCAGATGTAGAAAAACAAACATGAATTTTGTCAATTTGTTGTAAGAAGAAACTGCGAAATCTGCCAATCGACAGTGGACAATATCACGAAATTTGTCAGTCTGTCCCGAGACTTCATCGTGGTTTTTCAAAGGAACATTTTCAGAAAATGATTTTTTTTAAAACAGGAGCCTACCGCCCCCAATATTCTTTAAGGCGCGAATCCTGCCATCCCGTCTCGAAATTCAAGCCCTGTAATGTATATTAATAATGTTGTATAAAAAATGTAATTTAAACATTAAAATATTCTGTTTATTTGTAAATGAAATGCTGATAATTGCTACTGGATTTGGATATGGGATTGACTATATTGATAATTGCTAATAATTAATTAATTTGTACAATGAAATGCTGATAATTTGTGTAACAAATTTTAACCAATTAATATGCCTATAATTGTAGAGTATTTTCACAAAGAAATACATACGTTCTGTTTATAATTTAAGCATAAAATATCTATTAATATACCCATGATTAAAGAGTTATTTTCTCCAAACATAAGTTTAGTTGATGCCTTTTTTCTGCTATAATTATTTAATACTGTTTTGCTTTAAGTCACATTTAGTTTTGTTTTAAGTTAAATTACTGTGATATTTATAAGTAAAAAAGAAATTACTTTTAATTTTAAATATTTATAATGAAGTTACAAAAATAACTAATTGGATGTGCCAATCTCAAAACTTTCTTCTGTCTCATACATCTTAATATTTCAAAATGTAGTTCCAAATGTTAATACAGTAGACTCCCTCAAATCCGCACAGCTTGGGACCAGAGGTTGTGCGGATTTTAGAATTTTGCGGATTTCTGGTCATTTATTTGTTTACATTTTTGAACATTAATTTGATTGGTAGTTGAGCAATGGAAATTATAATGAATGGTTACAATAAAGTGAAACATTAAAATAATTAAGTAAAATATTAAAATAATTTATTAGTTTAAAAGTAAGTAATTATTAAATAAAATAATTATGCAAAATAAAAAATTTAGAAAAATATTAAAAATTAAGTCATGTATATAATAATTAAGATACAATACTAAATGCACATATAAATATACAATATAATATAAATATAAAATAATATATAAATATACATATAAATAACACTAAATACAAACATATAATACTAAATATACATAGTAATGAGGAAAAATAAATTTTTCTTATTTTTTTTTTACAAACTTTACTTATTTTTTTATTTTATATTTTTGAAACATGGATAAAATGGTTGTTTGCTTTAATTTTTTGTTTCGTTCTTTTGTTATTGCATCCTGAAGCTGCTGATGATTCATTATCTGTTGCTCAGATATAAAGCTCTGCTGCTTCAGGAAGCTCAAATATTTTTCTCCTATGGCTAGACCTTCTTCAAGATTAATTTTTTCAAGTTCTTCATCAGATTCAGTTTCTGATGAAGAATCTGCATCAATAACGAAATTTTATGCCATGTTTATCCAGATTTAATAAACGAAAAAGCTTGATTAATTAAAAAATATTTTGGAAAACGATCGCGACCGCCGATGATATTAGCGCCATCTTTATTTATTTCGGAAATAAATGCGTATTTTCTTTATGAAAAAACTTGAGTTCAATCATATTAATCAGAATTACATATTAAAATACGTACGTAAAATTAAAAATAAATAAATAAAAATCATTAGATTAAAACCAGTGTTGAATTCAGGAGGTGGTCTGGGGGGACATTCCTCCCCGGAGCAATGAGATGCTCCCCCTCGGAAGATTTGAGATTGTGTTTTCAATGGTCAAAAAGTGCAATCCCCCCCCCCTACCAATCCCCGGAGCCACATAAATCCCTCCCGGAAAAAAGTGTCTGAATTCAAGATTGATGAAAACTGACGTCGATACCTCTTTCACGCTGCGATCTCAAAACGAAACTTATATCTTATTTGCCATGTTCCGTTGCTTCGCGCATTCGCTCCGCGCATTTCCTCTTTCTCAAGATTTTTCTCAGTTGCCTATACCTATACGCACAGATAAGAGATGAGCGCTTTACTGTATATACAAAACAGGGCCATTAGATTTTTTTCGGAAGTAAATTCGTGTTTTTCTTCATAAAAAAGCTTGCATTTAGTCGTATTAATCAGAATTACATATTAAAATGCGTACGTAATATTGAAAAAATAATAAATATTGAAACACGAGGAAACGAACGGAAGAAAAGTAAACAATTCCACTACAGTTTGCACTTGCTAATATTCTACAGAAAATACAATAAAGGGGAATTTTTCAAGGCTCGAAATGTACTGGAACAAATCGGAGCGATATTCCGGTTCTTGAAATTATGATAAAGTTCCGATTCGTAAAATTATGGTAAATATCGTTCCGTTTCATACTTTTATTGAAACATTGTAATGTTTAATATAGCTTATTGCACTCTCTGTTACTGTTTTCATTGTTATTTAAAGCCTTGAATGTTTTATATTGCTTTGTATGTTTAGAAATAAATTTGTCTATACTTTAAAAAAAAAAAAAAATCGGCAAAAATAATTTTTAAATAGCGTTCTGTTTCGTAGATTTTTCCATTTCGAGCCCTGGAATTTTTGATACAGATATGCTAATTTATATAAAAATCAAAAGTAATATAAACTTATTTAGTAATAAATCAGCTGTAATAGCCAAAAGAGAATAATTAACAAAAAATTGAGTAAATAAAACATGGCGGTAGTCGCTGATTTCGGCGCCATCTTGAATTTTGTGCCTGCACCTTAACTGTAAATCTCACTGTTTACATCTGAAAAAATACGCGGATTTTAGGCATTCGCGGATTTTAGGGTCGCGGACTGGAGGGAGTCTACTGTACTTCAATATTATTAGTTCAATATTTTACCAACTTTGATTTTGATCTAAAATTTCTGCTCCAGTCAATTAATCAAAATAAGAATAAGTTAAACTCGATCATGATATTTATTAAAGTCAATAATTTTTTCGTTATTCTGTTGTACATCAGCTGTTTGTGAATAGACAGCTTAGCAGGATGCGAAGTTCCCATTGCTTCACGAGTCACCAATATACAGTACAAAAACTTCGAAAAATCGAGAAAATTTTACAAAAAACGCTGCTACAGTGCCACCTTATGGCGGAATAATTCCAAATTCAAAGAGAAACTGCTCGCCATAGCCAAAAATATACACAAAAAATTGGTTTAATTCTATACTTTAGCTTCATACACTTTTTGATGGTAAAATAATGGAAATAACACAAAAATCCCTATTATAGCGCCCCCTTCCAGCAAAATATTTTCAAATTGAAGGAGGACATGTTAACCATAGCCAAAAAACCCACCAAAATTGGTTCAGCTCTATGCATAAGTTCATACACTTTTCGATGGTGCAAGAATGAAAATGGCACAAAAATCGCTATTACAGCGTCCCCTTCTGGCAGAATATTTCCAAGGAGAATCTGCTGGACATAGCGAAACACATACACAAAAAATTTTGTTCAATTATATGGATAAATTCATACACTTTTCGATAGTACAATAATGAAAATGGCACAAAAATCGCAATTACATCACCCCCTTCTGGCAAAATGCTTCCATATGGAAGAAGGACCTGCTGGTCACAGCCAAAAACATACACAAAAAATTTGGTTCAATTTTTTTCATAACTTCAAACACTTTTCGATGGCACAATTATGAAAATGGTACAAAAATCGCGACTACAGTGCCCCTTCAAGTGGAATGTTCCAATATTGAATTAGGGCCAGCTGGCTATAGCCAAAAACATTCACCAAAAATTTGGTTCAATTCTGTGCATAACTTCATACACTTTTACTTTCTTCTATCTTCAATAGAAGAAAGTATTGTAATCGAAATTTTTTTCGACTTCCGGTTTTCGACGGATTTACATGTTTTAGGGGACAGAGATCCCAAAAAACATGTTTATAGAAAATGTCTGTCTGTCCGTCTGTCGCCATTGTACCATCAAAAAGTATATGAAGTTATGCATAGAATTGAACCAAATTTTTATTTTAAGTTTCTGGCTATGGCAAGCAGATCCTCCCTGAATTTGGAAAAACTTCGCCGGTAGGGGGTGCTGTAATAATTATTTTTGTTCGATTTTGAATATTGTACCATCCAAAAGTATATGAAGTTATGCATAGAATTGAACCAAATTTTTATTTTAAGTTTTTGGATATGGCAGGTAGGTCCTCCCTGAATTTGGAAAAAATTCGCCGGTAGGGGGCACTGTAATAGCAATTTTTGTGCAATTTTGAATATTGTACCATCCAAAAGTATATGAAGTTATGCATAGAATTGAACCAAATTTTTATTTTAAGTTTATGGCTATGACAAGCAGGTCCTCCCTGAATTTGGAAAAAATTCGCCGCTAGTGGGCGCTGTAATAGCGATTTTGCATATTGAACCATCGAAAAGTGTATGAAGTTATGCATAGAATTGAACCAAATTTTTATTTTAAGTTCTTGGCTATGGCAAGTAAGTCCTTCCTTAATTTGGAAAAAATTCGGCGGTAGAACACGCTTTAATAGTGATTTTTGTGCCATTTTGAATATTGTACCATCGAAAAGAGTATGAAGTTATGCATAGAATTGAGCCAAATTTTTTGTGTTTCTTTTTAGTCATGGCATGAAGGTCCTCCCTGAATTTGGAAAAATTCTGCTGGAAGGGGGCGCTATAATTACGATGTCTGGACCATTTTCTTTATTGTACAGTCGAAAAGTGTATAAAATTATGCATACAATTGAACCAAATTTTTTGTGCATGTTTTTGGCTTTGGCCAACAGGTCCTCCTTGAATTTGGAAATATCGCGCGGTAAAGGGGCTCTGTGATAGCTATTATTGTATACTTTTCTTGATTTTTCGTAGTTCTATTGTCCATCGGACGGGAACCCTGCTAAGCCGGCTATTCGCAAACATCTGATAACAACAGAATAAGGAAAAGCTATTAATTTTAACAAATATCATGATATAGATTTGCTCGTTTTTAGTTCATTTAATTGACTGAACCAGGAATTTAATAAGAAAATCAAAGTTGGTATAGTAACGAACTAATAATATTGAAGTATTAACATGTGTAACTAGTTTTTGAAATATTAACATGTATAAGATAGAAGAAAGTTTTGGGATTGGCACATCCAACTAGTTTGATGGTAAGATGGCGACACATGGACAGACAGACATTTTATATAAACATGTTTTGGGACCTCTGACCCCTAAAACTTCTACACTGCCGAAAACCAGAAATTAAAAAAATCTCAAGTACAATACCTTCTTCTATTGAAGATAGAAGAAAGTAAAAATAGGCCTGTTTAATTGTTAAACTTAAAAGAGAGAAAGAAAATTAATAAAGTGATACTTTAATAAACAACTTCAAATTTTGTTTCACATTCTGAAAGTAAAGGTACAATTTTCTAAAAGATGTAGTCGTAAATTCTTAAACTTATTCTAAAGTGTTCAAATACTAATGTTAGGAAAGCTGGTAATTCTTTAAACTTTTGAGAATTACCTTTTACTCATGAATAGTGGACTTATTTTCATATTTTGTATTATAAACAAAAGTTGCTCAGCATTGTTTGGGTCAAACGATTTCTCTTATCCTTATATATTCGCTTTGCTGTGCTTTGCCGGATATCCGGCAGAGAAGTCGGATATCCGGTGATTGTGATTCGGATATCCGATGATATTTCGGATATTGAAAAATCAGCCGGATATGCCGGATATCGGATATTTGCCGGATATCCGTTGCATCCCTACAAAAAAGCTAAAAATCCCTTTTTCCTAGATTAATCCCTAGTTCTCAATGCTTCAACCAGTTGCTATTGGTCTAGAAATCTCACAAAAAGATACTTGTTCACTCACTGATGCATGTTCAATCTGGTTGTCTCTTATGAAGGAAATTTCATTCTAACCATATATTAATGTGGATGTGGCTTGCACTTTCCAAAACATTCTGACCACATCCTGACCGCAGTAAGAGGGTGCAGCTAATTCCCATGAGAACTGACAGAACTTGCAATTTCTAAAACACAATAAACTTGGTGAGTTGGTGATTTTGAGTCTCCAGCCTGAGAGCGAAGGTTCAATTTAACTTCAGAGTTGTTTTGTGGACTGACTTGGAAAGACGCTCCAGTCAGATTCCGATAGCGCGCCGAAGTATATTGAAGGCCGGTAGATTGCCGCGAAAAGCCCCCTTTATCCCCTTAAAACCTGTATATAGTTTGTGTGTCCTGTAAATATAATTCATGCCTTACTCCAGACATTAAAATAGTGTTATTTCTACACCATCGAGCCTTCAATTAGAAGTATTTATCACCAAATGTCAACTGCAGTCAATTCCACATGGAGTCCTCGGCCGTGTCGAATCCAACCATTTTTCCAGCCCTAGATCACTGAAATTGTGCTGTGAAATCCTCCTTCTGAAATATTTAAGCTCTACGAAGATTCTATCCAAAGTTTCGATAAAGAAGAGACGTCACGAGTGCCACTGACCCACATTTCTGTTATCGAGCCAGCCGTGTATCTGTGAATGCGAAAGGAATCGGTAATTTTTTTTTCTCTCTGCAATGGATATAATTGATTCATTCGGCACTTTCTTTTAAAGAATACCACAATAGAAGTAAGCCTTTCAGTATTTTTTCATTAACCATGTTTTTGCAAGAGATACGTCCTGTCTTGGCCCAAATTAATTGGCCCGAACGAATTAAGCTATTACAAACCCTTATATTCGGTTCTGATGAAAATAGAAATAGGAAAAATTTAAGGAAATTTCAGGGATTCAAATTTAAAATTGGGGATACAGAATTGGACGATAAAATAACAGAAACAGCTAAAAACTTCCCTTTAGCCCAACTCATTTCAATGGCAAATTTATTATGTCTAGACATTGGTGGTAATGAAGTGGATATTTCCAGACGTATTATTGAAGCACTTTCAGATCTAACAAAATTTCAATCCTCCATTTCACCACAGACTGATTCAGAGCCCGATGATGATGACTCTCGTAATACTTTGCAATCCAATTCATTATCGAATTTTTCTGGTACTACTTTGCAATACACTGCTGCCATTTCTCACCATTCTGCACCGCATCAATCCATTTCCTTTACTGATTTCAAAAATTTAATTACACCTTTTTCTGGCAAGCCAGTAGAAAATATTCTACAATGGTTAGAAAGATTTGAATTGAAGGTTTGGCCACAACATTTCAACTGAATGAGTTGCAAAAATTTCTTTTCGTCGAAAGAGCTCTCAAAGGTACCGCATTGTTATTTATCCGCAGTGAGCCAGAAATTAACATCCTACGCAACATTAAAACAAGCTTTAATACAAGAATTCGCACATATTTCCTCTTCCGCCTAAATACATGAAATGCTAGCTTTGCGTACTTGTAAGCCCAACGAAAAAATGAGTGAATATTTTCTAGTAATGAAAGAAATTGCCCAACGAGCGAAAATAGGCGACGCACACCGGTATTAGAGATACACCTAATAATAAAGCAATTCTTTTTGGCTGCCAAACTCTCACCGAATTTAAAGGAAAACTTCAAATTTATCAGCATATTTGCGATCAAAGTCCCCACCATCGCCAGTCACAGCCGCAGCCTACACATGTTAGTAGTAAGCCTCTACACACCGAAAATAATTTGATTTTCTTGCCGTCAAGCCGGACACCTTGCGAAAGATTGTGTACAAAGACAAAGGAATTAAATGTTTCGCGTGCAATAAATTCGGACACAAGGGTTACGAATGCACTCAGACCACCCGCAGTAAAGTTTCAAACTCGGACACCCCCCCCCCCCTGCAATTCGAGTTGTAGAATTAGATAAACTGCGTCAAAACATGACGAAATTAGTGAAAATTGATACCGGTTCGCACATTACATGTGTAAGAAAAGATTTGTACCGCTTACTCGGTTCCCGCACCCTCAACGATGCAAGCTTACAAATCGCAGGATTCGGCAATGGCAATGTCACACCAATCGGGTCGTTCAGCACAACCATCTCCATAGATGACAATGCATATACCACCATATATATATATATATGTAATGAATCAGCGCTACTCCCGTTGTTTCGGTGTAGATCGGGCTGACGTAGGATCGCTCCCTCTGAGCTTCTAGCATCGTTAGATAATCGCCGTGATAATTAAAGTTTATGTGAGTCTCTGCTTAAAGAAAGGCACAGTGTTTTCGGGGACCTGATTTATTAATCCTTTGTACATCCTTTAGAGAAATCAGGCCCCTTTTGGCTTGAGAGCTGCTCAGTTACTTCTTTATGGACATCTGACTCGGGAGTTAAGGGTATCGCAAAGCAATACTTGGAAAGCAAAGTTGCGTGGACTTAAGGCATTCTGTAGTTGGTCAAAAGCTCTGTCCTGTGACCCGTGCAGCAGTATAAGTATGCTGTATTTTGCATTATTCCTGCTAGGGGCTGTTGAAGTCAAAGGAGGTGTCTTTAAACTATAATTGGTCGTTAGCTGAATGATTGACTGCCTGGGATAAAGGTGGTGGCTCGAGTTCGGCCGATTGAATGCAGCAAGACTTACAAATTGCACTTATTCAGCAAAAGTATTCTTATGAAATGGGCCAAAATGATCTTTGAAAGTTATAAGATGCAATGCGGGAAAACTGACTTAACAGGGGCAACTTCATTCAATCAATTGAGACACAATTACTAAAGCATTTTAAAAGTTTTAATTTGAATTTCTAAATTTAAATTTGTTTTTAAAACGGGGATTTCAAATTTTAAAAGTGGCAAAAGGGGAATTTTAAAAAGGGGCTTAGCTTTTATCGTTTCATATATATATTATTTAATATGTATTTTCTTTAATATACACATCAAATAAGTATATCAGAGTTCATATCTCTATATCTAAGGTGCATATTAAAGAAAATACACACATCAAATAAGTATACCCCTATGCCTATCCTATAGCTTCTATAACCATTATATCAAAATTGCTTAAATTTCTTATCTTCACCACCACAATGTTAAAATATTAATCAAAATATAAATATTCTATCAATAATTTGACAGAAAATAGTTAAATGTACAAATTGATATAATACCTTTTGTATTTTGAGAACATTCCTATTCAATATGTTTATAATTAGACTTAGCCAATCAGTAAACCAGCTTAATGACAACATTGTTTCTTATTATTTAAATGAACTTTTGTTTTTCTGACAATCCTTATCCTTAATAATACCCTGTATAGTTTAATATTTTCATAGGTTTTTTTGGGTATTGACTAGTGATAAAATAATAAAAAATAAGTGATGGGTTAATGAATTTGTGAGTGGAAAGAAGCCATTAAATGTTTTTGTGTATTTAGATTTTAGAAAAAAAAATAACTGAATTAAATTATTGAGAATTTAATTTCAATTAAAGCTTATTAAAAAAGCTAATATATCCCTTTAAGACCCAACCCGCACGATCGTGCGTGTTAGACATTCATTTAAATATTTGCTTCTGAGTCGTATGTAATAAAAACTCAAACCGAATGATAGTTCTGGTTTGCAGATAGAGTAAAGTATAATTTTTTATCAACAGGTAGCGATTGCAGTCCATGTTTTACTTTCTACAGGTATGACTAATTTTGTTTACAAATGCATCGGGTCTTAAAGGGATATGCAAAAATGCGTATTAAAAGTTTCAAGTATTCAGTTGCCGAATACCGAAGCTTCGGTATGCACTTCGACCGAAGCTTCGGTATTCGGCAAAATTGCTGCTTCGGTCAATCCCTAGTCTGAACCTATAAGTGTAAATAATCTTCAACCGTGTACATAATGTGTTAGAGTTGTTGGAATTAATAGAAACAAAACATCTTATCTAGTTGGAGTTATTCAGGAGTATGATGAAGATGATGGAGATGTGAAAGTCACTTTTTTCAGAGTAACTGATAAAAAGGGCCAAATGTTTAGGCTAATGGAAGATGTTTCATATGCGGAATGTAATCAAGTTATAAGAGCTTTACCTATCCTATGAATTGTTATGAAAGGCAATAGAATCTATTGTCGTTTTCCATTTCCAATAGATGTGTATGAAAAAACATGATTTTCATCAAGAGTTACCATTTGTCATGAGTGTTATTTCATGAAATGTTTTAAATTTTAAACATTTAAAAATATTTTTTTATCATTAAGAGAATATGTACTTCAAGTAACAGATTTTTTAAAATATAATAATTTAATAAATAATAATTTCATTACAACAATGTTAAGTGGGAAAAAAACGAAAAGTAACGCTCATGACAATGTACACAGTAATTTTTATTAAGAAAATTAATTGTAGTTGCTCATTTTGTATGTATCCTTGTTAAAGGACCAATATGTAATTGAAAATGTTCATTTTATAGAAATAAACTTTTTTACTTAACTAAGAAATTCAAGCATTTTGTCCGATAACACTCATGACACTGGACACCAGAGATTAATTTTCAAAGTTAAATATCTTTAATGACACAAAAAATTAAGCTTGAATATTATTATATTCTAAAAAATTAATTATTTTTAAGCTTGTGTATCAACAATAAATTTAATTTCAAACAATTTTGAATTTAAAATTTTTTTAAATGCTGTTTTGCCAAACTTTTTGAAAATGATCCTTATATAAAAATCTATTTAAAATATAAAAGACGAAATTATGGACCTTACCATCCAAATCTTCATTTTCCATAGCATCAGCCCAGTCAATTGCACTGCGACGGGGAGGTACAACTGCATAACCAGGGGCTACATCTTTGTCGTCCCCTAAAAACGTATTTAGGTCGAGAGTTTTTCCCTTGCATCTTCTTTTACCTTTAGCTAAAAAAATTGGTATATGATTTATAAAATATAATAGAAAATGAAATACAAAAGATTGTTCCACAAAGTCCCTAAATACCTATTCATAGGTGATAAAGAAGCAATTATTACATAAATGTGGGAAAAAAAGCATTTCTATAATAAAAAAATTTTAAATAAAATTAATATCGGGATTTTACAAGCCATTGTCAGGCATGTGGACTACAGGTGTAGCAAATGAATATATAAGGGACTTTCTGCAGTACAACTCATTAAAAATTAATAAGTTTAACTCTGATCATAAAATCCTATGTTAACCTATGAGAAATTTTAAGTAGAAGACTCATGACCTAATATACAGTACAGAACCATTTACACAGAATGTTTGAGCTCAGATGTTTTTTTTATAACTATAACTGGTGAGGCATTAAAGCAACATCCACTAGATCAGTTTGTAAAATATGTGAGACTGTGCCAGTGTCCGATTTTAAAAATAATTACTAGATTACTCAGATTAAGAATCTGACACAAACAAGATCAAAAATTAATCAGCTTGAAAGAAGGCAATTTATGGGAATTCCTTGGAAAATAAAACTCCTATGTTCTCTCGCCATAAAAATTAAAACGTCCAATATCTAACTAAATAAGTTTCCATTTCAAATCTTAGATGTTGTCACCTCTATATAATAAAACACAGTGTAATGAATCCGGGGCGAATCCATCAGTCTTACCAGTCTCTGATAAGATGGAGCCACGTTAGGCTTAATTTCGATTTGAGAAGTGTATGAGAAAACTTATCTGCCTAAATACAAATCTTTTCTACCTGAAATCACTTCTGTTCAACATAATTTTCTATAAAAGATTCAAAATTAACAAAATTTCAAGGATTTGCGCTGTTGAAAAACCATTTCAGGAATTGGTTGAAAACAAACGTAGTGTAAAGCCCAGGGATGAAAGTGCACTAAAGCGATTTTGGAGCAGCTTTGGAGCAGCAAAAATCTGATTTTGGAGCAGTAAAATCCATTTTTGGAGCAGCAAAAACCTGATTTTGGAGCAGTAAAATCCATTTTTGGAGCAGCAAACATCCGATTTTGGAGCAGTAAAATCGATTTTTGGAACAGTAAAAATCTAATTTTCTAGCATTTACAGCTGTTTTTGGAGCAGATCTAAACTCTAATGCTAACAAACTTCTAAAAATTAAAATGATTGCTATCTTGAGAATATTTTGACATCTGAGAGAATAATTACTCGGATAAAATTTCTTCACACTTTTTGCTAACTCTGAACATTCTAAACGACAGTTGGGTACTGATTAGAATAATAATGAAAAATTAGCAGCAAGAAGAAAAAAAATGTTTACTTGGGTTTAAAAAATATTATTTTAGAGCAATTTTAACTAATCAAAGAAACGTATATGAATAAAACATAACTAACCTGAATTAGAAACATACTGCAGACCAATCCTTTTTAGAATGTATTATCCACTATTATTCAGATTTCTACTTTCAAAATTAAACAAACTAACAAAAATGGAAGGACAACTTGCTCAGTAAGATTTAAATTTATTTAAAATACAATGCAGTGAATAATCTTCCTTCATACACAGAAAAGCATAATTACAAATAAGAATTTCATGACATAAGTCAATATAAAGTTCCCTCCCCTTTCCAATTCTCAAATAACTTGCTACTTTTAAATGAATGAATGAATGGATGGATCAATATACAAGTTTGTGACAAACTTTTTATTACACGAAAAAGTAATCATATGGATGTTTCACCCTTTTTTACCTTTCATTTATTTAGAGCCAAGTTTTTAATTCAGATATTTAAAAATACTGAGCATTAAAACCAATAAAGCAACAATTTATATCATTAAAAAAAATGAGATTTTAGCTCAGTGAAAATAATTTTGATAAATATAATTATGAAATATTAAATTTTACATTAAAATAAAAATTTGGACCAAAATATCAACTGAATATTTTTACTGAAACTATTTCATGAAGGCACAAATTTAGCACACTTAAAACCAATGTTGAATTCACAATAAAATATAGACAAAATGAGAAATTTAAAAACCAAAAAGAAAATGATGAAAGAAAAAATACGCCCCCCCCCCCCCCCAATTGCTTTCCAAGTAAGTTGGAAAGCATTAAATTTTCTTCTTCTTGGAGAGAGCCCCTTGCTCCTGTCTATTTTTTTCTAAATCTTCAAGAATACATTTAATCTTGCTTGAGGATTCATTTAATAAAACTTGCCCAGATTCTATATCGGGAAAATTCTTTCTTTTCAGTCCATTTTTGATCAAATTTTCTGCATTCTCAAGCATCTTTTGGGAAGCTTCCAGTCTGCAGTTAAGCTCTTTTTCTTCTTCTTTCAGTTTAATTTCATTATTTTCTTTTTTTTTTTATGTTCATCTAATACTTTTTCCTGTCTCTCTGTCTCTAAATGACGATTATAATTCTTGTAAGCATTTTTAACTGATCGTAATAGATCATTCGATAAATCAACATGAGTGACACTATCATAGTCCTCAAGATGAGATTTCACATTTCTCAATCCATTGATTGTGTGAAGAGATAGATTACTTCGGTTGCTCAATAGTCGATTATTTACACTGAAACCTCTTTCGCAATCAGAGTTACCATGAGGTATAGACAATAATGCTTTTATACGAGTTTGAATGTGCTGGAATTTAGCACTGCCATCTGGTTTTGTCACCGAAAATACTGAGTTCCAGAAACATTGAATGTCTGAGCCTTCAGTTGATGATCCTTCACTAGAAATATTTTCACTTAGGAGTATAATCCATTCATCCGCCAAAGAAGAAATTGATGATATCTGAATTACATTGGGCAACTCTTTAGCAATTTTTTTTATACATGAAACCGAGGAATCTTCTTTTACAAACGCAGGATGAATACATTTTAGACGTTCTAAAAATTTATTCTCAAGGGGTAAAACTCTTAAAAGATATTTTACCGAGGAAATATAAAAGGATTGTGCACCCATAATGAATTCTTTTCTTCCCTGTTCGTCTAAAAGCTTTAATTCCTTTTCAGTATCTGAACCAACTTCTGGCCTTTTCCAGTGACAACCTTTACTCACATAAAAGTTTTTAAGATCAAAACCAGTTGTGTCCATGAAACTTTTTGTTTGAAGAAATCTACCCATGATAGCTTTAACCAAATTCACCATTTCATCATAAAGCACTGGAATCAAAGGATCTTTACTCTGAAATACCCTTAAAAAGTTGGTGAAAAGTGGGCAAACATTTTGCAAAAACAAAGCTTGTGCAAATAAGCTATTATCATTCATAACTTTCTGAATCTTCTGGTGGCGAATTGATTGCCGTCCTGGTGGTGATAATCCAAAAAATTTCTTTAGAGCTGAAAATTGCTCAATAAACCTTTCCAGCGAAGTTTCAATTGTAAGCCAACGACTTGACACATGCCTAATGAAAATGTGTTCTAGCAAATCCATTTGTTTCTGCAACTCTATGAAATCACAGCTCTGTACAGCTGAATTCTTGAAAAAGTGATAAATATCAATTAGAATACTTTCAATATCAGTGCCAAAAGCATTCAATCCTTCGGAAAAAGCATTATGGATTTTGTGCAGTGAGCACTCGCTTGCATCCACTAAATTGTTGTTCAATGCCAGCAATTTTTTCTTCAATAATTTCATTGTATTAGGTCCATCACTGTAGAAACTAACCATTTTTTGTGAAGATAATTCATGTAGTGACTTCTTAATACTGTCAAAAAGAATATCACTAGTTGCATGCCCTAAATGGAATGATTCTAGATGTTTATTTAATACTTTTTTGTGCACTTCGCTGTAAAAACGTATTAGAACATCAAATTGTTCTACTCTTTTTTCATGCACAGGGGTCTCATCTACTTGAATGGAATAAAAAGAACCACATTTATTAACTTCTTCAATCAACTTTTCTTTAAGAAATGGTCCAATCCCATCTGAAATAATATATGAAACTTAGTCCTGGAAACTGAAAATTCACTTGCAAGTTTTGAATCTGGAAACATTTTAGGAAATATTTCACTAGCAGTGTTACTGAAGGAAAATGGAATGTTGCATTTTGCAACTGCTAAAGTAAACAGTGTCTCTGCTACAGCAACCTTATCTTGCTCAGTGAGCTGCTGGCAGTTCTTTTGCATTAAATCCAATCTTTTCTGGACAGTTTTTTTTTTTTTATTTGCCCAGAACTATCTCTAATTTTATTACAGTTTTCCACATGTTTTTTTTAATTCAGCATGGCGTTTAATAGCACTCACACCATGTTGTTTGCACTTTATTATCATGTCACATATAGTGCATAACCCTTCTTCTGGTTTGAAACCAGATGTACACTAATCAGATATTAGATCATTGTTGCAATCTCGCTGTTTTAAAATATCTGGATTAAAGCGAGTGCATCTTTCTGGAAAGAAAAAAAAAACAATAAGCATGCTGTCAGATAAATGGAAAATACTACTCTAAGCAATGATAGATGTAAGGGGCGGTGGTTGGAGGGGGGGGGGGGGGGATAAGCAACCAAATCTACCTTTGAAGACTCAATACATAAACAATATTCAGCAGTCCAGTGCAACCAACATGTTTGGGGTTTACAGCCTTCCCCTCCAAAGAAACTCTAAATTTAAAAGTTAAAGTTATATAAGCAATAAAGTCAGTCAAAATTTCTGGGGCAGGGTGAACCACCAAATCCCCATTGAATATAGCCTTGTATTGGGGCGGGGGGGGTAAGGAATTTCAGGGAGGGGTATTGCAGGATGACAGGTCAGAAATATCTTTAGAAATAAAAAAGTTTATGGTTTGATCAATGGGAGGAGAAGGTGGAAATTTCAGAAAAAATTAATATTTAATCCAAAAGTCTAAGAATCTAATAGTATTTCTTTTATTTTTCTATTAATTTGATAGATTTTGAGTTGTATTAGATTGCTACTGAATAATCAGCGATCATCATATCCCGAAAATTTGTTCAAAACAATTTTACTGCATTTTCAGATAGATTCTTTAAGAGGACAGGCATGAGATTGCAAAAAGATAAAATAAGAAAAGGCACATGAAATGGGAAAATGAGAAATTATTTAAAATAGCGCACCTATAAGACAATTGAATTAATACGATTATTTTATTTGCAATAAAATAGACAATATTTTTGTTTAAATGCTGCTTTATTTGGGGGGGGGGGGGGGGAGAGAGAGAATCAAATTAATAATTTATACAAATACTATAATTCTGAAATGAAAATTTTTATTTTTAGTTCATAATTCTGATGTGCAATGTTTTACACAGCAATCTTAGCTAGTTGTCCAATTCAAATTTTAACATGCTTTCACTCAAACCATCACTTAATAAACATGGCTAGCTAATGTTTAACCTGCTATTCATCAAAAGAAAAGCTGGTGAAAAATAATGTAGCACCAAATTTTTTCGCGCTCCTTTGACTAAATTCGCGTTTTTAAGCTATCCTTTGACGAAATTCGCGTTTTTTTCGCGATCCTTTGACGAAATTCGCGTTTTTCTGTGATCTTTTGACGAAATTCGCATTTTTACCCTCACGATCCTTTGACAGAATTCGCGTTTTCCCGCAAACTTTTGACGAAATTCGCGGTTTTCCGCGATCTTTTGAAGAAATTCGAAGTTTTTCCGCGATCCTTTGACGAAATTCACGTTTTTCTGTGACCTTTTGACGAAATTCGCATTTTACACTCATGATCCTTTGACAGAATTTGCGTTTTCCCGCAAACTTTTGACGAAATTCGCGGTTTTTTCACGATCTTTTGAAGAAATTCGCGTTTTTTCCGCGATCCTTTGACGAAATTCACGTTTTTCTGTGACCTTTTGACGAAATTCGCATTTTACACTCATGATCCTTTGACAGAATTCGCGTTTTCCCGCAATCTTTTGACGAAATTCGCGGTTTTTCAGCGATCTTTTGAAGAAATTCGGAGTTTTTCCGCGATTCTTTGACGAAATTTGCATTGTTTCGCAGCCCTTTGAAGAAATTTACGTTTCTTTTGCGATACTTTAACGAAATTTGCTTTTTTTCTGCGATCCTTTTCGAAATTGACTATTTTTGCGAACGATTGACGAATTTTTTTTTCGGCGGCCATTTTTTGAAATTAGTATTTTTTTTAATGTCGAATTTTCGGACCGATTTTTAAATTTTTGGAACAAATCACCCCTGCGAGAAACAAACGACAAAAAATCGGAAAAAAGCGAAAAATAGTGGATCCTCGGAAGAAAGCGCAAGCCCCCCCTTCCGTCGCCACCAACACTACAAATGAACGTTGTTTTTGTCAAATATTTAACATTTTTACAAAATTATACTTTCATTTTAACACATTTAGAGATTAAACTGCATCAAATTTTCGAATGAAAACGGCGCAGAAAAATGAAAAAGTTGTAAAATCGCGAATACGCGGACGACCTTCATGCAGATTTTTAATATATATATATAAACGCAGCAAGGCTTTTTTTTTTTTTTTTTTCCGAAAGATCACCATCCATATGGGCGCGAAGGGTTCAGGGTCCCGTATGTATTATGATCGCGCTGCTTTATAACAATCGCCGTATTAACTATTTATGGACGCTCACGATGTACATACGCTTTGCGAACAGTAAATTATAAAATAATATAGAAAATAGTTATGTTAAATGAATAAAAAGAACATCTGAAGTATGAAAGAATATCTCAAAAACAGAACACCAACGCGTACGGCGACTAAATAATAAAAATCTGCAAGAATTTTCATGCAGAGGAAAAGAAATCGAACGGTGTTTTCTTTTTTATTGTTAAAGTGAATTATTTTTCTGAAAATACTGTAAAATTCTTATTTTGCCATATTATTCTCAGCCTAACCAAACTCCTATTTTACATATTATATTGAATAAATTATTATATTAAGCTTGCTCTGAACATTTTTTTTTAAGTTTTCTAATAACTCACATCATAAAACTATTAAATTTGCTGTAAAAATAATTAGACTTACCTGATTGCTTGCCATGTAGAGACATCGCAGCTTCGGTTTTGGTTTTTAAATCACAGATAGAATCTCATTGTTCGACTAAGATTAGTAGGATTCCACACATGCGCTGCCAAGAGGTGTGACGTCGGATACGTAGAGAGAATCCCATTGTTCTTTCCGGCAGAAGACAATTCCAACACGTTTCCTTTTCCACCGTCAAGAGGGTGTCGTTTTTTGGCGGCGATCGCTTAATTGGCAACTTTCAGATTTCTTTCTCTCATCCGGAGTGAAGTTCCGAGATTTTAGCGGGAGAAAAATCGGGAAGTCTGCGGGTGCGACCGACTCTCCCATACCGAGAGTACGCCAAGCAAATCCGCCGCCAACTTTTTGCCGAAGAGAGGAAGAAAAAAATCACATAAAGGCCCGGATTTTAATGTATTTCTAGGGGGAAATTTACCACCTGGAAAAAGTTAAAAATGGAATTTGTTTTTGTTTCTCGGATCGACGAAATCGTGCTAAATTTCATTTTGGTACTTAACTACGTTTTGGCGCAGGTTTGGCGCAAATTTAAGGAAAAACGCTATTTCGGCGCAGACATGCGCAGCAATTGTATTTCTGCGCAGATATGCGCAAAATGCGCAGCACTTGCATCCCTGAAAGCCGCAAAAACAAGAAGAGCTGTAGCGAGTCTTTCCCTTTTTGATTCCTTGAAAAAAAAATAAACCATGGAGTTATGAAGATTAAAGGAGACAAAAATGGCGTTGTTTGAAGCTATCCTCCCTGTGTTGTGCTTACTCATGTGACGTCAGGCGCAGGTAAACAGAAGAAAAACACCAATAGGCGTGAAGAACATTTTAACAATGCTTCCCCTTATCGGAGGGAGTTCTTTTTCACAGACTCACTTTCGTAGATTCGTTTCTGCTGATATGTGACGCAAAAATCGTACACAGAAAAAAAACATACTGGGTTTTTTAATTTATCCTATTTAATAATCAATATACATATAAATGTTTTTTTGAAGGGAGGGGGGGGGGGGAGGGGGGGGAGTAAAACCGCATGGGAAAACGCTTCATGACAGTCTCTCTAAAAAATTAATATTTTTAACTCCCCTTTTCTGCGTATTCTTCTTAAAGGATCAAATGTCTCTTTTTTTCTTAGTTCTCAAAATATACGCTTAAATAAATATTTTATGTGTTAAAAGCAGACGAACTGTCAGCAAGGTTTTAACACTAAAATTAATTATAATATTTTGAGAACAAGGAAGGTCTCCTTACTTGGCATACTCAGAATATTTTGAAAATAATACCAATTAAACTACAGTGGAACTCAGTTAAGACGCGATCCCGCTTAATACGCGGATTTTTTCAGATCACTTGAACATCCTCTCCTAATAGTACGAGATCCGGTATAAGAAATATATACCCTCATTTGTTATTTAATAATAACAAAGAATATATGTCAGATAATGTATAGATTGATACATTGCAAATAGGTTGCCTAGCTAAATCACGTGCCGATAATGTTAAACAATAAAGTGTTTAATTAAATTTTTTTGATCAACTTCCTCGATTTGTTATTTATGAAAGTCGAGAATCAGCTGAGAGAACATACCCCGAGGAATTCAAAAAATAAGGGTTGCCTACTCTCGACTCTGCCCAACTATGGGGTTGCCAGGTATAAACAGGTAAGTAATCGTAGTTAATATACCCTCATAAGTTATTTAATCGAATTACACATCAAATGAAAGCTTATTTTATTCCCATTCCAACCGTATTAGGTTGCCTTATCAAAAAGTTGCCTGAATCCATGGTTGCCTAGATTTAAGATGTTCAATTTTCTGCGTGAGCGTTGAGAGTGACAGAGAAGCGTTGCGCGCGCAATTCCATTTGACAGACAAAGATGCAGGGAATTCTTTTTTAAGATTTCTCCGATAGTGTAAATATTAAAAATGATATCAAATATTTTTTTACTCACACATTCATTTATCAATCATTAATCAATACATAATTATGAAATAATAGGTTTTTCCGTTCAAAATGTCCGTTTTTCAAAAGGAGATTTTTTCGATCGTTTAAGCGCGGATTAAATACTGATAAAAGTTAAATAAAATATCACATAATGATATAAATATTTTTATTTTAATACATAAATTTATCAATATCAAAATACAAAGGTTTTATATAAAACATTTATTCACATTCAGAATCGTCAGAAGTGCCGATGTCACAATCTAATTCTAATTCTTCATCGTTTTTTTCTGTTTCTCGATTCTCTTAATACGTCGTTAACTTGTAAGGGTGTTGGATCCCCTTTAAACCACGTAGGCTTCAAATAACCATCCAAAAACCAACCACAATCTTCAGGATTGACTTTAACGCAGCATGCATCGGTTGCATGAAGCCACATAGAATTAACATATATTGTGCGCAAAATTTTCTGTTTCAGTGAGATCCAGCACGGTGGTATCATATTGGAGTCGATGCCTTTAATCTTCTTCATGAACTGTTCTTTGTCTTTGTTCATTGAATATGTTTTTTGGAACAGCTGATATCTAGCATCATTGATATTATAACATTGCTTGATCCCGTAAAGAAGGGCAGTAAACTCTTAAACAGATTGAATTTTATCTTCTAGGAGTACATCTACTGGATCCGTCAATGATGCGAATATTTCCTGGAAATCCGGTCGTCTTGAAAATATTTTAAAAGACTTGACTTTCCCTTTATTATAAAAAGCCGTTGTGTAATCACAGCCCGTATGCGTGGAAAGCTGGCAGGCCCAGGCATAAAGTAGAACCCAATTTCATTGCAAGCTCAGTACAGTTAATGCAATCAAGATCTTTCTTATTGCTTTTCCTTGATGATGAACCCGCCAAATAAATTTGAGTCTGCAGAATTTTGTGGATAGTGGCCAGTAAAATTACCAAGACATCGGTATCATTTAATTTGACCAATATTTTCGAATTAGGTGGCGCTTTTGATATATGAAACATTATCCGCGTATCTACCTCTTCATTTCTCAATTTTTTGGGACCTGTAAAGTACAATATTTCGTATATTTTTATATTACACCATCGCTTTATATGGTTTTAAATCCAATTATATCATATTTAATTGACGTAAAATATTCAAGACGAAAATTTCAGCTTGTTTTTCGTGGCGCTTAAATCGTTCACCCATCATGTACAATATATATATATATATATATATATATATATATATATCCATGCATGAACATAGAATAAATATTAGATATATAGAATAGGATATCTATTCTATGTTCATGTATCGGTGTAACATTCTGTTGAAAACGTAAACATGCAACATTAAAAAAAGAAATATTACAATAAGATAGACGCTAAATAACAAAGATATTATAAGAAAGGGAAGTTTCTTCCCCATAATCACTAAAGGCGCTGCGATCGCAATTGCATTACCATTACGCTCTATGGAATGTCCGATCTTGTATGTTAATCTATGCCTCGCTGCATCTTTGTCTGTCAAATGGAATTGCGCGCGCAACGCTTCTCTGTCACTCTAACGCTCACGCAGAAAATTGAACATCTTAAATCTAGGCAACCATGGATTCAGGCAACTTTTTGATAAGGCAACCTAATACGGTTGGAATGGGAATAAAATAAGCTTTCATTTGATGTGTAATTCGATTAAATAACTTATGAGGGTATATTAACTACGATTACTTACCTGTTTATACCTGGCAACCCCATAGTTGGGCAGAGTCGAGAGTAGGCAACCCTTATTTTTTGAATTCCTCGGGGTATGTTCTCTCAGCTGATTCTCGACTTTCATAAATAACAAATCGAGGAAGTTGATCAAAAAAATTTAATTAAACACTTTATTGTTTAACATTATCGGCACGTGATTTAGCTAGGCAACCTATTTGCAATGTATCAATCTATACATTATCTGACATATATTCTTTGTTATTATTAAATAACAAATGAGGGTATATATTCCATAGACCGGATCTTAGACTATAAGGCTAATGCAAAAATATCACGTTTAATACGTGATCCAGCTTAATACGCGATAAAATTTCGGTTCTTTGAGGAAAAAAATAGCACACTTAAGACGCAAATTCATTGCTCAAGATGTGAATTCCTTCTCTTTTCTCAAGTGTTGCCAATTATTTCTATTCAGATAAAAATCACTGTTTTCTATTAGTATTATTTAGTTTATTTAATGATAGATTAATTAAAGCGAAAATAGTGGGTAAAAAACGGGAAATATTGGTAGCTATTTGAATAAAACAAAAACCCGCTAAATTGGTAAAACTGCAATTCTTTGATTCCGCTTCCTAGGATTCTTTGTGTATGAAACTCGTAAAGATTAAACAACTGCGGTTGGATAATTCTTTTGTTTTCTTTACTTTTTGTTATGCTAACATAATATTACTTACACAAAAAATATTAAATATAGTTTTTACGTATATTAAAAAGAAGGACTGGTTATAATAGTACTCATTAACCCCTTGAGGGGCAAGCAATTACGTTTGTGAAATGCTGAATTCCCACTGGAATCTTTGAAAAATTCTATTTCAAAATAAGTAAAAGCAATTTTATTATTTTACGGCTTTTTTTCCATCAAAGTTAGAAAAGTAAAATTTAATAAAATTTTTCTGGTGTAAAACTTCATTAATCGTAGGTGGTATATAATATATACCGGTGCCCCTCAAGGGGTTAATACAAGTACTAAATATGATCTTAAAAACTGGTTTCTGCTTCAAAGATTTAATTTTTTTTTTTTTTTCTGTTACAATAATTAGTCTAGTAGGAAAAATTGAATTTCAAGCCCTGATATTGTATAAAAAATGTAATTTAAACATTAAAATATTCTGTTTATTTTTATAATGAAATGCTGATAATTGCTATTGGATTTGGATATGGGATTGACTACATTGATAATTGCCAATAATTAATTTGTACAATGAAATGCTGATAATTTTGTATAACAAATTTTAGCCAATTAATGTCTATATAATTGTAGAGTATTTTCACAAAGAAATACATAATTCTCTTTTTTAATTTAAACATAACATAGCTACTAATATACCCATGATTAAAGAGTTATTTTCTTCAAACATAGGTTTAGTTGATGCCGATTTTCTGTTTTAATTATTTAATACTGTTTTACTTTAAGTCACATTTAGTTTTATTTTAAGTTAAATTACTTTGATATTTATAAGTAAAAAGAAAATTACTTTTCATTTTAAATATTTATAATGAAGTTACAAAAATAACTAATTGGATATGCCAATCCCAAAACTTTTTTCTATCTCATACATCTTAATATTTCCAAAAGTAGTTCCAAATGTTAATACTTCAATATTACTTCAATATTATGCCAACTTTGATTTTGATCTAAAATTTCTGCTCCAGTCAATTAATCAGAATAACAATAAGTTAATCTCGATCATGATATTTATTAAAATCAATAACTTTTTTGTTATTCTGTTGTACATCAGCTGTTTGTGAATAGCCAGCTTAGTAGGATGCAAAGTTCTCGTTGCTTCATAAGCCACTAATATACAGTACAAAAAAAAAAAAAAAAAGAAGAAAAAACTGCGAAAAATCGAGAAAATTTTACAAAAATTGCTGTTACAGTGTCATCTTATGGTGGAATATGTCCAAATTTAACTGCTGGCCAAAAATATACACAAAAAATTGGTTCAATTGTATGCTTAGCTTCATACACTTTTCAATGTTACAATAATGAAAATGGCACAAAAATCGCAATTACAATGCCCCCTTCCAGTGGAATGTTCACATATTAAAGGAGGGTCAGCTGGCTATAGCCAAAAACATTCACAAAAAATTTGGGGTAATTCTATGCATAAATTCATACAAGTTTTGATGGTACGATGGCCACACACGGACAGACAGTTAAACTTAAAAGAAAGAAAGAAAATTAATAAAGTCATACTTTAATAAACAACTTCAAATTTTGTTTTACCTTCTGAAAGTAAAGGTACAGTTTTATAAAAGGTATAAACATAAATTCTTAAATTTATTATAAAGAGTTCAAATATCAATGTTAGGAAAGCTGGCGATTCTTTAAACTTTTGAGAATTATCTTTTACTCATGAATAGTGAACTTACATTCATATTTTGAATTATAAACAAAAGTTGTTCGGCATTGTTTGGGTCAAACGATTTCTCTTATCCTTATATGTTCGCTTTGCTGTGCTCTGCCGGATATCCGGCAGAGAAGTCGGATATCCGGTGATTGAGATTCGGATATCCGATGATATTTCGGATATTGAAAAATCAGCCGGATATGCCGGATATCGGATATTTGCCAGATATCCGTTGCATCCCTAGTTGAAAGGAACTTGATAATATGTTGTTGAAAATTACCAAGGATTTAATCTGTCTTGAAGTTTAAGAATAAGAGTTGAATTGCTGTATGCTCCTCTGGAGCAACAGTATATGTTCTTCCCATAGCAGTCATTGCGGTAGACACTACTTTCATTATATGCTCATATGGAATCCAACAAACATCTGAAGATTTTGGCCATGAATATGATGAACTAGGACCATGAGGATGCATGAACATAATTTTATAGTCATTGAATTCCTCGCAGTAATCTAAAATCTTACCAATCCACCAATTAACACCATATACACATGCAACATATTGTTCACTTTTAAATGTTTGTGGTTTGTCGGTTTCACTAAATCTCACAGTCTTAGCAATAAAATTTGTTGAGGAGCCTGATACCCTGGAAACCAGTATTTGGCCTTTATTTATTGGCACAAAGCTGTGATTAACCCTTGTTCCTACGATTGTATCTGCCTTTGCATACCTATCTGCTAACTGATTATTGGCAATTTCAATTTCAGATTTTGTTATAAAAAAACTTTCAATTCCTTTAACATATTCTTTTGCAAATGTATACAGATCAAATGCATTTAAGATACCATCTTTGAATGGACGCTGAAGACTTGCTTTGGTGGCCATGTGTTTTATGGTGCCGCCTATTCCACCACAAGCTCCTTTTCCGTGGCAAGAGGCAAAAAAATGCCATTCAGCTTTCACACCATGGTCTTCTTCATGATGGCAGAGATTAATAAAATTTTTGTATTGGGCTGATGATCCATCACTACAATATTTTATGTATTTAATCTGTGGAATTTGTGAAATTAAATAATTGACAATTACTTTTTGAAAAGCCCAAAATGTAGTAGTGTCATGAACTAAATGCTCGCTTATTGCACACATAGGAATAGATTTCACAGTATCAGTGATACTGTCCCTTATATAAGCAAGAAAGGGGTGAACTGTAACCTGTTCTTTTTGCCAATGGATATTTTGAATAGCATCTTGCACAATGCAAGTATAGTTTTCAGAAAAATCAGCTGCAATAATAGCAGTTTCTGTATTCAATTCATCCTTTGTTTTCTTGAAATATAAACTTTGTGATTTTACAAAAAAGTGGTGTGAACATAAAGCAAGGAGTTTTGTAATTAAATCATCAACAAATTCATCAACAGGCATAATCACTTTTTTTAATTCTGCTCCATCAGTCTTTACCCACTGTTTATAAATAATATCATTACTCATTTCCAATTCATCTAAACCCATTAAATCTTTCTTTAAAATTTCAGGAGATTGACATTTATCACACCTGTGCAACATGCATTCTTCAGATTCAATGCAACAAACAAGTTTTTTTAGCAGTGATATGTAGTCATTGATATGAATAGCATGAAGCATAAGTTTAATATTTTGATGGTATACACACACACAGCAGGGGCGTAGCTACCGTGGAGCAATTGGAGCAGACTGCTCCAGGCGCACGCATGCTAAGGGCGCAAAATTAGAAACTGCAGAATAAAGATTTGTAAAAATATTTGCGTATTGTTCCATTATTAATCAGATATATTACAGATGAATCTTGTTGCAATCAGCATATTCATATGATGTTTAACCTTGTGTTTTACATCAACTATTTCGATTTGAAACATGTTTTATACACTGTTAAAAGAAATTATTTCTAATTGTGAAGTTTCAACTTTAATTCATACCATATTGAAGCCTCAAGTAACTTCTCCAGTACCGTTTAAGCATGCCTGTTTTTAGGTAGATTTTGTAAGAAATACACAAGATTTCGTAAGAAATACTACCTATTGCAGTCGTTACCATGTTGTGACTTTTGAAAAATTACTTTGTAACTTTTTATTATATGATCCCAAGAACCCAGAACCACCCCCACCTCAAAAGTTTATATATATGCATGTACTAAATTTTGTCCGCATGATAAAAGTCGCAATGATGCACGAATCATCTTCAAACTCACCAAAAACAATCATATGGCTAATATCTCGGCGGGGATTGTATAGTGCTGTTCTCTAAAAAAAACCCACAGGAAAATGTATCCTAAAAAAAACCCACCCTAGAACTTCATCAAAAAAATCACTGAAGTAAAATTTTCTTTTTGTCCTGTTTCTATATGCCATTTACAATAATAAAATTATTTAAAATTACTTTAAAAGTGTTTATTTAATTTTTTTAAAAATAAGCTAATAATACAGAATTCTAGCAAAAAAATAAGTGCTTCATTTTCACAGTTTTTCTTGTTATAATACAACATGTTACAATGATGTACATCAGTTTTTAGATATTTTTATGTTAAACTATTAATATGTGAATAAAATGCACCATTTTCAGCTGATTATATTATGTTTGGCTCAGTTTGTGACCTTTTGAAAACAGATGTAAAAAAAACCCATGCGGGAACTAAAAAAAAAACCCCACTTATATATATATATATATATATATATATAAATGGTGGAGCATATATTTTTTCTTTAAAATATTAATTAAGGGAAAAAACACAATAAATTATGCAAATTTTGCATTTCTAAGAATTTGTACAAGTTATGTCATACCTCCCCCCGCCTCTTTGTTTTTGCAAAAATAAAACCCGTCCACCTTTTTTATGTGCACAAAGATATCCTTTTACTTTTATATCATACATTGTTTTAATGCTTACAAGCTTATTTTATTTTAATCATTATTTTGCTTTTTTATGCAAATTTTATTAGGCGATTCTCAAGTTCACTGTTCAACAAGGACGAAACTTTCTGACACATTTACTCATTTTTAAACATAAAGGTACAAAATTGACAGGGCTGACTAAGCGATTTGGAATCGAAATGAGTTTTATGTTTTTGATAAATTACTTAGAGTTACAAGCGATTTTGGGTCCCATGACTAGTTTTTTTTCGCCTCTCTTTGGGTGTTTTTTCTCCTTTTGTCAGGAAATTTGGTTCAAAACGGCAACTTTGACATTATTTTCTTAAAGATCTTTTATGTTTACCAAAAAATTGAACATTTCTGTAGTTTCTGAACAACACAGTGCCAATTTCAGGCATTTCTACTTTCTGAAAAAAGATTAATTTAAACTTGTGTGATTAAGTTGCCCCTTTGGATTTGATTGTAAAAAAACAAAAAACTTTTTTTTTTGCAGAATTGTGTTTTAAAAATAATTAATAATGAAAAAAATATTTTGCTGTCTAATATTTTGGTTTCTAGAAGTGTTTTTACATGTGGGTTTTTTTTTAGGTAACATGGGTTATTTTTAGGAAAAAGTGGGTTTTTTTCAAATTCTTCTTTAATTGACAGCTATTTTGTAATATATTGACAAAATCAAAAATACTATGCATTAAAATCTTAGTCAGAACAAGCTGTGAAAATGTAGCTACTTCAAATTGTTTTGTATTTTTTATTAAATTTTATATAGAGAAAAATTAAAAAAGTGGGTTGTTTTTAGAGGACAGCACAATAAATGGGCAAAACCGGGCAAAGGGTGGTGGAAATGGGGAGGATAAAAATAGGGTTTTAGGGGGGAAAAATTCATAACTTCGTCACGTTTTAAGATATCAAATCCATTTAACTTTATTATAAATCTTATTAATATTATATACAGCTTTTATGTTGACAAGTTTTTCATAGGACCAACTTTTACCGCAAAAAAAATTAAAAACGAAGAGAAAAAGGGGAGGGTGATTGAAGAAGAAAAAAAATCATAACTTCGTCAATTCACAAGATATCAAATACGCTTAAATTTATTATAAATCTTCTTATCTACAACTTTTATACTGGCAAGTTTTTGATAGGACCGAATTTTACAGCAAATACAAAATAAGAATACATAGCGGTTAAAATAAAATTATCGTATTCTGAAAAAAAAAAACAGCTCTTACAGAAAAATGAAATTAAAATCTCCTCAAAAGCAGCCAGATAAAATTTTTAAACTGAGTTTATCTCTAATCTTCATTTAGTTTTGTTGCTGAAATTAGTACTTACTTCGACATGATATCTGCGCCTGTGCACCGAGTTGGCACTTTTTCAATTCCTACTATTAGTTCACACTCTCCCTATCGTTAATAAAATACTTATTATTCATCCACTCAAGTTCAAATAAATTTTTTTAAACTTGTAGTGGATGACACTTGATGTTAATACAGTTTTTCAAATATTAATTCATTAATTAAATTTTAATTAATTAATTTTAGTTTTATAAGGGAGAAAAAATGGCAGCCATTGTTTATTGAACAGCATTTAATGCATCTTCATACCTATAAAGGGGTTACCATAGGAGGGACCCTGTTCTGTTGCCAAATACCGCCAAGTTTACCACCAACTTGGCGATATATTGCCAAATTTGGCGACCAAAATGAGTCGCCAAAAGTGACGCCAACGTGGCGATATCTCTAATATTTCGCTAAATTCCCATAGACTTCCATTGTAAACCAATAGGTTTTACTTGATTGTAGAAAGTCAACAAATTGAGACGTTTTAATGCAACAAAAACTAAAATTAGCTTAAAGGATTGTGTTAAATTTTTCTTTCATGACCTAAGTAAGAATTGACTTAAAAAAAATATTTTTTTATATTACTTGTTTTTTCTGTAACTTTTTCTTGGACGACAGTTGAAGATCTCCAAACCTTAAAGTAATCAAAAATTGTTTACAGAGCTCTTATCGGTCACTTTATTGTGTACCACTATTTCCAAAAAATAATCTTTCTGGTGCATTTCTTTTGAAAATATTTTAGAAATTTATCATGATTATTATTGTGCGGAAATAATGGTAGCCCAAGAAGTTACCGTTGAGAAACCTATATTTACGATGTAACAACAATGACTTGGCTATTTAGTTATTTTGTGATTAGAAGAAAAAAAAAAGTTTGACAACTTGAAGAAAATTATTGACCATTCATTTTACAAACAGAAAACTAAAAAAAAAAATTTTTTTGACGTTTTTTTTTTTGTGTGTGTGTGTGTGTGTGTGGAAACTAAACATGCATGAATACAGATGATAATAAAAACAATAATAAGAGCCGGATTTAGGCACATTCCTCATCAGCCCACGACGACAAAACTTAGATGGGGGTGAGGGGGAAGCGGCAAATTAAATTTTGTGCATATTGTTTTTGAGATTTTGAAAATATGGCAAGTCTCAAATGCAGAACTGATAAGCCTTTTTGATCAAAAATAGAGAAAAAAATTAAGTATCTAATTCAGTGCTCCTTAGAACCTGATTATCGCCTATGCAAACTTATACCACTTTCACCACCATCGAAATGTATTTTTACGCATTAAACCTTATTTAATCGCAAAATTTTAGGATTAAATAAAACAAAATATAGTAATGTGCGTTTGCTTGGGCCGTAACCATGCTCTGCCCCCGTTCCCCCGCTCTGTGAGTCTGTATGTGACACAAATTTTGTGTGCGCTCTATCTCAAGAACTAAATCACGGAATTTAATAAAAGTTTAGATTCAGTTAGTCCCTGATATAAATTGGCGCTGATTACTTTTTGGTGTAAATCGCCTTACAGGTGGCACTGCTATGCTCCATTTTTCACTATTTCCGGAATAGGTATATATCTCAAGAGCTAATAAACAGATTTTCATAAAACTTCAGATTCAGTCAGTCTTTGATATACTTTGGTGCTGATTACGTTTTGGTGTAAATCGTCCAACAGGTGGCGCTGCTATACTACATTATTTATGATTACCGCGATAGCTCTATCTAAAGAACTAATGCACAAATTTTCACCAAACTTCAGATTCAGATAGTCCCTCATATAAATTAGTGCGATTCGATTTAATTTATGGTGTAAATCGCCCAACAGGTGGCACTGCTATGCTCTTCTAAAAGTGCACTTTTAGAAAAGACCTCCTGGAGGGTCCGTGGAGGGATTTGGTGCGCTGAAATTCACTGCCCTACGTCATCCCACACACGCTCAATCGGATTCAAGTTCAGTGAGCAATGCGTCCAATCCATTCGAATGATATCTTCTGTTTGCGAATATTCTGACACCACATATGCTCGTTGCGGCCGTCATCCATTAAAAAACCTCTGGGCCAACAGTACCCCTAAACAGTCTAACTTGGAGTTCCGGTACCTCCTCCACATATCTTCGAACAAGGGAAGGCAAGTTGCTTGTTCCTTCTTCTCTGCAGATTAAAACACTTCTAGAATCAACATTCAGACTAAATCTGGACTCGTTAGTAAAACATACTCGAGCCCAGTCTTTTTGTATCCGCTGATCACGACGACGCCTTTGGAAGCTGGAGTGCGTGACACACAAACTATTGGTTTTATTGCATACAGTCCACGCTCGTTAAGCCTTCGTGCAGCTGTAGAATGGCTAAGTCCAGTTTCTGTGGCAGCCTAAAGATCTGAAACTAAGTTTCTTGTAGTCGCTTCACTGTTTCTTCGAGCTGACAAGGACACAAAACTGTCTTCGGATGCAGTTGGTGTTCTTGATCGCCCTTGACCAGGCTGTTTATCAACGGATAGAGTACTTAAAAAGCGGCTCATAGCTCTTCACGTGGCAATTTGAGTGATAGTCAAATTTTGGACGACTCCCATTTGCGTTTGACTTCCCTCGATTCTAGCAATTATTCATCATGTTTCACCTTTACTTAAATGACGCCTTTGAGCCGTAACTAATGAATACTGATCACTCACAAACAATACATTCACTTTAAAGAACACTACAGACCAGAATTCCAACAGACGTCCATTGCGCAAAACATTGTCAATCACCGAATTTGCATATTTCCGACTGTAACGTATGTGCGGAAGTGCAATTTTGTGTTCAATTGTATTTAATTATCATAAATAATTGCAGCATTGGGTAATGGTTGCAACATTGACTTAGTGAGCATATTTTTCCCATTATCCTTTAATTTTGATGAAAAGTGAAAAAACTGCAATCCTAAGTAATATATAAGGGTACCAATCAGGGTTCTCGCTGCCGATCGTCACTGCACCAAAACGTTTCATTTGGCAAAAAAATGACTGAAATCGTCAAATTGCGAGACATCTTTCTTTTCTTTCGACGACACTCTCAATGATGTTGTGTTGTTCCACGATTAAACCTTCCCTATGTAACTCGATATTTGTGTTTTGATATTCTTAGTGTTTCACGACCAATCTATTACTAACCATTATTTGAATTTGGCTAGTTTTTCTTTAACGATTTGCCAAATTGCTCAGATTTGTGAAAAGCCAGTGAGGACACCGGTGTCTGGCTAATTTTCTAAACCATTAGCTGTAGAAATATAGTTTTAATAGTAGAAAAGCTTCAAAGTTGTTCTTCATCCTCTTAAAAGTAATTTATGTCAAAATTGTTATTTTTTAAATTATGAGGTTTACATTTTTATTCGTGTTACATTTAGGAAAATCTTCTCCGTACTTTAACAGGTAAAATAATAAAAAAAATATTCTATATCCAAAAGTTACTGAGTTATGATACTTTGAATTTTATGGAATTGTAGTATTTTTTGGCACTAAAAACAGAAAATCTGCTTCATCCATATGCGAAAAAAAATTGACAATAGTGTGTTTTTTATTAGCATTCTAGAATGCTTCGAAACCCTTGAAAAGAAAAAATAGATATTAAGCATGGTAGATTGCATTGACTCATTGGCTCATTCAAAATTAAAATCCCACCCAATTCGCAGAAAATATTCGTAGGTACTCCATACTTAAAAAATTATAATCCATTTCATTATCCATTATCTATTTTTAATTAATTGTATTTAATACGTTGTTAAAATACTTTGACTTTTAAATAAAAGTAAAATTTTAAATATAATTCAGGTTATTTTATAAATTTTAAACTTGAAAACAACTATAAACTTTTTCGTGTGACAAGAGGGCGCACAAACTTTCCTTGCTCCAGGGCGCTGAATATGTAGCTACGCCACTGACACACAGACAGAATGAATACGTTTGCTTCCAGCAGTAACACATTCTCTTGGACGTAGTGAGCAAAACTTAGACAATCCAATTTTTAAGTCATGTTGTTCTTTAAATGCAATATATAAGTCCTTTAAATTGTGCAAAATCAATCTTTTGTTTTAATATTCTGCCGTTTTCAGTTGGAACAGATATGAAATCTTTTTTTCCAGGACACATGCGGCTGTTATTATCATCATAATAAAAATTAATAACTTTTTCTATAACGTCTGGGCTCAGTTTAACACTTTTTCTTCCACTAGGCATCAATAACATCCCTTCTGTTGTTTTAAACTTCCTTGCCTTTTTTACAAGATACTGTGTAGTATTAAAATAAGTCATTGTTTGCTGTATTGTCCATGAATCTGGAACTAGTGTTAGAATTTGAACTTTTTCTTTAAAACATGCGTTTGTAAACTTCTCCAATAATTTATCCATCATAGATGTGCAGTCAGGACAAGTTGTGTCTTTACTATTTTGAGGCTTATTTATGGTTTCAACACCTAATACTGTAGCTGCTTTAGTTGCAACACACTTTGTTATTTTTGAAACTTTCTTTTGCATGTAATTAAGTTTTCTCTTTGAGGTACGCCTACTTACCTTTATTGGCGATAACTCTAACAATTCACAACTTTTGTTTAATTGTTCTATTACTACTGTGGGTTCATTAAAATCTGAATCAGAGGGGCTTTCTGTTCCTGAGGTGGTTATGCTGTCAACAACTTTTTCATATTTACTGATGAATAACAGGAAACACACAATTTTTTTCCTGGAATGAGGATATCTGGATTTGTTTTAGACATATCTAATGATATTGTTTTTAGTGATTTTGCTCTGATGCTATTTGGATGTTTATTAAATGGATCACAACACTGTCTCTGTCTTAAAATATACCATTTTAGATATTTATCCTTGTGAACCTTGCATATACTATTTCCATGGACAAAGCATTTTTGGGTCATTCCATGTCAAATCAACACAAAAATATAGCATTTTCAACCCGACCCCCTCAGAATTTTATGACATTGGGCTCATTTGTTAAATTTATGTAGAAATCATCAAATACAAAATAATAAGCCTCTATTTCTCATGGTTTCTGAGATAAATAGCATCAAAAATTGAAAAAAAGCACAAAATTTTGAATTCCGTGCACCACAAAAAAATGCATATTTAATTCCCTAATTGACTTACAGCTTTAGTCTTGGTATTGTTGGAAAGGGTTTGCTGTGGGCTTTCTTATGATATATCACATGCATATTTTTCTTAAAATTTTAATTTCAAGGTCAAACATTTTGACCTTTGACCTTCTATATCTCAAAAAGTGGTATTTTATTTTTTTCCAAAAAAATATATGTTATTCTTACATTGTTCCTCTATAATATCTGACATTCTTATTTTGGGACGCTCATGGGATATTGAGTTATAAATTAAAATGCACACACCTGATTCCAATTTTATTACCAAAATCACTTATATGATGACTTATCTATACTAATTTATGACAATAAACTTATATTTATGCATATTTCATAAGCATGTATATGTATATATACATATATATGTATATATACATATATATGTATATATAACACTGGCACCCGGCTAACCAAAAAGTACCAAATTTTATTATTATGTATTGTTACTATTAATTTTTAAAGTAAAAATACTGCTTGGTCACATAACATGCTTAATAAAAATGTTCTCCAGTAGTAAAATTCTGAAACTTTTATACAATTTAAAGAACTCTGAGATTAAATGCTTTGTTTTTTTCCCTCAATATCTTTGTGTTAATGCTTACATTGGACTGTATAAATTCCTCAGATGGGTGAATCAGAAACGGGCCATGTGGTTTTTGTTTTAAGCTGACATAAATCATAATGTAACATGAAGAGCAAATTTATATAAAAACATTTCATGACATAATTTTCTTTTACTACATGACTGTGGAAACAAATGTTTTCTATATAGAATTAAGTAATGTGTTTGCATTTAAGATCATTTATATAAATTAGTAGAGATTGATATAATCTATGTAATAGGTGATTTTAGTAAAGAAATAAGAAGGAGATGTTTACATTTTAATTTATATCTCAATATCCCACGAGCGAACCAAACTAAGAAAATCAGATATTATAGAGGAACAATGTAAGAATAAGAATAACATACAATTTTTTTTTTTTCAAAATAATAAAATACCACTTTTTGAGATGCAGAAGATCAAAGGACAAAATGTTTGCCCTTGAAATTAAAAATTAAAGAAAATTATACATGTGATGTATCAGAAGAAAGCCCACAGCAAATCCTTTCCAACAATACCAAGATTAAAGCTGTATGTCAATTAGGGAATTAAATATGAATTTTTTTGTAGTGCATGGAATTCAAATCCTTCAAAGGGGATGGACAGCTTAAAACAAAAACCACATGACCCTGTCTGCTTCATCCATCTGAGGAATTTATACAGCCCAATGTAAGCATTAATACAAAGATATTGAGAGATAAAAATAAAGCATTTAGTCTCAGAGTTCTTAAAATTGTATAAAAGTTTCAGAATTTTAAAGTTGAGAAATATGCTATGGAGGGAGGAACGGGGGTCTATCTTAAGGAAATGAGGGAAGAAAGACATATGTATATATATATATATATATGTAGATAGATATGAAATATGCTACTGGAGAACATTTTTATTAAGCATGTTATGTGGCCAAACAGTATTCTTACTTTAAAAATTAATAGTAACAATACAAAATAATAAAATTTTAACAAAAAAATCTGTTCAAATTCACACAGGAACTGTAATTTAACAGTGTGTGTCAATATTTTGAATTTGTCATCAATTATAAATAAAATAATTAGTGGAAACTTATTATTGCAATTAATGTCTATTTTTTTCGTAATCTTACAAAAAAAAAAAAAAAAAAAAAAAAAAAAAAAAAAAAAAAAAATTAATAATAAATTCATTAGTCTTTATAGTGAAAATAAATATAATTTTTTTCTTTAAAAATTTTTAACTTTATATCATGTCCTAAATTAATATACGGAGTTGTGATAACTAGAACATGCATATGCTTATGAAATATGCATAAATATAAGTTTATTGTCATAAATTAGTATAGATAAGTCATCATATAGGAGATTTTGGTAATAAAATTGGAATCAGGTGTGTGCATTTTAATTTATAACTCAATATCCCATGAGCGTCCCAAAATAAGAATGTCAGATATTATAGAGGAACAATGTAAGAATAACATATATTTTTTTGGAAAAAAATAAAATACCACTTTTTGAGATATAAAAGGTCAAAGGTCAAAATGTTTGACCTTGAAATTAAAATTTAAAGAAAAATATGCGTGTGATATATCATAAGAAAGCCCACAGCAAACCCTTTCCAACAATACCAAGATTAAAGCTGTATGTCAATTAAGGAATTAAATATGAATTTTTTTGTAGTGCACAGAATTCAAAATTTTGTGCTTTTTTTCAATTTTTGATGCTATTTATCTCAGAAACCATGAGAAATAGAGGCTTATTATTTTTTATTTGATGATTTCTATATAAATTTAACAAGTGAGCCAAATTTCATAAAATTCTGACGGGGTCGGGTTGTGAGCTGTGTTGATTTGACACGGAATGACCCTTTTCATCTGGGATTACATAATGCAATCTTTTTTTTAATAACTGCAAATCACGTGAAGACAATTGAAGAACAGGAATCAGATCAGTACTCAATGAAACACCAAGTTTCTTGCATACAAAACACTCCATGTCCACTGTAGAATCTTAAGCACAAAATAACTATTCTATGCCAGTGCATACTACATTGAAAACATCAACAGAAATGATGTTTAAAGGGGATAGTCAAATTTTTTTGTACATTATGATGTAATATTTCATCATACTTTAATTACAACCAATTAGAAAACAGATGACGATACAGCAGCAATCTTTTCCCAAAATTGCATCAGCATACAACATGATGCAATAATTCATAAATTATGTCAAATATTTTTTTTATTTAAAATTTTATATAGCTATAAAAGAGTGAGGAATCAGTTGTTCAATTTTGTTTGTTAAATCATCGATGAAATCATCTAATGTTGCAGTGCTTTTAATCATCTGTGTTCTATCAGTACATACCCATTGCGAAAATTCGATAGATTCATTTTCATCATATTCTTCAAATTTTGACTTTAAATAATCAATAAGATTATACTTTTCAGAGCATGCAGGACAATGTCTGAGCATACATTCTCTTGTTGGCTCTTCACACAATAAGAATTTCATTATGTCCTTATATGTATCATTGATTTGTGCAGCATAAAGAAGCAATATCACATTTTGATGGATTGTGCATTACACATGCACTATGGGTACCACTAGAACCAGCTAAAACGCACCATTTTGGCCGTAATGTACAAAATTTGGAGAAACCCACATTAATGTTAGGATATTCCTTTTTAAAAGCTGAATATAGTTCTTTAAGATTGCTTAGTATCAACCTTTTTTGCTGATATTCATTTTTTCCTATGCTGATAACATCTTTCATACCTGGCATTATTCTTGACTGTTCATCCACTTTGGTAAAAGTTTCTGATCACATCAACGGTTTCTGGTGAAAGCCTTTTACCATGTCGATAGTCTGGTTCAGCTAAAAATCCTTTTTCTTTAAAAATATTTTGGTCTTGGCGAACAGAACAATCTGAGACATCAAATATTTGTTGAATTATTTTTCTTGGCCAAGACAAGGCAGCTGGAATTGTTAGCATTTGTATTTGCTTATTCCTAAGGGCACATTTTACATTTTCTTTCATTACTTCCACCAGTTTATCCAAATCAGCTGCTTTTTCAGATACAATTTTTCAATTCCTACTATTAGCTCACACTCTCCCTATATTTATTTATATATTTATCTTGTACAAATTTTCAATCGTTAATAAAATACTCATTATTCATCCTATCAGGTTGAAATAAATTTTTTTAAACTTCTACTGAATGACAATTGATGTTAATAAAGTTTTTTCAAATATTAATTAAATTTTAATTAATTTTAGTTTTGCATGGGAAACAAAATGGCTGCCATTGGTTATTGAATTTCAATGAAAGTATTTTCAATAAGGGTTGCCATAGGGGGGACCCTGTTCTGTCGCCAAGTTTGTCAATATATCGCCAAATTTGGCGGCCAAAATGAGTCACCAAAAGTGACGCCAAGTTTTGCATGGGAAACAAAATGGCTGCCATTGGTTATTGAATTTCAATGAAAGTATTTTCAATAAGGGTTACCATAGGGGGGACCCTGTTCTGTCGCCAAATACCGCCAAGTTTGTCAATATATCGCCAAATTTGGCAGCCAAAATGAGTCACCAAAAGTGACGCCAACTTGGCGATATCGGTAATATTTCGCCAAATTCCCATAGAGTTCCATTGTAAACCTACTTGCTTATAGAAAATCAACAAATTGAGATATTTTAATGCAACAAAAACTCATATTAGCTTGATTATATTAAATTTTTCTTTGATGGCCTAAGTAGGAATTGAATTTAAAAACAAAATTTTTATATTACTTGTTTCTGTTTCATTTACTGTAGGTGAGACTTCTACATTAAGTACTTTTCTAAAATTGTCTTCGATATTTTTCTGTAGTTTTTCAAATTTTCTTTTTCCATAAGATCTTTTACTGGTCTTATCTAAGCCATGCAGTTTCAAAGGTGATTATTCCATCTCATTAAGGGATACATTGAGCTTTTCTATATCTTCTTCTCTATTGTGTTTTTCTTCTATCCTTAAACCAGAATCTGCCTGCCCTGTGTAGTTATATTCCTCTTTTATATTACTGACTAAGTATTCATCACTCTTGTAATGAGTTCTCTACATTTAGGACATAATTTTTCTCCTGATTTAACTTTAAATCCTTTTTCTGATAAACATTTAGATTGCTGCAATGTAACAGGTCGCAAGGATTTTTTAATTCGTCCTTTATGCTTTTTCAATGGATCACTGCAGGTTTTGTGCAGGGTTCGCAAAACTGGGCCCAGTTCGAAAAAACCCGGTGGGTTTTTTCAGAATGGGCCCACTTGAAAAAACCCACTGAAAAACCCATAATGTGGGTTTTTTCAATTTTCAGAAATACTTTAAAAATTTAAACAACATACACATTTAATGAATTAAGTCATTTCAGTTAATTTTGAAAAAAAAAAATATATATATAAAAGTGATTACATACACATCTGAAGTAAAATAAAAATGTATTTCAACACATTGAAATACTTTACTAACATAGAACCTAGGAGGCAACATACATAGTACATAAAGATTATATCATAAGAATGTATATAAAAAATTCAAATCAACTATATTCATGAAAATAAAAATATGTATTTTTACTTTCTTCTATCTTTACAAGAAGAAAGTATTGGATTCGTGAAAAATTTCGACTTCCAGTTTATGATGGATTTATACGTTTTAAAAAGGTCCTGAAGACGATTTGATGGTTTTTAGAAAATGTCTGTCTGTATGTGTGTTTTGTGGGTGCTCTTATCTCAAGAACCTCAGAATTTCAAAAAACTTTAGACTGAGTTAGACCATGATGTAAACTGGTGCTGATTAGTTTTTGGTGTGTACTGCCCAACAGCTGGTGCTGCTATGCTGCATTTATCTCAATTTTTGCAATAACTTTATCTCAAGAACTAATGCATGGATTTTCATACAACTTCAGATTGTGTTACAAGTTAAATTGTTGCTTATTGAATTATTAACATGTATGAGATAGAAGAAACTTTTGGGATTGGCACATCCAACTAGTTTACCCCCTTTTTTCTTCCTATTTATATATTTTAAATTTTAATATTCTATTCATTATTTGATTTAAAGAAAATTAACAATTTTATATCTTCTATTATATTTAAAACTAATTTGTGAGAAACACTGACATTTAATTAATTTAAATTCCTATAATTTATAACTTGTAAAATAGCATTACAATTATATTGTATATAAGGGAAAAATGTATTTTTTATGTATAGTGTACATAATATATAGAAAATATAGTATACAATAATGTAATTATGCATATATTATACTTTTGAAAAAACCCGATTTTCCCCGGGGAAAATTGGGTTTTTCATGAAAAAACCCATGTGGGTTGGGTTTTTTCAGAAAAACCCGGGTTTTTGCGAACCCTGGTTTTGTGACAACTCAAATTTCTTCAAGAATAAACTTTCATGATGAAAGCAAATAGTTTGAATTGAATCTAATTTAGTTTCAGTTCTTAAACACAATAATCCTTTGTCTTCTTCACTTAAGGAATTAACATTCTTTATCCCTTTCTTTTGACAAAAAGTTATTTTATAGCATTCACTTGCAGTTAATTGTCCTATACTACATATAGGATATTCCATTTCAAACCATTTTTTTAAAAAGTTTGGTTAAACACTTAAGTAGTAAATAACTTCTCTGTTATATAATGATTTCACTATATAGAAACTGGAAAAAAAATAACTAAAGAGCATACAGATTAAAAGACAAATTCAAAAGATAGAAACTACTAGGCTGCATCTCTCATCTTGCTTTACTCATCTAATGAAATATCATAGATAATTTTTCTTTATTCCTCTCTTCATCCAATAATATCTCACGTGAGAGTTTTGGTTTGACTTTAAGTAAAAGTTATGGTTTAGATCTAAACCAAAACTTTCTAGATAAGGACAGTTATGGTTTAGATCTGAAGCTAAATCTTGTCAGGTAACAGAAGTTTTAGTTTAGATTTAAAGTTCTAGTTGAATATTGTTTTTTAGCTTGATACTTGTAGATCTAGGCATCTTTTATGAAAAAAAAAATATTGAATTTAATCTTTAAAATTAAAAATAATATTTAGGAACTAAATTTCAAAATCTTCTCCTTTCCCTTATATGTTCTGCCAATATTTTCTTTCATCTAATGATATTTTACTGAGTAAGTAATTATGAATTCAAAGCACAGGTAAAGAAAAAATATGTGGTAGTGTCATATGGTAAATGTCAGAAAATAAAAAAAAAAATTACTCTAAATAAAATTTTCTCCAAATAATTTTCTCTCTAAATTTCATTAAAAAATAAAATAGTCCTTACATAAAAGAGGGAGCCAAATGTAATTATTTGGCTGACTAAATATTGAGCAAAAAAAAACGCTACATTTGATTTCTGGCTGTGTAATCAATGGTGTAAGGTTTTTTTTTTTGTTTTTTTTTTTAATATAGTAAAAAAATTGATTCATTATGAAAATATTAAGCCATAAATTTGTTAATGGGTACAAAAAAGGATGTATTTGTTAAAAGAAACTCATTAAATGAGGCCATTTTTTAGTGAAGTAAACGAAAAAAATTGTCTCATGATAGTAATTTTTTCAATAGGGAGGGGGGGAGGAGAGAACCCCCCAAAGTGCCACAATTTTTTTTATTGGGTAAGTTAAAGCACATGTTTATGATCATTTTCAACAAAGAAATCATGAGTTTAATTTAGACCCTCATGTTGAAAATTCAAAATTTTGAAAATTACTTTGACTTTTTTTAATTCAATTTTATTAATTTTTTTAAATTATTTAATTTAAATTTAGACTGTTTAAATATTTTTCCTTGCATTTTTAATGTTTTAACATTTTATATAAAATTTGGATTTCTTTTTTTTTTGTTGTTCTTTATTTTTGTTGTTGTTTATGTTGTTAAATTAAGCATAAAGTGGTTATAAATGACCAACAAAGAAACAAGATGGCGGACTCCGAGCGTATTCGCAAGTTGTTCCAAATTTTCAAAAAGATTACAACATTAGCAGTTGAGAAATAAATTTTTTTGTAAATAACATCAGTTGAATCTGAGCATCTCGGAAAAGACAAATGACACAAAATTTTGAAGGACTACAAAAAATTATTGAAATAGAGAAAAACAATATTAGGATGTTGGTACACTTCTTTTCTTTGTGGTTATAAGCAAGTTTCATAAAAATCTGTGATGGTGGGTGTTTTTTTCCTATTTTTGTGGTTGATTTGACATGGAATGACCCACAGAAAAACAGCGAAACTTTGAAACATTTTTTTTCTGCTTCCTGATTGGTTTGATTTAAAGTGTGAAACAATAACCCAGTTTTATAAAACATGCAAGGGGGAATTATAAAAAAAATAAAGCTAAATATTTGATATTTTTTTATGAACCAAAAACATCAAGGGGTGTCTATTACTGGCACATCTACCCTAGGTGTAGGTACTTTTGCGTTATACGGATACCATTGTCGCCAAGCGTAATAGTTGGCGCAAAATGAAAATCACGTGAATTGAAACATTTGAAAAATAAAAGAAAAAACATTGTTGATAGTAAAGTGAGCATTTTAAAAATATAACATTTGTAAATAATAGCAATAATAACATTTGCGAATGATAGTAGGGGAAGACGGGGTACAATGAAACAAAATTTACTAATTTTTTTTTCCTATCCAACATTTTGCATGCACAAAAATATAATTAATGCATATTTTTAATCTTGTATTTTCCCCATCTAAATAAATTTTTATTAGGTTCTAAACAATATCTTTATGCTTGAAAAATAACAAAAAATAAATGTCTCACAGTGTTTCATTGTACCCCGTATGCCGGGGTACAATGAAACACATACTGGGGTACAATGAAACACTCCAAATGATGGAAGCAATTTTCACCCGGTATAGTTTATTTTATTAAAAATGAGATAAATACAAAAACAAAACTCTACTAATATGGAACTTGATAAAAATATTATAGACTAAGATGAAAAATAAGATAATTCTATTAGTTTAAGAAATGCCTTTCATTTTATATTAAATTGGCTCAAGTCAGTTTCAAAAATTACCGTTTCTGCTTATATTTCAGTTGCTCCTGAAGGAATATGGGGTGGTAGTTTCAAGACAATGAGTTTTTTTTTTTAAATTTAAGTTTTAAAAAAAATAAAATAAAATAAATAAAACTGGGTTGGAGTCTTTTTATATCAAGTATTTCACATTTGACTTCATTTAAATGTATGATTTCTCCAACGGTATATATTTCCTTATGTTTCCATTTATATGGATACTGCTTGTGCCATACATGTTGTGTGTGGATATCTCATTCTTAGTACCTCGATGACCAGCTGGACCTAGAAAAAAAATCTGGATCATCATTAGAGTCTGTAGCAGGCAGAGTTTGTTTTCAAAACAATCCCTTCTTAGCTTTTTTTTTCTCTTTCTATTTTTTAATTGCTTAACAAGAGCATTTTTTACTGATCTGGTTAGAACAAAACTCTTTTTTTTTTCTGTTTTCCTACTCTTACTTCTAATATATTATATTTACTACTTTTATTACTATAATAAAACATGTTTCATTGTACCCCGTCTGCAAGTGTTTCATTGTACCCCGCACTGAGGTTACTAAGTAAAAATTTATTTTCAAACTTCTAATATTTATTTTTTTTTAGTTTAGTTTTGGAGGTATGAAGACAACAACCCAAAGATAACAATGCACAGAAAAAATAATTATTACATATAAAAACAAGGAAAAAGAAACAAAATTACTTTTAGTAAAGAAAGTTACTTTCAATGGTGTAAAAGCAATAATCTTCTATTGCTACTGTTGTAGAAGTGTGAATGCATCCAAATCACATCAGTAATTGGAACATATAGTTGTATAACATATATATAAACTGCAAGTCTCTATGAAAAATTTGATTGATTTTACAAGTAATGTTTCATTGTACCCCGTCTTCCCCTAAATTAAAAAGCTTTCCGAAGTTAAGGTTAAATAATAATCATTCACGTTTCATAAACAGCAAATCACAATGTTTCGCATGGTTTACAATAAATAAAAATCCTTTTCACGTTCATGATTATATAATTGGCACATTAGCATACATTTTGGCATGGTGTCCATTTAACGATAAAGTACTATAGGTCAAAACTGGGAAATTTCATTAGCGGTCGCTGGCCGGTAGGACTAATTTTTTAAATGGCCACTTTTTTATTTCAAAATGCTAAACAGTAAAATTTCTATAAATATTAATCTAAAACTGAGTATAGCCCAAATAAATATGTTAATATAAATATATTGGAACCAAAAAAATAGAATCCTTGCTGAAATGCAAGAAATTTTTATTATCTCCTTGTAAAAAAGTGGCCGCTGATAGACAATTTTTCACCAACTACTTTTTTGCATTTACTGGCCCTGTGGCTAGTGCTAATTTTGACCTTTGTAAAGTACCCTTATATATTTCAGAGCTCAAATGCATTAATTAGGTGCATGAAAATTATCTGCAAATTACAAGCCTCTCTCTACTCTGTTTCTCTGTAAGTCCCAACCATCCATAAGCCAGCCCTTCGCTTTATCCATATACAAAACTATACAACACATAAATGCTTATAAAACTTCATCTCTTGCATATGTACAATTTCCATTCAATAAAATTCTGTGTTGCTGACTCTGAATCGATCAATAGCAAAAATGTCTAGAAATAGGAATTTTTTTTGTAATGTACTAGCTAAAAACTAAATCTACTTACAAGGAAAAAAAAAAAAGCAAAGCATGTTTAATTTTTGCAAAAAAGTAAGAAAAAACGCGTCATTTTGGGGTGTATCAAAACAGCAGGTAATGAATGCAGTGATAAAATACTAATCATATTTGTGCTAAAACGGTAAAAATACATTTTTAATAACAAAAATCACTAATTGTAAAAATAAACTTAAACGTATTGTGATCGTTGCAATGATTGTTTAATGTAAAGGAGAGGTTACAAGAGAAATGTACAGGAAAATTAATGTAAACAACTTCACACAAACAAATCGTGGTAAATACTGAAATATAGCTGAAACATTGCCACGTTATTAAAAGTGCTAGAAATAAACAACAAAAAGGATAAATTGAACATTTTTGAATTACATGCGAAGTTATATTTCAACTAAATATTACAATAAAGATAGAGTTCTGTAACTCTAGATGTAAAAAAAAATACATTTTAATAATACTAACCATCGATCTGCACCAAAGCAGCTATATAATTAGAAACCAATGAGAAAAATAAGTACATAAATAGTATCATATTAAGATCTCCGCATTACTGTTATTAATACATACACTAAACAAAATAAAAACTATAATAAACAAACATAAAAGCAGAAACAAAAGACATTTATTTTTTATAAAATTCCATCATTTTCGAACAATACAACTACAAAAGACGATCTGTAAACCATATGTTAAGTGTACAATCAGTAGCTAATGATGTTGTTTCAAGTGGGAGAACATGAGGCTAAGATAAAACAAAATACACATGCACAGGCGCACTCAATTTCAGTTTAATGCAAAGCCATTGTAATCTATTTAACTAAAAGGTTCAGTATGGTATAATAAGCAAATGTAAAAGTGAACATAAATCAAATGTTTAATAACAATTAATAAACAATAAATGGTACATACCATTGGCCGCCATGGTCAATCAGAAGAAAATTATAAAGTTTTCTACGTCGTTGCCACGAGTAAAACTAAAATCGAAAGAAGGAAAATTTTCGTATTGCCACTCCGCAGAAATAATTATTTTATCTTACGAATTGCTAAGAAATGCAAGCTGAATAGCGCTATGCAATAATGGATGACTGAAATAACTGAAAACTGAAGTAGTTTGAAAGCGAAAACAAATAAATGTAACAAACAAACACTTCCGTTATAGCGCCTAGAATACAGTGTGGAAATTGGGTATCCCTGTAATACTTAAAAAAATGCTAAATTATTGTATCCCTTAAATGTGCAACAATGCTGCTGAAATATACAGATCGCAGCGACATCTGCAGTATATTTTCTACAGACAATTTAAATATAATGAATGAGGTAAAATGTTATAAAATTTCTGTCTTTTAGAAAAGAAAAAAACTCGCTAATATTTTATGAAAGTAAATACTAGAATACATTAAAAATAAATCTGCCTTTTAAGTATTGATGCGAGATACAATATCTTAAAAATAAAAGTATGGATAAATATTCTTTTTTAAAAAACTTCTTCAATTCCTAGTTAGATGATCACTTTATTTTTATTTAAGTATTGCGCTGACTTATTTATTTCCAGTGTCACTTCTCAATGTTAATTTAACATGGAAAAGCCTAGGGCAGGGTCGGCGAACCTTTTAACACCCGCATGCCAATTTTTCCCCAGAAATATTTTACATTATCATTGCGTGCCAACAAATTTAGCGGATCAAAGTCGCAAAATTAATTAAAATACTGATTTTAGGGTTTAAAATATATGGGTATAATTTCGTAATATACTCAAGTATTTAAAAAAATCCTATTTCTCCTGTTGCGTCTTAGATGCTAAATAATTCAGATCAACTTCGTATTTCAGTTTTTCCTTCAGAAGATGCCAGCTGAATTGGAGACAACTGACAAGAGGTTTGTTTCTACTTGAGTTTTTCATACTTTTCCTCCCCCCCCCCCAAAAAAAAAAAACTATCAGAAAAAAATATCAAAATGTCTCCTTTAAAAAAAAAACTTCTTCTATGGAATTGAATTCGAAATTCCAACTTATCATAAAATCACCATCGGAATTTTTGCTTATGATCGTTATTTCCCGTTAATCTCCTAATTCTCTCAATATAATTTTTTGGGGGGATTCAATGTTGAGCTATATTGGGACTTATAAAGTTGCACTTCAGTTTATTCAATCTACATGACAGCGACAAGCAACCTAATTTAGAAAAACTCAGTAAGTCTAAATTCAAAATAGTGCAATTTGTGCATTTTCATTATATGAAAGGCTGGGGTGTAAAGCATGGCAACTGACATTTTTTATTTTTTTCTGATTGATTTTTTTTTTTTTTTTTTTTTTTTTTTTTTGTAAAATTGTTTAACTGCATAGTAACAACTTTCTAGAAGTATTGAGATTTTTACTAAATATATATTATATTTATTCAATAATTTTTTACATTGAATTTACAAGATGAAAACTATTTGCACATAAGTCCTAAAATAAGTCTATCCGGGAAAAAATATTGCACATAAGATTGCACAGAAGTTCCATTCTTAACAAAAAATCGCTGTTCAAGCTCTGAATGCAGGAAGCAGTCATAATAGTTTTGTGTGTATTTTCTTTACAAAATTTGAAAACTGAATGCATCAAAAATTCCATTTTGTTAATTACCTTGCTTTACACGCAAGCCCTGCAATATTTTAATTTAGAACATGAGTCTATGGCGTGCCGAAAATAATCTCCCGCGTGCCAACTCTGGCACGAGTGCCATAGGTTCGCCGTCCCTGGCCTAGGGAGATCATAACTTTTTCATTTTTTCTTCCCACCTTTTTGTCCCTGATGCCACTCAGTTTTTATTTTTTACTAATTCTAATGATATTATACAGTAGCGCTCAAAAGTATTTTGACAACATTATATTCTCTCTTATTTTATTTAATATAAAAATGTAAAAGAAAATATATTCCCTATAATTGAGAACACTATGACTGCACTTATTCAAATGTATCAAGTTTCAACTTGTCTGTTTACATTCGGCGCCACCGAAGAAATATGACTCCTCCTTAGCTCAAAAGTATTTTGACAATTAGTTTGCATTTAATTGTTGAAGGTGTCAGTGGCGCTATAGCTTCGATTAGTGTTTATATTGACTTATTGTGATTAATTTTAAGGATCAGGAATACCGAAATGTAAAAAATATTGAAGTGATTCTAGAAAAGCCGCTGTAAATGCACTTAAGAAAGGTAGACTGCAAGCAGAATTAGCTCGTTCTTTTAACGTGTCTCGGCAACTTGTTATTACATGGAATAAAGTTTTTAATAAACAGAAATACATCGAAAATAAGCCCCAAAGTGGCCATCCGAAAAAAAAACAGTGGCACTCCGGGAGTGCCAATAGAAGTGAAAACTTCAACAATTACGTGTGGGTTTTTTTAATCGTCAGGAAATGTTTTATTGTGCAGGAAATACTTTTAAATGTAGTGTTTTTTTATTCATTATTATAAACTATTACTACCAAAATTACTTACCATTACTACCGAAAATGTAAATTTTGTGTGTGTTCCTGTGTGAACGCCGGGAGAAAAAGTGAGTTTTAGCTTGGTTCTTCTTTTGCGGATTGAGCTGAACAGGGAAAAGTTCCTGTCATTCACCGCTTGGCGCGCTAGTGTCTATGTGCCAAAATGCTAGCATGTCGGTTACGTAACAGTGTCTCCAAATCAGTGGTTTTTCTCCATCTCAAAAAAAGCTCAACGCGCGAAGTTTTCACTTCAAAAACAACTTGCAATGTTGACTGTATTATAAAAATGTAATCTACAAGTGATTGTCGTAAGTCCGCTGTAATAATAAAAAATGAATTGAAAGAAAATTACGGCATAGAAATACACGTTTCATCAGTCAAACGACGCCTAAACCTCTGTGGTTTACATGGCAGAAGACCAGCAAAAACACGTTAGTTATCTACTAAGAAAAAGAAGGCTAGAGTCGCATTTGTAAAACGGCATAACCCTTTCAGAGGCAAAGCAATTCCATTGCTAAAGTGTTGAAATTAATGATTGACACCGGAATTTTGGTTAAAAAAATCGGTTTATTATGTGTGTGAAATAAAGCTTTTTCATATTTAAAAATAAATTTGTTTTCAAATTCCGGTGTCAGTCATTAATTTCAACACTTTCGCAATGGAATTGCTTTGCCCCTGAAAGGGTTGTGCCATTTTACAAATGCAACTCTAGCCTTCCTATTCTTAGTAAATAACAAACGTGTTTTTGCTGGTCTTCTACCATGTAAACCATAGAGGTTTAGGCGTCGTTTGACTGATGAAACGTGTATGTCTATGCCGTAATTTTCTTTCAATTCATTTTTTATTATTACAGCGGACTTACGACAATCACTTGTAGATATCATTTTTATAATATACTCAATATTTCAAGGTTCTTTTTTTTTCGGATAGCCACTTTGAGGCTTATTTTCGATGTATTTCTGTTTATTAAAAAGTTTATTCCATGTGATAACAAGTTGCCGAGACACGTTAAAAGAACGAGCTAGTTCTGCTTGCAGTCCACCTTTCTTAAGGGCATTTACAGCGGCTTATCTAGAATCACTTCAATATTTTTTTTACTTTTCGGCATTCCTAATCCTTAAAAACAAGTAATATAAAAATTTTGTTTTTAAAGTCAATTCCTACTTTGGCCATCAAAGAAAAATTTAATATAATCAAGCTAATATGAGTTTTTGTTGCATTAAAAATCTCAATTTGTTGATTTTCTATAAGCAAGTAGGTTTACAATGGAACTCTATGGGAATTTGGCGAAATATTACAGATATCGCCAAGTTGGCGTCACTTTTGGCGACTCATTTTGACCGCCAAATTTGGCGATATATCGCCAAGTTGGCGACAAACTTGGCGGTATTTGGCGACAGAACAGGTCCCCCCCTACGGTAACCCTTATTGAAAATACTTTCATTGAAATTCAATAACCAATGGCGGCCATTTTGTTTCCCATGCAAAACTAAAATTAATTAATTACAATTTAATTAATTAATTAATATTTGAAAAAACTTTATTAACATCAATTGTCATCTAGTACAAGTTTTAAAAAAATTATTTCAACCTGATAGGATGAATAATGAGTATTTTATTAACGATTGAAAATTTGTACAAGATAAATATATAAATATATAAATAAATATAGGGAGACTGTGAGCTAATAGTAGGGATTGAATAATCACAATAAGTCAATAAAAACACTAATCGAAGCTATAGCGCCATTGACACCTTCAACAATTAAATGCAAACTAATTGTCAAGATACTTTTGAGCTAAGGCGGAGTCATATTTCTTCGGTGGCGCCGAATGTAAACAAACAAGTTGAAACTTGATACATTTAAATAACTGCAGTCACAGTGTTCTCAATTATAGGGAATATATTTTATTTTACATTTTTATATTAATTAAAATAAGAGAGAATGTAAGGTTGTCAAAATACTTTTGAGCGCTACTGTAAATTTAAAGTGTAAAAACGTTTGCCTGACGTCAGGGTCAAAACGAATGATAAAATGCCTTTGCGTATGGATGAATTATAACCCAGAGAGAAACATGGGCCAATTTTTTTTTACATTATTCAAATATTTTTCTTAATAATTCCAATTTTCGCTTTTTTCATTGAAAATCAACGGACATTTTTCATAGAAAATGTAACATTTTTACTTCATTGTTGCAAAAATTTCAAAAGCCGTAATAATAATTTATTTCTTTTTAGTTGAAAGATTTTCACATGAAATATTAAATTGAGCTAGCTTTTTTTTTTCAAAAATTAAAAAGGTGAATATGGCGTCATAGTGGAAATAAAAAGGATATTTTCAGAATAAGTTTTTGCTTTGGTCAAGTTTATATTTTAGTAAAAAGTTTCTAATGGATAGCTATTTTTATGCTGGTAGCGAACTTAGTGGGGAATTACATAACTTAAATTTTAAAATGTATTTTTTTTTCCGAGGTGAGAACTATTTATACCCCAAGCTAAACTTAGGTAATAATTTTCTGATGTGTTTACATCACCCCTTGGGAGAGAATAAGGTTTAAAAATTTAAGTAAAACTTTTATTTTTTACTGTATCACAGCTATAATATTGTTAAATATTAGCAGTAAGGATTCAACACAATTTACATTTACATTCATAGCGTTCCTGAGTGGGAAATAGGGTATCTAAATTTAATTGAAGTTAATTTTTTATCTTTTGATTATAGATTTTTTACGTTCAGATTGGAAGTTTTTGTCCAAACTATCTTAACCTGCATTACTACAGTGGATGAAACGTTTTGAATTACACATTGGTAAACTGCATCCCACATTGTGATGCAATACCGCATACATCAAAGCCTGATGATGATACTCTCTATTAATTTTGAAATGCGTTCGTCTGACAAGGAAGGTCTCCATACGGGCATACTCAGAAAAATCTGAAAAAAATTACAGAATGTTCTTCTCATATGGATATATATGCTTATAAAAAAATTTTTGGCGGAACCCCGATACAGCGTACGTAAAAAAATAACGAAATTTTCGTTTATTTGGCGATGAAAAAAAAATACGCTTTTATGTAGGAAAAAACTTTTTATGTTGAATTTGTTTATTAAGTTTAATTTAAATAACTTTAGTTTTGTCATTTTTAATTTGTTTTAACTTTAGTTTTTTTAACTATAGTTTGTCATATATATTTATATGTATTTATAATAAAATTTAAATATCCTTTTTTACGATTTAAAACAAAATTTAAATTGATTTGAATTATTTCAAGCTCAAAAATAAGGCAGATAAAACACTGTCGATTTGATTTTGTTGCTTTGGAAACGGCTTCGTCTTCGATATGGAAACGTATTATGGCAATCAAATGTCGACTATAACTTAAAATAGATATTTGCAACTTGCAAAGCATAGGAAATATTTTTACTGTGATAAAATTTAATAACTACAGCAACAAGCAAAATATATATGTAATATTAAAAATATATAATAACCTCTTTCATTGATTAAGTTTAAATTCATTAAAAACCGTGCATTCTAAAAAACAATTAATAAACAATTTTTAGATGCATTAAAATCGTTTGCTTTTGTCGAGGAAAAATCCTGCTCGCCAAATCGCATGTCACTTTCGTAATTTCGCGCCAAACATTCGAAAGTATTTTTATTTTTTTACAGACTTTCTACTGAAATTCCGCCGTTAAATTTGACCGATCCGTTATTACATACATGAGTAGTTTCACTAGCATTTTTTTCAACACTAGGGGGATCGGCCCCCTACGAGCTACTCTCGCCAACCCCCGTCCAGACACCGCAGACTCTAAATGCGGTGAGGTACCATTTTCGCAACTGAAAGGGAAGAAAATATGGGAATCTTAGGGAAAATCTTTAAGATACTGATAACAAACTTTGAGAGGCACCCATTTTGATGCTATAGAGTAGAACTCTTTCCTGCTCCTTGAGATCGGTTATCGGTTTATCTGTTGTAGAGCGTGGAGCATTTTACAACACAACTAATTGGTATCTGAGATCAGTTTACGATAAGGATCTGAGGGGAGTGAAGGGGAAGGGATAGGTAGGGGAACAATAGGGAGTGAAGTGGGGTTGAAATATAGCGATTAATGCTTATAATGTTTTTAATCTTTTACAAATTTAGGGTTTTTCTAACAGTTTTTCTATTTAGACGTTTTGAATTAAACTTGTCGGGTGAGAGAAAGGTTTGTTTCTTTTGTTTTAATAAAGTGTCAAAAAGTTTTAGCTGTGAATAAATATATTTAATATAAAGGACTTTGCTAAAATTGTGTAAACAAGACAACTGGATATAACAATATAAGCTCAATTCCTTTTAAAAATTGGAATAAATAAATGAAAAAAGTAATAACACATCTTAGAATGCACGTTAAAAATGTACCAATCTAAACGTTAAATTGTGTTATTTTACAGGGGCGCGCCAATCCAGTGTTATAATGTGTGCAGCGAACACAGGGTCTGAAGAGGTCGGAAATTCCGCGCCCGGGTCGGTCTCGACTCATTGAAAAAAGTTCAGCCCAGCCCAATATAAAAGTTAAAAGTCGGGACGAACTTTTAACTTTTATAAGCCTAGTCCGGTTTAAAAGGTTTTTTTAAAACCCGGCCCAGTATAAAAGTTAAAGACTCGACCAGAGCCGAACCCGACAAATACAAAAAAATATTAATGGCACGGACTGATAAAAAAAGCTAAAAGTTCGGTAAGCCAATTACTTTGTGCGAGTTTTAAATATGTGAGCTTTTATTTTCCTCTTTTTACAAAGTTCAAACGCACAAATACGTTTAAGCGTTTCAACGTTGTAAAAAAAAAAAAAAATGTAGCTTACATCTAAAACTTCGACCCGAATCCTGTCCGGCAGGAAAAACGTTAAATCTCGGCCCGAACCCGGCCCGACTGAATTTCTACAACAAATCTGGATTTTTCCGTCGATAGGGTTAAAAATTGTTTCGCACGAGACTTTCACAACAAAAATATTTATTTTAGCTCGTTTAGTGTGGTTTAAAAAAATTAATTGATTTTTGCAAATTTTCCTTCAAAAATGGCATTTTTCCTTGAATAGATCATTTTAATAATATGTCAGTGAGATTTTATAAAATAAATTTTAAAAATGTTCAAAGAATATACATTCCTTAAACGTTAATACTTGAAAAATTATACAATATTATGTCCAAATGAAACGGTGCTGGTCATTTAAAAGATGACAAAAATTATCCAAGATAAGAAATTAATTGTTTTTAATAGTTTTGGAGATTAAATAGTGGATTTCACTTATGATTTATTAATCTAAACTTTGTCAGTATGATTTCTGTATGGGAAATAAGCCAATATTAATTCATTTTCATAACCACCACTACATTTTGCTTCTTATTTTTTTTATACTCTTCAATTATATTTCTTAATACTAAGATATATTGATGTACTTATAAAGATTTAGATTTTGGCTTTAAAGGTGTTCCCAAATCCAAAAGAGCAACTTTCTGACATAAGTTTTAATTTATTTTTGTTCAGAAATGCATGAAACTAGCTGGTGTTGTTGTTCAGAAACTGCGTAATTGAGCTATTTTCCCCATTTTTTTGTAAACGCAATAGATCTTTCAGAAAATAGTGTCAAAGTGGGCGTTTTGAACCTAATTTCCGCGCGAAGGAAGAAAGAGCACTCAAGAGCGGGCGAAAAACGTGTTTGTAACGTGATCAAAATTGCTTATAACTCAATAGGTAATTGATTGATCAAAAAATGGAAAAAAACGGGGCAGTTCTATTCCAAATCGCTTCCATGGCCAGGCTTTCTAATTTTATACCTTTCCGTTAAAAATTGAGTTTGTAAATGTGTCAAAACGTTTTGCGCTTGATGATCTTTAAAATGATGGGCAATCGGATTACTTCCATTGTTGCAGAGAAGCGAGTAAATAAAGTTTGTTTATTTTTATTGATTATATCCTTATTGATGTCATTGTCTCATTATAATTAAAAATAACTTAAATAGATTTTAACATAAAAGGACGTCATGCTTTACAAAAATCGCATTTACCTCATAAAACTGTTACATTTCAATATTTTTTCGTTTCTTTGATACTGATGAGATGATAAGCGAAATGTTTTATTGAAGTGAGAGAAATATGAGAGAAAATGTCGTCATATTTAAAAGAAAACTCACATTTTCTTTGACAAAAACTAAATATCTTTCTACAAATGCGTCTAAAAAGGCACAATTTTCTTCAATTTTTACTCGCCGGTACTGAGATTAGAACCTCAAGTCAGAAACGTGAATGTTCATATCCAAAGTTTTAACTTATAAACGCGACTTAAAATTTGGAAAAATATTTAGCAATAAACTATTGCGCGTTAAAATATCACTAGCGGGTATGACCGAGCTAATCTCGGTCAAAATTAGCCTTGTGTTCAATTCGATATTTCATTCTCACTGTATAATTATTGCTTTTTAGAAAAAAATATTATGATCCTAAACCATCGGGGCCCACTAACCGAAATTTTTCGAACACACGACCTAACCAATGCTCTTCTGGAACCCGAAAACGATTGAATACAAAATTTAGTCAAAATCGCTAAAGTCATTTTATAGATAACATTAGCTTGACCCACGGTAACCCAAAAAGGACCTAATAATCTAAATTTATCGAACATCTGACGTATCCCAATGGTCTTCTAGTCCTAGGAAACGGTGTAATAAAAAATTTTGTCAAAATCGTTTGAGCCATTTTTTAGATAAAATTAGCTAAACCTTGACCCGTTTGATCCAAAATGACACACTAATCGCATTTTCTTGAACATGCGATCAAGCCCAATGGTATTCTCGCGCCCGAAAACGTTAAAATACAAAATTTCGTCAAAATCGTTAGAGCCGTTTTCTAGATAAACTTTGCTTGACCCATAGTGACACAAAATGGCTGGTTAATCGAATTTTCTTGAGCATGCAACCTAGACCAATGGTCTTCTCGAACCCGAAAACGATAGAAAACAAAATTTAATCAAAATCATTAAATCTGTTTTCTAGATAAAATTAATCTGACCCGCAGTGACCCCCAAATGACCCATTAATCGAATTTTCTCGAACATGTGACCTAACCCAATGATCTTCTCGTGCCCGGAAACAGTATAATACAAAATTTTATCAAAATCGTTTGAGCCTTTTTTCAAGATACAATTAGCTTGACCCACAGTGACCCCAAAATGACCCACTAATCGAATTTTCCAGAACATGCGACTTAGCTCAATCATATTCTCATGCTCAGAAACGATATAATACAAAATTTGCCACAATGTTTCGAGTAGTTCTTTTAGATGAACTTAGCTTGACCCACAGTGACCCAAAATGACCCACTAATTGAATTTTCTCGAACATGTGACACAACATTTCCCAGTGGTCTTCTCATGCCCAGAAACTGTATAATATAAAATTTTAACAAAATCGTTTGAGTCGTTTTTTATATACAAATAGCATGGCCCACAGTGACCCAAAAATGACCCACTAATAGATTTTTCTCGAACTTGTGACTTAGCCCAATGGTCATCTCATGCCCGAAAACAGTATATTACAGAAATTTGTCAAAAGGTTTTGGGACATATTTTAGATTCAATTAGCTTGACCCTGACCCATTGTGACCCAAAATGACCCACTAATCAAATTTTCTTGAACATGCGACCAAGCCCAATGGTATTCTCGCGCCCGAAAACGATAAAATATAAAATTTCGTCAAAATCGTTAGAGCCGTTTTCTAGATAAACTGTGCTTGACCCACAGTGACCAAAAAATGGCCCACTAATCAAATTTTCTGTAATATGTGACTTAGCCCATTGGTCTTCTCGTAATCCAAAACGACAGAACACAAAATTTCGTCAAAATCGTTAGAGCTATTTTCTAGATAAACTTTGCTTGACCCACGGTGACCCCAAAATGACCCACTAATCGAATTTTCTCTGAAATGTGACTTAGCCCATTGGTCTTCTCGTAATCCAAAACTACAAAATACAAAATTTAGTCAAAATCGTTAGAGCCGTTTTTTAGATAAAATTGGCTCGACCCATAGTGACCCAAAAATGACCCACTAATTGAAGTTTCTCGAACATGTGACCTAGCCCACTAGTTTTCTCGTGCCGAAAAACGGTTGGATATAAAATTTGGTCAAAATCGATTGAGCCCTTTTTTAGGTATAATTAGCTTGAGCGTGACCCATTATGACCCAAATTGACCCACTAATCGAATTTTCTCGAACACGTGACCTAGCCCAATGGCCTTATCATGGCCGAAAATGGTAAAATACAAAATTTCGTCAAAATCGTTAGAGCCGTTTTTAAGATAAAATTTACATACACACACACACACATACATACACACACACAATTTTTGCTCGCATTATAGTATAAGATTGAAATGGTGAATACGGGTATGAGAGGTGCGTATGTAAATTTTGAGATGGTAAAAAAAAAGGACGTAAGGTTTAGATTTATCCAAAAAAAAAAAAAAAAAATTCTATGATTGTGTCAGAGTGAAAAATTTTGCTGATTTTTCATTCCATAATACGTTGCACAAGAGCCGTAATTGATAATTTCACCATATTTACTTATCTTGATTATATTTTACTAATTACGTATACGAATAAAATTTAATTTTTCAATAATTTGGAACAGTTTAAGTTTAAGGAAATAGTATTTTGGTAACTTTAGATTAAAGTACTACATTTGTTTTAAGAGTCAGACTAACAAATGTTTGATGGATTTTTTATTGCAATCAATTTTGACGGTTTATTATTATTCAATGTAACTGTTCTTCTTTAACAATTTTCTTTCGTCTAAATTCGATGGGTTCCACCTCGTAAATATTTATTTTATCATTTATATACTATCTTACGTTCAAACTCAAATAAATGTTGAATCGCATGAAATTAATATTTTTCAGAGTACAGACTTAAACATCTATATAATCAAATTTATACAGAATATATCAAAAACTACATGGATTTTTCGATAATGTTACGTTCTAATGTTGTTACCAATTACTTACCTCTAAATACTATTACCTATTACTACAAAACCTTCATATAAGTCAGTCTGCAAAAGTATTTTTGTTAAATTATCTGCGAAGATTACTAGTCAAGAATAGGAGTTGAAAAATAGCTTAAAAGTTGAGCATTCTTAAATACAAGTAATACTTGTGACTGGCCAACAATGTCTTGATGTCTATGTATTACTTCTCACTGTGCCTTTCTTTTAAAGTAATTTTAAAGATATGTAAAAGCCAGATATGTAAGCAAACTATTTGCCAGACTAAATTTATCATGCATGTCTTTATGTCAAAACATTTCTCTTTTCGATTTTATAATTTTATCTAAGAGAGACATCTCTAAAAATTCTTAAAATTCAATTTATAAAACGCTAAATACTCTGTTTTGCTTATTTTCTTTCTTTCCTTTTTTTTCTTTCTTGTTTTTTAAACTTTTTATATATGAGTCATCATACCACTGTTTTTAAATTGTATTTTATTTCAAAATTATTTAAAGTTGTCAAGCTCAAGTAAATCCATTCATGTGAAACAGATTTTGCATTAGTTACATGTGACCATTATTAAAAAATCGTGTTTCAATGCAATTTTGATCATACATATTCACTCGAATTGTAATAATTGCATTTTATATCTAAAAAATGTAGTGTTAGTATTGACAAATAAGAACTCTAAGGTTGTGTATGACTAATGTCACAAGAGACATAAATTATTTCGCCGGGCTTTCTCTGTGAAAATTCTGTGTGGTCAGTCGTCACCTTTTTTTTTATTGCTCTTCAAAACTTTCAAATCAAAGTGCACAAAAGCAGCAAAAGCAATCCTCTTCCCAGAAGCGTTGATAAACATGTCAGGGACGCCCACTCCATTAACGGCGCATTCTCTTGTGATACAATAAAAGAATTATTACTCAAACAAGCTCAAACAAATTTCGCATTCCGTCGTGTTGGCATATTGCAACTTTAAGTGGTGGCCACCATCCGCGTCCAAACAGCACTGAAATACTCTCTTTATACTTCGAAATGTGTCTGCTAATAGGACCTGCGTCACTTATTAAACTACTGGGTACTTCTAGCACTTATCATAATGTTGTTACATTTTACGTTAAACAGATGTCTTTAAATATACGTCAGAATGCCACAATTGTTTACTGAAACTCGGTTTAAAATGGCACATTCTTTTTTTTTTCTTTTTATAATAAGTAAATAATTAAGATTAAATAAGGACAATTTTAATCATGGTTTCATCATCAAAATTTGTTGTCATTTACTTTCGCTTTTCTTCTTTTGTCATTAATGATCAGGGTGACACTGTATATTGTAGAATGTGTACATGAATACTTATACAATCTGTGTGAGTTTGTGCATGTACGATAAGTATATAAAAAATAATACATCGCATAAAATTTAATCGGCAAATTATCTCAAAGAAAAACGAAAATAGTCATTAAATTATAAAAAAATCTTCTCTTAATTTATGTAAAAAAAAAATCCAAACTTAGAAATTTCTTGTACAGGCATCCAATTTTAACAGTATATCTGAATTTTTCAATACATTTTACCTTCGAATACAAAATAGAAAGTTAAACAGGAATTATGAAGGTTTAAAGTTCGAAATTAGCAAAAGAAATTTCTTTTTAAAATCATTGCAAAATAGATCGCAGTGCGGTAATTTTTAAAGCAAACTAAAAATCTACTTGTTGGAATAAGATGTAATTTTCGATTCGCTAATTTGAAGCTCCTAAAAACAGATTCCTCTCAAAATATTCACTGGTTTGAATTTCTTTTTTATTGTTCTCGAAAATATTTTTTAAATGTGTATATTTACGGAATTAATCTTCGAAAATATAATGAAATGTAACCTATGATTTTATTTATTTACTTATTTATTTTTTGTATCAGAGTTCCAAAAATCTAATCAATAGCCACGAAAAACGAGCATCAGGCAAACTGAAATAGCGAAGACAAAATGTATGGTACAGCTTGTGCTCTAGCACTGATGGGAAATATAGTTACTTTTGGTTAACAGGTTACATCGTTCCAAACTTGTACAGGTAACAGGTTCCAACAACCTGTTATTTTTATAACATATAACTAATCGCTGTATATCCGGTCGACGGATGGCCCCACCAGTGGCCGAGAGGTTCTGCTCTCGAAGCTGGTAGACGGGAGGTGCTGGGTTCGATCCCAATCGCGCCCGTCGGCCTAATCGTTCGGAGTTTTCGTGGTTTTCTTCGAGCCGTGGAACTTCCATGCGTTAATACGGATTAGGTTCCCTTAGAAAGACCCCCACGGAGGGCACTCCCCCCGGGCCTATATCCCTCGTGTAGATAATTGGCCGTCAAAAATCAACCCAACCCAACCCGGTCGACGGATGTTTTAATTAGAAGGCCTTTCAAAAAAATGTCTGAAGTAATTTTTTGACGTAATTATAAATGCTGTTTTATATTCAGATGAATCAGAATCAGTTTGTGGCTAAAAACTTAATTTTTGCAAGACAAAAACTTACCTAGTTATAATACTTTGAATTTCATGCATTTTTCGCGTTTTCTGACACTAAAAACATGTTTTTCCATTTATGGTGATTAAAACATTGAAAATTCATAAAATTCCAAGTATAACTCAGTAAGGTTTGGCCATACAAGAATAAATTTTTGCTCTTTTTAAAACATAGCTTTTTGTTAAAACATAGAAAAACTTCTTGTAAATAAAACTTATAGGATGCAGGCATATGTATAAAATTTGTAATTCCTTACCTATTTAAAAAGAAATTGTTGTAATGTAAATCGATTTTTATGGGATGCAAAACAAAATTTGAAACATTTTTGAAACTGGTTATGCCTCTAAAGCTAACGGCTTAGAAATTACTTATTGGTAAACAATAAGAAACACGCACTGTGTAATATTAAACACAGTTTTAAAAACACGATTTCTAAGAAAAAATGCATATAGCTTAGATTATGAAACACTTTCCAACACATTCAGAATACTATAACAAAATTTCACCATTTACAAAGGTGGAAGATGGCGTCCTAATGAACAATTTGGAAAATGCAGAATGCATTTGAAAACACGATTTCTGCTATTACCATGAATAGTCGTTAAAATATACGATATTTTTGCAGCCCTGTATGTATATGATCTACAGATATGCATGCATACTACATAATATGGTAAATGTCAGTACAGTTAAACGCATAGCACAGTTAAAAATTTCCGCTCAGCAATTTCAGCTAATAGACGAATGTTGTTGAGAACTTTTGTTCGACCTTGTATAGGATCTAGAATTTATGCACACACATTTATACAGTAATATTTAAAAAAATAGTTAAATTTCAAAATGAAAACGCACTTCCAGCAATTATTATGCGTAGGCTTCAATAGTTCAATTACTGCTCATTTTCTTCTGTATCGAAATACTTTTGTGTGTTCCTGTAAATAAACGATAAGTTCTATGCACACCATATTATATAGTAAGAACCTTGCAGTACACCTCAGTGATGTATATCAATTGAAATGTGTTTTAAATACTGTAATATCATTAAAATACACGGCAAGCGATTTTCCCCCATATACCGTAATGTAACGGAATTCTTTATGGCCCTGTAAATGAACCAAAAATGCTACACTTTTCCTTTGCAATACCGAACAAGCCATACTAAAGCCCAAGAATAACATATATCCATTTCATGGCAATAGGACAATATTTACACGAGTTAGCGCAAGGACAGACAGATGGACAAAGAAGCCGAATTCATAAACACTTTTCAACTACGGTGGAAAGTACTGAAAAAGAGAAATTTGATCCCCGACTTCATAGCAGCAATATCTGTCAACGCATATTCAAAGCTAATTTCACAAGAACTCAAAAATATTATTTATATACTTTTAATCAAATGAAATTCGTCCAAACAAATTTCTTTCGTACAAATATGTTTTTCAAATTAATTAAAATTAAGTTTTCTCACAAATTATAGGAGGCTATTTTCTTTCTTTTTTTTCAGCGAAATAAAATCACAGAAATTAAATGTTTTATTATATTAAACTCATATTAAACGCAATGATAAAACAAAAATTTTAAAAATACTTGGCCAAAAAGCGAAATTTATAGTGCGAGAATCACCCTCCCCCCTTCCCCGAAAAAACCCCTCCAAGAGTACGTAGTGTAATAACCCTTTTAAATATTCAAAGAAACTGTCCATAAATATCTCTCATTCAAAATATCAACACAGATTAAGTCCTTTCCCATTACTTCCTCATAATAATTACTCGTTGTGCAAAACACTCATTCATCCCACTGAGACAAAATTATCCTTTAGCGTATTTTTTTTTACGTAAAACACTTTGATAACAAATGTTTCAAAATAAGCAAATGTTGTATTGACCGCAGAAAATTTTAAGAGATAAATAACTGCAAATATGTTCTATTGTCTCTGTTTATTCAGATGCTTACTAAACGATAATGGATCATTTTATACGTTAAGAACTAGATTTACTGATGGCGTAATGAAAAATTTTCCGAATGAATTGAGGAATTATTTGCGGTTAGTTTTCCATTGCTGTTTTCAATTGAAATCAATCTAAGTACTAATTACACGTTTTAAACGCGGTAATCAATTAAAAAATTATAAATTTCTGCATTTTATTTGGATGCAGTGAAATAGTGTTTCGTAATTTTTGAAATGGACTTTCTATCCAAAATCGAGTATTAAAAATTTTTAAGGCATAAATTTATAAATAAATGAATTTTACTTAAACGTTTCAAAAAGGTACTTTTTATAAATTTAATGATTCTAAACTCGAGTTTTGCTGTTTTTTTTTTGGGGGGGGGGGGGGTGGGAGGGTAAAAATCGATGCTTTTAAATTATGTAAAATTGTTCAATTTTAGTATGGAATATTGAACAGGGGTGTTGTTGTACTATCTTAAAAAAAAAAACCCTGAATTTTTGCAACTTCATGTTCGAAGAAATTCATTATAATTCCTATTCCTCATTTCTGATGTGTAACTGAGCTATATATTTGGCAATATAATTCACAGGTATATAATTTTTTTAATTTACTCATTGAAAATTAGAAGCAAAACAAGAAAAAAAAGCACGAAAGTGTATTTTTAGTTGGAAAAAGACTGATTAGGTCAAAAGTTAGACAAAACTTTGCTGGGTTTTAGAAAGTCAAACTTAGCTTTTTGTTAAGGAAATGCTAATGTAAGCATTTAATATATATATTAATATATATACGATTTATGCGTACAAAACATGTCAAGCATGAGCTTTTTTTCTTACCAATTTTCAATTGTTTTTCTGTTCTACTATTTGATTCAGTGTTTCGTTTATGCTCTGCTTTGCACAGTCAGAATCGGAGAAAGTGATGGTGGTGACCTAGCACCAGGCACCAAGCCGGAAAAGCGTTTAATTAGTGGTGCAAGTTGTTACTATTCATGCATTGGGGATTGATGAAATGTAAAATAATTTTTTAGCACCACACATCTAACAGAATCACCTATAACTAGAGAATGAAGATGCGCACGTCTCAAAAGAAACGATTGAAGACGTTTTTAGTGAATGTTGTTCTATTTTAGAGACACGAAATTGAATTCTTGAATAAGGCAAATGAATGAAGACGCTGCCATTTAAAACCATATGTTATTTAATTAACAGGGTCTTTTCGGTAACATATTAATGGAATATTAGGTTCCAACATAGTAACAGTGTTTTTTTATCCTAATACGTTAAATAATACCCACCCCTATCTAGCACTTGGAGCCCATATTGATAGGCTAATCAATAGTGACAGCTATCAGTCATCAATAACCAATGTACTGACGATCAGTATGAAACTATAAACACCTTTCTGTAACTGGTGTTAGATTTTCTTGTTTCGTCAATGAGCTGTGTCTAAATGTGAAAAGAATGTTTTCGCAGTGGCGAAGCCAGAATTTGGCTCTACACTGTTTAAAAAAAAAAAAAAAAAAAAGCCTCCGAAACGTTACTTTTACCATTGGGGCAACAATGTGACCCAACTGTTCTGTTATGTTTCAGCATATTTCGGTCAGATATTCGCAAATGTTTCCGCATATTTCAGTAGAATATTAAGAAACGTTTCTGCGTATTTCGAAAAAGTTTCTAGATATTTCGGAAATGTTAGTATATATTTTGAATATGTTTGTGTATGTTTGGTAAAAGTTTCTGCGCATTTCGAAAAGCTTTTTGAATATGTCATTTTTTTTAAAGAACTAGGGGGCTCTGTCCCTACGAGCTACGCTCGTCAACCCCCGTTTAGACACCACAGACTCTAACAGCACGCTAATTTGATTGGCTTTAAAAATATTTCGGAAGACTGAATTATAATTTGAATCTGACAATTATAATCTGACGTAATTTTCACCAAACTTTTCTTTCTCTTTTTAATATTCACGTAAAAATACTTTTGTTAGAAATGAAATATTATGATCATCTTAAAATACCAAATAAATGCGCAATTTTTAGATTTAAACTATTTTGCAATATTATTTTTTGTTCATTTTACGTAATAAGTGTAATGTGACGTAAATGTGACGTAAATTCTCCTATTTAAGACTTCTAACGCATGTTAATGAATTTATTATTTTGCAATATTCTTTCTCTTTTACAAATTTTATGACGTAATTTTCAATGAGTTCCTGCTTTTTATATTTTCTGTTTATAATAGTCACGTGTAAAATAAATTTATAATTTGAAGCAAACATTATTGTTTGCGCTGTTTATACAGTGGCAACAGTTTAAATTAATACAATTTTCTAAAATACGTAAAAAATATCTCTCGAAATGCTGAAAATTTGAATTTAAAGTGGAAATAAAACCTCAAAAATTGAGTCAAATTAAAAAACTAAATGCAGTCTGCACACCGGGAAAATCTGGCGCATAAAATGATCTAAAAATGCTTAAATTCCTATGTACAGTTTTTGCTCCTATAAAACTTTTTTAATGGAACGATATTGTCCAACTTTGGTATTAAATATCTCTTAAAATAATTCTTCGATTTGAAAACTGTCTGCATCAGCGTGTTTATCAAATATTTCTCTATAATACTACCGATTTTCATATTTTTGTATGCAACAGTTTTTTTTAATATTAACGGAGAAAGGCCATGCTTAAGCCTTCAAATTGGATGCCGATCTGCCGGGAATATCTACGCAGATTTTCATTGGTCCATTTCCAAATCAAAACTTTTTTTTTATATATAGAAAGATATAATTGACTTTTTAAAAAGAATTAATAATATTCAATTGAATGCTATTGCGTAATAATTTTAGAATTATTGTTAATAGTTTGTTGCACAATACAAAATTAAACAACTCAGTCGAAATGTTTACTCTTGTTCATGAATCTATGATAGATATTAGATATTTGATTAATGAATAATAATATAGTTCTAGTATTAGCAAAGTACAAATAGCACGTTTTTATCATCTTTTAGTTTTGAACTTATGTTCCGATTCACAACTTTTGTAATGATGAAATGCATCGTTTACATGGCCGAAGAATTTCATAATTTCACTTTTACTGTTACGTTTTATTCTCGTTGTTTATGAATCACATATTTGTAAAAAGATAGTATTAAAAATTCGATTTGTACATTTATAAATAATTCTTTTTTAAAATGCGGTCTCGTGAGCTCCATCCTGTAAATACACTGGCCTCCAAAAGTTAAGGTACAGGGACTGGATGCTTTCGATTGCACACGTTTTGTCGAATCATGGGCGTACCCAAGGGGGGGGGGGGGCTGATGGGTCTACAGCCCCCCCCCCCCCCGAAATTTTCGAAAGTGATATGAAAAAGTGCTGCTTTTTCGTCTTTCTTTTTTGGAAAAAAATTAAAATTTTTTCAATGATACAGCAGACTAGCCATTCTCATTAGTCCCATATTAGTCCACATTGACAACAAAGAAGAGAAAGGGGTCAGACGAGGTTACAGCCCCCCCCCCCCCCTCTCATCCCGAAATAGTCGAAAAATTAAATGAAAAAGTAATTTTTCCTTACTTTTTAAAGATAAATCTGCAATTTTTTCTTCTGTTATATAGCAAAATAGACATTCTCGTTAACACCATATGAGTCCACATTGGCATCACAGCATACCCAAAGATGGGGAGGGGGCTGATGGAATTTCAGCCCCCTCCTCTCGAAATGGTCGAAAATGAAATGATAAAATAGTGCTGAATTTTTTCTCCCTGTTTAAGATAAATTTGCATTTTTTCCCCTATCGTTCAACAGACTATGCGCTTCCTTCGCTTTAGTTCCATAGTAGTCCATATTGACACCAAAGAAGAGAAAGGGGGCTGCGGGGTTACACCCCCCCAAACCAGAAATAGTCGAAAATTTAAATGAAAAAAGTGTTTTTTCCCTATTTTTTAAAGATAAATCAGTAATTTTTTCTTCTGTCATACAGCAAAATAGCCATTCTCGCTAACTCCATATTAGTCCACACCGACATCACAGCATACCCAATGATGGGGAGGGGGCTGTTGCAATTACAGCCCCCCTTCCTCTCGAAATAGTAGAAAATGAAATGAAAAAATAGTGCTGATTTTTTTCTCCCTGTTTAAGATAAATTGCATTTTCTTCCCTATCATTCAACAGACTAGCCGCTCCCTTCGCTGTAGTTCCATATAAGTGTACAGTGACATCACGTTATACCCAAAAAGGTAGAAGGGGGGTAATGGGGTTACATCCCTCTCCCCAAAAAGTCGAACATGAAATGAAAAAGTGCTGATATTTTTCTTTTTGTTTGAGATAAATTTGTATTCCCCCCCTATCATTCAACAGACTAGCCGCTCTCTTCTCTTTAGTTCCATACTAGTACACAGTGGCACCACATTATACCCAAAGAGGTGAAAAGGCCTAATGGGGTGCCCCCTTCCTAAATAGTCGAAAATCAAATGGAAAAAAAAGGCTGATTTTTTCTTCTTCTTTGAGATAAATTTGTAATTTTTCTTCTGCCATACAGCGAAATAGGCATTCTTGTTAAATCCATATTAGTCCACATTGGCATCACAGCATACCGAAAGAAGGTGAGGCGGCTGATGGACTTACAGACCCCTCCTACCGAAATAGTAAAAAAAAAAATATTGCTTTTTTCTTTCTGTTTGAGATAAATTTGCATTTTTTTCCCTCCTATCATTCAACAGACTAGCCACACTCTTCTGTTTAGTTCCATATTAGTGCACAGTGACACCACATTATACCCAAAGAAGTAGAAAGGGGGTGATGGGGTTACAGACCTCTCCCAAAATAGTTGAAAATGAAATGAAAAAAGTGCTGATTTTTTTTTCTTTTTGTTTGAGATAAATTTGTAATGCGATTGTTTTCTGCAATACAACGAACTAGACTTTCTGGCTAGTCTCATATCAGCGCGCAGTTACGCCACAGTATACCCAATGAGGGGAAGGGGGCTGATGGGGTTATAGGGCCTCCTTTCGAAGTAGTCAAAAATGAAAAAAAAAACTAATGTTTTTTTTCTTTCTTTTGAGATAAAATTAAATTTTTTTTTGTGACGCAGCTATTCTGGTTAGTCCCATATACTAGTGCACAGTGAAGCCCCAGCATACACCCAAAGAAGTCGATGGCGATGGGGGTTATGAGGTTACAGCTCCATTCCACCTCCGAAGAGATCGCAGTGAAATGAAAAAAGGGTTGATATTCCTTTTTTTTCAGATAAATTTGTTTTATTTTCTGGCATGCCTAGAATTTGTTTTTCTTGTTAATCCAATATCCTCCTCAGTCCTGCGACCAAATTCACTTGAAACCACAAAATCAATTTTCAAATGACTGAAAAATAGATAAATATTATTGGATAAATGAAAACGTATATGGTCAGTTCAAGACACCTACAAGTAAATTCGACAAATCTAAAAGTAGTTTAATTTAAGTAGTTTTTTAATTTCTCTCACAGTCGGCGGGCGCCAAGATTGTCAATGCGGAAGTACGTTAATGCACAGTAGAGCACTACAGCTAATCACAAGTTGATTTCGGCTAAATAGGAAATCCGCTGCGGAAGAGTTGACTGTAAAAGTAGCTTATTAACTTTCATTTTTCAGTCGCATCTTCATGCCAAAAATTTGTGTTTTTTCCAGGGTTTTTTTTGACGAAATTTGCGTTTTCTCCGCAGCCCTTTGAAGAAATTCACTTTTTCTGCGACTTTTTGCCGAAATTCGCGTTTTTTTTACGAAATCTTTCGTCGAATTTTGCTTTTTTCCGCGGCTTTTTTGACCAAATTCGCGTTTTTTCTCGTCTTTTTGATGAAATTCGCTTTTTTTCTGCGGCTCTTTGACGAAATTCGCGTTTCCTTTGACGAAAGTAGCATTTTTTAGCGGCTGTTTGACGAAATTCGCTTTTTTCCGCAGTCTTTTAACAAAATTCACGTTTTCCTGTGGCCCTTCTTTGTGACCCTGCTTTTTCTTTTCTTTTGCGATCTTTAACGATATTCGCGTTTTTTCCGCTACTCTTTGACGGAATGCGTGTTTTTTTATCGATGCTTTGTCGAAATTTGCGTTTCTTCTGCGGCCCTTTGACGAAATTTGCGTTTTTCCCGAGGTCATTTGCCAAAATTCGCGTTTTTTTACGCAATCCTTCGTCGAAATTTGCGTTTTTTCCGCGAAATTTTGACGAAATTTGTGTTTTTTTCTCGTCTTTTTGATGAAATCCGCGTTTTTTAAGCGATCTTTTTTTCGAAATTCGCGTTTTTCCCGCGACTTTTTGATTAAATTTGCGTTTTTTCTGCGGCCCTTTGACGAAATTCGCGTTTTTTTTAGATCCTTTGTCGAAATTTGCTTTTTTCCCGCGACTTTTTGACTAAATTCGCTTTTCTCTGCAGCCTTTTGACGATCACGTTTTTCTGTGGCCCTTCTTTGTGACCCTGCTTTTTCTTTTTTTTTGCGATCCTTTAACGAAATTCGCGTTTTTCCGCTTCCCTTTGACGTAATGCGTGTTTTTTTAGCAATCATTTGTCTAAATTTCCGTTTTTTCTGCGGCCTTTTGCGAAATTCACGTTTTTCCTGTGTCCCTTTGACGAAATTCGCGTTTTTTTCTGCTTCCCTTTGACGGAATGCGTGTTTTTTTAGTGATCCTCTGCCGAAATTTGCGTTTTTTCTGCGGCCCTTTGACGAAATTCGCGTATTTTCTGTGGTCATTTGACGAAATTCGTGCTTTTTCGGTGACCATTTATCAAATTCGCGTTTTTTCGCTATCCTTCGTCGAAATTTGCGTTTTTCCGCGGCTTTTTGACAAAATTTGCGCTTTTCTGTGCCCTTCTGACGAAATTCACGCTTTTCCATGTGCCTTTGACAAAATTGACTTTTTTTGCGATCCTTTACGAAATTAGCTCCTTTGACGGAATGCGTGTTTTTAGCAATCTTTTTTCGAAATTCGTATTTTTCTCGCAAACTTTTGATGAAATTCGCGTTTTTTCTGCGGCCTTATGACGAAATTCGGGTTTTTTCTGTGTTCATTTGACGAAATTAGCGTTTCCTCCGCAAGTATTTGACGTAATTCGCGTTTTCTCCGCGATCATTTTACGAAATTTGACTTTTTTTCGCAATCCTTTGACAAACTTCGCATTATATCCGCGGCCTTACGACAAAATTACGGTTTTTTCCTTGATCCTTTAAAGAAATTGGAGATTTTTTTTTTTCTGCGAACGATTGATGAAATTGATTTTTTTCGGCGACCATGTCAAAAATCGCGATTTTTTTTTAAGTCCGAAATTTCGGACTGGATAAAATTTTTCAAATTTTCGGAAAATTCGGAACAAAGTCACTCCTGCCTCCCCCTCCCCCTCCCCCCCCCCTGGCTACGGCCTTATTGGCAAAAATGATTTCTGGTTATAACACAATTCAACATGTTTCGTAAGATGTAGAACATTATGGAAATTTAAGTCAGCCCCCCCCCCCCCGAAATAAAATCCTGCGTACGCCACTGTGTCGAATATCTACAAAAATTATTGGTGAATTGTTCTTGAACTTCTGGGATGAAAAGAACATGTTTGATTTTATATTTATCGGTGAAGATTTAGTCGGGGGTATAATTAAGGGGCTAATAATAAATTTAATAATAAAATAATATTTGCGATCACCTATGTAACAGGAAAGACTGTAAATGGTTTGTCACTGTGGTAAATGACTAATTGGGTCCTGTTCAATGTTTGTATGCATTTGTGTAAGCATAGCACTCATATTGGTGAAGATGTTAACGTTTTTGTGAAAAATTAAAAAGGTTTTTTGTTTATAGCATACAGAGTTTTCAACCAAATTTAACGCAACTTTCCAAAAACCTGACAAAGAGTAGTAGAAACATTATACTGGAATTAAAACATGAATATATTGAATATTTGATGAGATATGGGCATTTTTATGAGATAATTTTAAAATGCGCATGCGCGGAAGATTTCAAAATTTTTATTTCATAATTTGGTAGTAAGCTATTTAGGTCAACTTATATAAAATGTCCAGTCAAATATCGCGAAAATTCACAAAGATAGGATCGATATAGTGAGTTGCTTCCTAAAAATAGCTTTATTATAAGGGATTTCCCACAACTTTTCAATCAGCTCGCTATATCTTTCTAGGTTTTCACAATATTTGATTGAACTTTTTTTTGAAGTTGCCCCAAAATACTGACTACCAAATTATGAAATAAAAATTTCGAAATCTTCCGCGCATGCGCAGTTAAAAATTATCTCATAAAAATGCCCATATCTCATCAAATATTCAATATATTCATGTTTTAATTGCAGTATAATGTTTCTACTACTCTTTGTCAGGTTTTTGGAAAGTTGTGTTAAATTTGGTTGAAAACTCTGTATGCTATAAACAAAAACCTTTTGAACTTTTCACAAAAACGTTAACATCTTCACGAATATGAGTGCTATGCTTACACAAATGCATACAAACGCTGAACAGGACCCAAATAGTCATTTACCACAGTGACAAACTATTTCGAGCCTTTCCTGTTACATAGGGGATCGCAAATATTATTTTATTATTAAATTTATTATTAGCCCCCTAATTGTACCTCCGACTAAATGTTCACCGGGAAATATAAAATCAAACATGTTCTTTTCATCCCAGAAGTTCAAGAACAATTCGCCAATAATTTTTGTAGATATTCGACAAAACGTGTGCAACCGAAAGCATCCAGTCCTTGTACCTTAACTTTTGGAAGCCAGTGTATATCCTGTAACATTATGAAAATGTTTAATTTAACTTCATATGAATAGATGGATTTTTCTATACCTTAAATAATTATTTTTTTCGTATAAAAAGATACACTATTTCAAAATACTTAATATCTGCGATTAATTATTTTATTTTCATGAATTGTATACTCGTATACTTATAAATAGATATATTTTCTCATGTTGTCTCAGCACTTCTCAATTTATACAAATAAAAAATACTTTTAAAGGAATATATTTAGAAGCATGATAATTGTAAAACACAAAATTAAAAATGTATCTACAAATAGAGAAAGCTAAGAAATATATCTATTTATAAGTATTATATTCATGAAAATGAATTAATTAATCAACAGATATGCGAAATATTTTGAAATAGTATACTATAATTAAAAGATAAAAAATAAATAAATATTAAAAAGTATTAAAAAAATCCATTTATTTTCGTAGAAAATAATTTTTTAAAGACCTATAAATCAAATTTTCAATAAGATTTTTTTTACAAATGAATGATTCATAAACAAATAGGATAAGACGTATTAGTATAAGTGAAATCATGAACTTCTTTAGTCACATAAACGATATATTTCATGGTTATTTCATCATTACAAATGTTGTGAATCGGAACATAAGTTCAAAACGAAAATGATAAAAACGTATTAACTGTACTTCACTAACACTAGTTACTTTCTTATATCTTTACAAGAAGAAAGTATTGGATTCATAAAAATTTTCGGATTCCGGTTTTCGACGGATTTACACATTTTAGGGGTCAGAGAACCATAAAAATATGTTTTTATAAAGAGTATGTCTGTCCGTCTGTTTGTCTGTCTGTGTGCGTGTGACACAAATTTTGTGGGCACTCTATCTCAAGAACTAATGAACAGAATTTAATAAAATTTTAGATTCAGTTAGTACCTGATAGAAACTGGTGCTGATTACTTTTTGGTGTAAATCGCTCAACAGGTGGCGCTGTTATGCGACATTACTCATGATTATCGCAATGGCTCTATCACAAGAAATAATGCCCGAATTTTCACCAAACTTCAGATTCAGTTAATCCCTAATATAAATTAGTGATATTTAGTTTTTAGTATAAATCGGCCAACAGGTGGCGCTAATAGGCTGCATTTATCACGATTTTCGCAATAACTGTATCTCAAGGACTAATGTGTGAATTTTCATCAAACTTCAGATTCAGTTAGCCTCTCATATAAATTGGTCCTGATTAGTTTTTGAAGTAAATCGACCTACAAGTGGCGCTGCTATGTAGATTTATTTTAGGATTTCCGCAATAGTTCTACCTCAAAAACTAATTCACGGATTTTCATGAAACTTCAGATTTATCTATAACTTGACACAAGTTGTTACTCATTAGATATTGGTGTAAAACACCTAACCGGTGGCACTGATATGCTTTATTTTTCAGGAAATATTAACATGTATGAGATAGAAGAAAGTTTCGGGATTGTCACATCCGACTAGTACTACATTATTATTAGTTAATCAAATATCTACTATCTTATATCTATCATAGATTCGTGGACAAGAATAACTGAATAAATGGATTGCGACTTGGTTTTGTATACAAAAATTATTAATTGTAGCGTACTCTGCCACTTCTTTAAGTTTGTCACTTTTTTTAAACAACCTGTATGTGTATGTGCCTAGGCTTCGCCCGCTACGTTGATCGATTTCTCGAAACGAACCTTGAATACACCGAAATATATCGGTGAATTTCATCTTGTGCTTTAACGCAACATGAGCCTTTATCTGAAATGTCCTTCCACATTGCTGAAACCGATACGAACTCCATTGCGCTATTATATTTTCTAATGTATAATGTATATCTAAGAAAGTTTGGGCAGTTAAGAACCGACTCTTTTAGTTGATCATTTACAGCAGGATTGGTAAAAAAAGATAGAACGATATGAAATGTGCTAAAACGCATCCCTGAAAAAAAAAAAAAAAGTCTTTTTACCGGTGCAAGTCCCAACAAAATCTGTTCATTAGCACCTTTTGAAAAGACTAATCTTTCATAATCGGGTTCACCGGATTATAGAACTTTCCTTCATAAATCATAACTAAGAAGCGTTGAATATTATGCAATATACTGAAGCCTTCTCTGAAAAAATATTTAACTAACAATGCAAGTCTCATCAAAATCGTCCACTTTCCATATAGGCGAATCTTTAATAATCGGTTTCATCTGATTAAAGAATTTCCCCCATAATTGTATAACTAAGCAACGTAGAACGACTAAAACCTTCCTTGAAAAATTATGTAACTGTGCAAATGCTATCAAAATACATTCAGCGGAACTCAAGTTATAAGCAGACGTAACGAAATTACAGTTTGCACATTTAAAATATAGCAGTTAACCTGTGCGAGACTTTCACATTTCGCAGTGCAATTTTTGAAAAAAATTTCCTGATTCTTTTTTCATTAATTTTTAATCAAGAGCTTGTTTTTTTTTTTTTTTTTTTTTTTTTTTTTTTAAATCAAGTAACGTATTTTAATGAAATTTGACTGTATTATGTCAAAAAAGTGTTAAGAAACTTGTCGTATGATACCTCATTCATCGTTGTGTGTTTTGTATGTGCGTAGAAAAAGGGAAGTTGACATCAGAAGTAAAATATATGTCAGTGAACCCAATTCACACTTTATTCTAATATTTTTTTTTTTAGCAATATCTAATATTTTTTAGGTGCAGGTTTAAACTTTTAAAAGAGAATTAATGATAAAAAATATATGAAAGAAACATTAGACAAACCAGAATATCATCTCATTTATTCAATCAAAGTTATACAGTAAAAAATAATCGAAGATGGCAAAAGGTACGCGGGATAAAAAAATTAATAATCGTATTTTAACTGCATTAAAACATGATGTCATCGCTTCGTGAAAAACCCGGGACAAAGAGAAATAAATTTAATACATATAAAATACAATTTAATCTAATACAACAAAGCACAGTTTTAAAGCTAACACTTGAAATACCACTGCTTCGGTCGATCGATGGTATCTATTCTTCTAAACATTTCACTTTTAAATTTGCTTTTTAATCATAAATATAAAATAAACCCGTACGGAGACGTCACACTTTTTCTTTTTTGTACTATTTATTATTTTCTTTTAGAATCATTGCTGAGTATGAAATAATGCGGTATTTTATTTTTGTGGCAACATTGATTTGAGAAAAACCTCTCATTTCATTTGTGAAAGCAATGCTGATTTAACTTTTAATTAACTGCAATTTTAATAAAAAAAACATGTTTTAATGAAATGTGACTGAACTATGCCAGAAGCCGGTTCAAAATCCTTTCGAATGATACCTTATTCATCGTCCTGCGTTATGTAAATGCTTAGAAAAACGGATGCCGACAACAGAAATAATTAGCGTGTATAAATTTGAGAAAATGTTGAATAATAATAATAAACAAAAATCTAAAAGTATGTTTCAACTCAAAGAACGGCTTGTAATTTTTTTGTAATTAAATCTTTGTAAATTTACCCCCAATATTTAAAATTTGCATGCGTAAAATTGTAATGAAAATATTTCACATAATTTTCTTTGAATGTCATTTCTGCAATTTCAATCTCATAGAGCAGTTGGAATAAAAGTAAATGTCCGACAAGTACCGAAACTAGCCTTTTTTCTCCCGGGGCAAACATACAATTCATCGCTCCCCCCCTCCGGCCTCCGCAAAGTAATTTTACAAAGATAATTTCACTAAGTTTCTTATAACCGACTTTCTTTAAAATTTAAAGTATGCAATAAAAAAAATACGTAATACTGAATTACGTAATCAACTTTGTCAAATAGTGATTCATTAAAACACTGAAAACGAAATCCAAAGGAACCGGGAAAAAAATCCGCTTTATACAGGTTTCTGTCTTAGCAGGTATAATTGATGGTATTCTTTCGTTTGGGAACATGTAATTTTTTCATCTAAGACAGGATTCTGTTATATAGATTTCACAGATTTTACGGTAGTTGTAAAATTACAAATGAGGCGGTTAAAGTGACAGTGTCTCATTGATAGATAGCCACGTTGTCTTAAGAGACTACACTAGTAAGGTGAAGAAACTCGCTAGCTAATGTTAAACCTATGTGAGCGTCCTTTCAAAATTTCTATTTCTCGCTTGCATTTTAATATTTTCAAATGATTTTTTCTGTTTGGGATAGCTGAGGTATATCTCTAATCGGGTAATCTTTACTTTTTCAAATTTTGTTGCAGCTTTTTTTCTTTTTTATAAAGTTACTTTCACTTTCGGAACCGGTTCCGAAATTAAAAGTAGCCTCATTAAAAAAAAAAAAAAAAAAAAAAAAAAAAAAAAAAAAAAAAAAAACTGCAACCAAAATTGAAAACGTATACAAACTAACAACTTTAAAAATCAACCTCATCTATCCTAAGAAGAAAAATAAATAAAAATATTAAAATGCAAGCGAGAAATTTGAAAAAGACGCTTCAGTACATTTAATATTAGGCTAGTGTTGATTCTTAAGAACTCAAAAACCAATCTTCATTTGGCGCCCCGTATGTTTTTCGTTTTGGAGCCCGGGGCACATGCTCTCTCTGCCACCTCTAGTTTCGACCCTGCTACAAGTATTAGACAATATGTATTTACCTTGCTAAATCTCATATGAAAGTCATCCTCCCCTTTATTTGGGTTACAAACTGTCAAAAATGATGATTTTTCAATTTTTTCAACATTAATATTGTTATAATTGAGAAGGGAAAGAGATAACAGCTTGTCTTTTTTTATTTTGAGTGACATGCTGGGAAGTATACGTAAATGCCTATAAAAATGCATAGTTTCCTCATGAGATATAAATTTCCAAAAACTGACATTTTGACTAATGTTTAACTATACTAATGTACTCAATTTCTAAAAAATGCAGATAAATTCCCGACAATTACTTGGTGTAATGAAAATAAATGCATAAGTTTGTGATATTTTTATTTAATCTATGTGTATAAAAAATGTGTAAGATTTTATAAACCTTTGAGTTTTGTATAAACATACAAAATCGCAGCTCTGGGATGGGTATTAATCCCGAACTCTTCCCTCCATCCTTCGCTGCACCAGTGTGTTTTAAAACACATTTGTAAATTTACTTTTAGCTTCAATCTGAATTAGAAACCTTTCATGTATTGAAGATACATTTTTTAAAGTTTGAAAATAAAAACAGACAATCCTAATTACACTGTTTTATTGAACTCAGCTTGATTTGTGTATGTGATTCAAAATTTTAATAGTTTTTTAAATCATATCCAGATATGCTAGAATTAAAAAAAAAAAAAAAAAAAAAAAAAAAAAAAAAAAAAAAAAAAAAATGTACAAAGGTGTGCTTCCGATGGCAGTTGGATGTTATAATTTTTTAATGACGTAATTTTTTTGCATATAATGTTATTCTCACATTAAAATATAATTATTCTAAAGTAGTCTTTCTGTTTCAATACTCGTGTGTAAATATCCTTGTTTATGGAAAGGAAATATTATTATTAGTGCTTTTTAAATTTACGGAAAAATTGGTAACTAAATTACTTTTTTGAATTATGAAGTAAAGTGAATTAAAATAGTGCAATTTTAAAAATAAAATTGAAAATATAAACTTAAAAAATGCACCTGAAAAAGGTTGTTAAAATTCTATTTTTTAATACTATAAAACTTTTTAATCGAACTATTTTACCTTTTTCAACATTAAAGAGCATTTCTTCGCATTAAAATCTGTTTGCTTCAGCGAATTTATTGTACATTTCACTATAAAATTTCCAGTTCTCATATTTTTATATGCAATATTTTTCTTATTATAAGTCAACAAAGAACCCCGGATACAATTAATTTAATTACTGAAGCGACAGTGATCACAATCCTGAATTGGCAGCATCTTTAAACAATGCCCTGTAAAATACGCATTTCATTTCTTGAAAGAGGTTGGAAATGATTAATTACACTTTTGACATCTGCAGAAGTTCCAGTTGAACAATCAACCGACCGCCTGTTACCCCCAACAGCGCAAACGCGGGAACGTACATATGGGATAAGTGGTTTCCTTGTTCGATGGTTTTAGAGATAAATTTCAACAAAGATGGAGTATTTTGGGGTTTGACTTTTCAAATCATCCGTAGCCGGAGACTGGAAGTAGGGATTTTGTTGCGGTTTAGGACCCAAACCCTAAATGCACGCTAATTTGTTCGGCTTTAAAAAGATTTCGAAAGATTGAATTATAATTTAAAAAAAAAAGTGGCGATCTCCCTATAAACGGATTTCTATTCATTTCTCTTTGATTGGGGAATTTTAACGCCAAATCCGCTGCGGTACTACTTGATTATCCCGTCGACCAATTTCGCCAAATTATATAAATCGCCAAACCACTCGCCATATTATACAAATTGACATAATTCTTATTTTAAATGACGAAAGAACAAATAAATTAGTACAACATTAATAAAAATACAAATAAAACGTCGAAATAAAAATAACTTGATGACGTAGACACGTGTAACACCATTTCAAAATAAGCTAATATAAAAGGAATTAAGTAAACAGTCTTTGTCTCCTGGTATTTTTTAACAAAGCGAAAAGAAAGTTCTTTTAAATGAGACATTTTAAATTAATCGTTTTTAATCTGACATAATTTTGACCAAGCTATTCTTTCCCTTTTAAATATTCACGTGAAAATACTTTTGTTAGAAATGAAATATTATTTGCGCTTTCCTAACAAAAATAGTTGAAAAGATCCTCTCAAAATATCAAATAAATGTCTAGCGCAATTTCTAAATTTAAACTGTTTTGCAATATTTTGTGTTCATTTTATGTAATAACTGTAATATGACTTAAATATGACGTAATTTCTTCTATTTAAGACTTCTAACGCATGTTAATGAATTTATTATTTTACAATATCCTTTCTCTTTTAAAATTCACGTGTATACTTTTTATGACGTAATTTTTAATAAGTTCCAGCTTTTTGTACATAATTATTTAATTCTAATTCCAAATGATTTTTTCTGTTTATAATAGTCACGTGTAAATAAAATTTTCAATTTATTTACACGTATCATTTTTTTATTTATTTGAAACAAACATTGTTTGCGCTGTTTATACAGTTGGCAACAGGGTAAATTAGTACAATTTTCTAAAATAAGAAAAAATATCTCTCGAAATGCTGAAAATTTGAATTTAAAAAATAGAAATAAAACCTCAAAAAATGCGTCAAATTAAGAAAAGAAATACAGTCTGCACACCGGGAACTTCAAACGTATAAAATGATCTAAAAATGATTAAATTCCCATGAATAGTTTTTGCTCCTATAAAACTTTTTTAGTGGAACGATTTTGTCCAACTTCAGCATTAAATATCTCTTAAAATAATTCTTCGATTTGAAAACTGTCTGAATCAGCGTGTTTATCAAACATTTCTGTATAATACTACCGATTTTCATATTTTTGTATGCATTATTTTTCTTAATATTAACGAAGAAAGACCTCCGGTCACAAAAAATTCAAAACCGGCGGCGGCGGTGACAGCGGTAGTTATTTTTTTTTAGAATAGAGAGATATTCTGAGTATGCCCTGTAAGGAGACCTTCCTTGTGAGTGCAGTAAGTTATTAAAAAACTTGACATATTAAACAAAAACATAATTTGAAGAACAAATTAAAAAAACAAAATTTATTTCCTACATTGTTTAAGCCCGAGAAGGGACAGATATTAAGTTATTTCATTCAATTAGTTCTACATTTAATGTTAAATTTTTGTAGCAAATTAGTTAAGCCAATTGAAGATTAAAAAATAAAAATAAAATTCATACAATATGATACTTAAAACACCCTAAAAAATTAGATTCCGTTCAAATGAAATCGAAATAAATCTTAGACTTTTTTTTAAGTTTTGTATTTTGCATGCATCTTATCATTTTATGCACAATTGTCATAAACATAATACAAAATCTGCAATATAAATATTTTGAATTAAAAAAGGAAGAAGTCAAACATTTATTTCGATTTCATTTGAACGGAATCTAATTTTTTAGGGTGTTTTAAGTATCATACTGTATGAATTTTATTTTTATTTTTTAATCTTCAATTGGCTTAACTAATTTGTTACAAAAATTTAACATTAAATGTAAAACTAATTGAATGAAATAACTTAATATCGGTCCCTTCTCGGGCTTAAACAATGTAGGAAATAAATTTTGTTTTTTTAATTTGTTCTTCAAATTATGTTTTTGTTTAATAATAATATAACTAGACTGATGTGCCAATCCCAAAACTTTATTCTATTTCATACATGTTAATAATTCAAAATTCGCTTTCACAGTGTTAAAATTAACTGAGAATCTATGTCCATCATGATGCTTGTATAGGTATATAGGTTCGTTGAATTGGATGCATTTAATAAGAAGATATAAGTATCGCATTGCTTTAAACAAATCATTGAATTTCGAAACCAACCTCTTAGATGTCCGCAACCAAAATTCCAACCCAACGCATATACAATCAACACCTATTGTTCAATATACACCCAAGTCTAATAAGGATCTATTTACGTGGAAATGTAACAGAATACTAAGTTTGATTAAATTACGTGCATTAGTTTTTGAGATATAGCTTTTGCGAAAATCGTGAAAAATTCAGCATAGCAGCGCCACCTGTAGTGCGATTTACACCAAAAGCTAATCAGTAACAGCTTACATCAACGTCTAACTGAATATGAAGTTTGATGAAAATCCGTGCATTAGTTCTTCAGATAGAGCTATTGCGGAAATCGCAAAAAATGCAACATAGCAGCGCCACCTGTTGAGGGATTTACACCAAAAACTAAACAGAACTAATTCATATCCAGGTATATCTGAATCTTAATTACCCATAAATTGTACTACAGCAAGCAGCACAGCAGTGCCACCTGCTGGGCGATATACACCAAAAACTAATCAAGCTAGTTTATATCAAGGTCTAACTTAATCTAAAGTTTTATTAAATTCCATACATCAGTTCTTGATAGAGTTATTGCTGAAAGCATGAAAAAATCATTATAGCAACGCCACCTGTTGGGCGATATACACCAAACACTAATTAGCACCAGTTTATATCAAGGCCTAACTGAATCTCAAGGTTTGTGAAATTTCGTGCATTAGTTATTGAGATAGAGCGGCCACAAAATTTTTGTCACATACAGACAGACTCACAGGCAGAGGGGCAGACAGACATTTTCTATAAACCATCAAATCGTGTTAAGGATTTTCTAAAACGTAAAAATCCATCGAAAACCGGAAGTTGAAAATTTTCCCGAATCCAACTAATTTATTCTTATAAAGATAGAAGAACGTAAAAATGGGAAACATGGATTTTTCATTTACAATTTTTATTAGTAATTAAAATCAGTACAAAAACCCTCAACGGGTTAAACGTTTGTGACACAGCACTTTACCTTACGGCTTTAAAAATTTTAAATATAGGTCTTAAAAATAATAATATCAAAATCTGGGTAACGCTATGCTATTAATTAAAAGAAAATATATAATCATTTTCTTTTTTCTATTTACCGGGTGTCCCAAAAATGACCGACGATTTTAAAATTCAATAGCTTGCAAACAGTGAGAGATATTAAAAAAATTCTTGCAGGAGGGTTATGTATGATGTCAGGAGTTTTTTTACTGTGATTCTTGATTTTAGTTCGAATTTCAAACAATAGATGGCGCTGCCAGCGATTGGGGCTCAGTCGAGGCCGAAACTGACGTCACTGAGCATTCATGCGAAGGAAGGAGATTAAGGCTATGGAGTGGGTCTCATTCGCCAGTACAATCTTGCTCTTCGGCCCTGATTCTGAACACATTCGATATGATTTCAATGGAATGCCTTGTTGCCATGGAAACAACAAATTCTTCGATAGTGTAATACAGCGTTCAGAACTAGTTAAACAAGGCAACTACTATTATTTGTGTTGGATTCTTTTACTAATAGCAGATAATGCGCACTGAAATCTGGATATTATGGAAATGCATGTAAGTGGAAGACTTCAGTAAATAACACAGTTGAAGTAAACTAACTATTTAATGATGAGCGAACATTATTTACACATGAAAAAATGTTGTCAGCATAGCTTCGCTGAACTAAACTTAAAGTAACTTAAAATATAAATAACATCTGTTTGTAATAAGAAGAACCGCCAGTAGGACTTCATACATACGTAGCGAGAGCTACGACGCCTTAATTACATGGCGAAAATCTAAACAGACGCTGCTCACAAGCAAGACAACAGAAAAGAGAGAAAGATGCAACGCTACATCTCATTAAATACACCAGCTTGTTGTGGAAATCTGCATAAAGCCGTTGCCAATACATGAAAAGAAATACGTACCCAGAACGCCAGTGACTCACGAACGATGACGTCAAACATCGACCAATTAGAATGCAGGAAACATCGCGCAGGCCGAGAACAGTGAGTAACGGTGATTCAAGATCACAGCAGTTACGGCGTGGCTGAATCGCGTATTTACCGGCAGAAAACATGTGAAGCAGTGGCGTTCGGTCGTATTTTGACATAGACTTGGAGATGGTAAAAAATAAAAGGTATGTCATGTCAAACAGAGTTCAATAAAGTTAATTTTAATTTACATTTTAACAAATATGACATAATAATCAGCCCCCCTTTTTAGCATCCCCAAGGCTTTACAAAAAAGCATTAAAAAATACACTTTAAAATTTAAACATGAATACACATTTCATTCAAAAAAGAAGTCCGTCTAATCATAACTAGGTCGGGAAACAAATTCACCGGCCAAGCACTGATCGAAGTGACCAAAAATTGTATAAGACTTTTTTTTTTCCCTTCCTCTACTTCCAAACTTGGGCCTCAAAATGAATACTCTCAAAAATATTTAATTTTTTTTTATAAAAATAGACAGTCTCATCAATGTCATGTCAAATGACATGGCAATGAAAAGAGTAATCAAAAATGTAATTCCAAACTTAAACCTCAAAAACTTGTCTACAAAATTTCATTAATTGTTCTTTGACCTGTGCTTTGTAAATGGATCAGCTAAATTTAATTTACTTGAGATATACTTTAATTTAAATATTTTATCATAGACTAAATTTCTCAAAAACAAATATTTAATATGGATGTGCTTAGTTTTTTTATTCTCTACAGGTGAGTTAGAAAAAGCAATAGCTGCCTGATTGTCACAAAATAATGAACATTCTTTTAGATTTAAATTTAAACTTTCATTTTCTAGAACATTTTTAATCCAAATTAATTCCTTTGCAGCTTCAGTGAGAGTAACATATTCAGCTTCCATAGTAGAAAGGCTAATGCATTTCTGCTTGAAAGTCTTCCAAGAAATTGGTGACTTATCTGAAAACAAAATAAAGCCTCCTATGGAAACTCGATCATCTCTATTTGCTGCAAAGTCAGAGTCAAAATAACAAGAAATTGTCAAATCATTAATTCTAGATAGTTCTAATTTAAAATGCTTAGTATATTGTAAATAACCTAATAATCTGAGTAAACTTTGCCAGTGCCTCATACCTGGATTTGATTGGAACTGTGATAAAAGATTTACAGCATACATTATATCTGGCCGAGTAAGACCAGCAATAAAACTTAAGCAACCTATTAAATTTCTATAAGGGTATTCAGACATCTCATTTACTTCATTTTGATTACTTCGAGAGTCCATTTTTGACAAAATCAGCCCCTTGGGCATTGGCACATTGCTCATAGGAAATTTATATTTTGAGTACAGGCTACAGACTTTTTCAATGTAAGTACTTTGATGAATGTACAGCTTGTCACTAACTTCCTCAAACTCAATACCGAAGAGCTTTTTTGTTTTTCCCAAAACTTTCAGGTTGAAAAACTTTTGCAGCAAACTTACACCAAGTTCCAAATCACTTTTAGTTTTACCAAATATAACTATATCATCTACATATAATAGAAGAACAAGTTTATTTTTATATGTATAAACACAATTGCACCAGTTAAGTTTAATAAAATTCAATTTTAAAAGTACATCATCTATTTCGAAAAACCATTGTCTACCACTTTGGTGAAGACCATATAAAGATTTATTTAATTTACAAACTTTGCCTTCTTCAGTTATGAAACCCTCCGGCTGCCGCATATAGATTACCTTGTCTAAATCTGCATACAAATAGGCATTATTTACATCCACTTGTACATTTAACCACTTAAAAAAACACACAAAAATAGTAAAGAACAATCTTATAATTGAAAAACTAACAACCGGACTAAAAACTTCTTCATAGCTTAAACCTTTAATTTGACTAAATCCCTGCGCCACAAGGCGTGCTTTAAATCTTACAATTTCATTTTTTTCATTTTTCTTCACTGTGTACACTCATCTATTACTCAGAATTTGTGCATCTTCAGGCGGCTCAACTAGATCTCAAACCTTGCGGTCATACATGACCTGCATTTCCTGGTTCATGGCCTCTACCCATTCAGATGCTTCGGGTGTTTTGGTAGCTTCCTTGTAACTTTTAGGGATTTTACTTCAATTAAATTAACTTCTGTATTTGAAAAATCTGAAACTTTACCTGACTGACAATTTTTACCGCTAAAATAAAAAAATCATAATCATATTTTATGTTATTCTCTGCACAATATTTAATGGTATCATTTAAAGATCTTAATTTAACTTTAGTTCCTTCTATGCCATAGTAGATATCTGTCCTGGGTTCATTTTTCCTACGTACAGCAGTTCGTATCCAATTAATGGATTTGCAAGGAAAACATTATCTGAACTATTATTTAAATCATGTTAAACATTTAGTTTTTACAGGACTGACATTACTTTCTTCCATTTTGGAGGCGTTATCACTTCTACTTTCCGACTCTATTAAGTCATCTATCATTGGAAAGATATCACCATCCTCTGGGAAGTCTAAGCAAGAAAAAGAACGAAAATTTTGTTTTGAGCTATTTATGATGTCAACCCCCCTTTTACTCTCATCAAATCTAACATTTATTGTTTCTATAATTCTCTGCTCACTTATAACCCAGATACGGTACCCTTTAGTCATTTGTGCATAATCACACATAATTCCAAGCTTAGCTCTCATGTCGAGCTTCTTTCTTTTTTGTTTAGGTACACCTACATAAGCTAAGCAGCCAAATTTTTTCAGATGAGAGACGGATGGCTTTCTACCAGAATATAATTCAAAAGGGGTCTTCTTAAAATTTTTATGGCAAACTCAGTTCCATACATACGTGAAACACAAAAGAGCTTCTGCCCAAAATTTCTGAGATAACTCACTTGAATTTAAAAGGGTTTTGACTCCAACAAGAGCAGTTAAATTGTAGCGTTCCGCACAGCCGTTCATCTCTGGAGAATACGGATTTGTTCTTTCGTGGGAAATACCCTGACTATCTAGAAATTTTTCAAATTCATCGTTACAAAATTCCAGCCCCCCATCTGTTCTAACTGAAACCACCTTCCTATCCAAAAACCTTTCGGCTCTCTTTTGATACCCAAGAAAAGTTTCGAAAACATCAGATTTATTTTTAAGGGCATAAACAGTAACTTTTCTAGAAAAATCATCAATTATAGATAAAAAATATCTGCTTCCCCCATGAGACGAAACAGGCAAAGGACCACACAAATCCATATGCAGCAGCTGGAGAGGGGATTTGGATCTTATGTAACCTATTGGTTTAAATGACACTCTTCTTGATTTAGCTAATTTACAGGAAATACAATCTTCAGTCAATTTAGATAGCATTGGTAAACCATTAACAGTTTTCTGTTTACTTGTATTAACAACATATTCACTGTTAATATGGCAGAATCTTTCATGCCTTAACTCATTAATATCTACCTTTTCTACTTGGTTTTCTGAAAAATTGACTGAATTGTTATTTCCTTCACACTGTGTTACATATTTTGATGGTTTCAAAAAGTATAGGTCATTTTTCCTTAAAGCATAAAAAAGCTGATTTCCAGTTTTATCATAAACAAAAACTTTACCATCTTTACCCACAAAATTAATCCCCAGTTTTTCAAGCTTAACCCCAGATAGTAAATTTCTTCTTAAGTTAGGATTATACAAAACATCTTTCAAAATGATGCGATTAAATTTACCATTTTTACACTTTATCAAAAATTGAATTGCCCCCTTTCCTTCAACTGGACATTCTTTCTCCCCAACTGCGAGAGACATGTGCAAGTCAGATACTGGCTCAAAAGTGAAAAATAAATTTCCATTGCTACAAAAATGTGCTGTAGCGGCTGTATCAAAAACCCATTGGGTATTTTTATAGCCCAGATCTGATGAATTTGCCTCGCACAGTTCAGGAGAAAGTTCTATTAAACTACATTCCAATTCAGAGAAGGTACAATTAAAAACATGTTTACATTCTACATTACTAGTTTCCAAAGGTCTTGAAAATTCATCTTTAAAATTACTTTTACTTTTAACATTAGGTTTCAAATTTCTAGAGCCAAACTTATTAAAATTACTTTTACAATTAACATCAGAATTACTTTTATCATTAGACATTTCATTATTAGATTTACTTAACTTTAGTTTACAATTTGAAATTAAATGGCCATACATTTTGCAATAAAAACAAGGACCAATTTTACTTTGATATTAAGACCTTTGGATTTAGATTTACCTGGAAAATGCTTTACAGACGATTCACTAGAAAATGCCACATTCGCAAAATCTTTCTGGGACAACTTCAGGCGATTCTCCTCTAATAACAGCTCAGATTCAATTCTGCCAGGAACAAACTCTATGTCGCTCCATCTATAAATGGCTTGGAACTCATCGGGTAGACTCCGAATCATCCGATATCCCAGATAGAGTGGCTGTAACTGGTGTCCAACCTCACGTAGTCGCTCTGCTGCTTGCTTGACTCTACACAGGAAAAGTCCAAGGTTTTCTCCCGGAACATATCTCGTATTAAAAAAAAGTCAAGAAGCTGGATGACTCTTGCTTTGGTTGTAGGCTCAAAATGGTCGTGTAAGATTTTCCAGGCTTTTGCTCCGTCAGTAGTACTTGATATTAAGGGCTTAAACTCCGAACTCAGGGACTGGTATATAATGGTATAGGCACGGTTCTTTCTCAACTTCAAATCTTGCTTTTCTCTCCATGTTAGCACATCAGTTACTTCAGAAGCTGTGTCTTCACTGCCAGAACTTTTAACAGGTGACTTCTCTTTTACTCCATCAGGTTCATCTTGGGTTACGCTTTCCGGAGACTCAGTTAGTCCAGACGCTGTATCCTTACTGTCAGAACTTTTCACAGGTGAACTTTCTTTAATTTCCTCAGGCTTAATGAATTCAAAAGCTCCATAATGAAGCAATAGAACTTTTACTTCATACTTCCATGATTCCCAGTTAGTGCCTGTCAACAGGGTGATGTTTTGATTTAAATCCATCAGCCCCCCTCCATTAAAAACGGCAACTCTTCAAATTCACAGGAAACCAACATCAGAAAAGTTCGTTAAAATTCACTCTGGAAAACCAGTAAAAAGTTCCATTTTCAAAAAACGATAGAGTCCACACAAAACAGGAGTCACCCTTTCTTCACTTCCACATTTCCAAAAATACTTAAGTATTTGGGTTACGAGACGCTGGGCCCATAACCCTCCTGTTGGATTCTTATACTAATAGCAGATAATGCGCAGTGAAATCTGGATATTATGAAAATGCATGTAAGTGGAAGACTTCAGTAAATAACACAGTTGAAGTAAACTAACTATTTAATGATGAGCGAACATTATTTACACATGAAAAATGTTGTCAGCATAGCTTTGCTGAACTAAACTTAGAGTAACTTAAAATATAAATAACATCTGTTTGTAATAAGAAGAACCGCCAGCAGACTTCATACATACGTAGCGAAAGCTACGACGCCTTAATTACATGGCGAAAATCTAAACAGACGCTGCTCACAAGCAAGACAACAGAAAAGAGAGAAAGATGCAACGCTACATCTCATTAAATACACCAGCTTGTTGTGGAAATCTGCATAAAGCCGTTGCCAATACAGGAAAAGAAATACGTACCCAGAACGCCAGTGACTCACGAACGATGACGTCAAACATCGACCAATTAGAATGCAGGAAACATGGCGCAGGCCGAGAACAGTGAGTAACGGTGATTCAAGATCACAGCAGTTACGGCGTGGCTGAATCGCGTATTTACCGGCAGAAAACATGTGAAGCAGTGGCGTTCGGTTGTATTTTGACATAGACTTGGAGATGGTAAAAATAAAAGGTATGTCATGTCAAACAGAATTCAATAAAGTTAATTTTAATTTACATTTTAACAAACATGACGTAACAATTTGTTTTGAGGTAGTTATTTTGAACAACAATGTGCTATTAACCATTTTCACGATTATTGTTCAACATTCATTAAAGTCTACCGACGCACTTGCTTAACAGATCAAAAATTTTTTAGAATGTACCGGGTATCCCAAAAATGACCGACTATTTGAAAAATCAATGAAAGAAAAACGGATGGTGATAGAAATGTACGATTTGCTGCATTCTGCTTAGGTAACCAGAAGGACTGGGCGATATAGAAATTTCTTAAATCGATTTATCATCCCTCTAGCATCGTGATTTAGCACTAAATCGCGATTTAACAGATTTTACAATTTAGAATATAGAAGCCTATTTTTTAATTTTTAGAAAATACTGTTTTTGCACCCTCCCCCCTCCTGAATTTAGTTACTTAGCTTTTAATTTTTCAAATACCTTTGAAAAGAGATAATATTTTACATATAAAAAATCTTTGAATGCCCCAAAACACTCTTTTTTTTTTTTTTACATTTTAAAAATTAGTGACATATTTTAGTACATTTTATAAACTCATTCTTTAAGAAATATTAAAAAAGAAAAGATTTTTTTTTGTTGGTCTGACATGTTATGGCCGCTAATCTAAATTTCTTAATGGGAGGGGAGTGGGGGACTTCCCGTAGTTTACCCAAATAGCACCTCATTGCAATAAGACACACATTCTTTTCTTTTTTCACAGACACAAAATTAAAAACTTATTGGGGTAAAAACGAACTAGATTCAACGAATTCAATGATGAATTTAACTGTGTTACCATCAGAAAAGTGTAAAGAAAAAAAAGTGGGAATGTATGAGAAATCATATGCACTTTGATTTCTTTTTAACTTTTAGGTTATAATAAAATTTGTTTAACATAAATGCTGACATTCGTATAGTGCATGGAGAAGGATTGAAAGTGTGAGCCTCGGAGCTTTCTGAAATAGCTGATTTTTTTCGCGAGTGTTGGCACCCTGTAAGATTAGTAATAAAATAAAATCTAAAAATATATTTCTTTTTAATGATGACAAAATGTCAAAAAAGCAGAAAATTCAGATCTGCAGAAAAATCTAATGAACTCCCCACTCCCCAAATCTGCTATAAAAAACAAGTTACTTGACTCATTACAGAACTCCTTTTAATAAATTACAAAATAATAATAAATTAAAACTAAAATATTCCAATATTACCCAAACATATGAAAATTAATTTTCCTCAAAATAATGCATAAAAATATAAACTAAAAGTGGATGAATTTGGATTTTAACATCAAGACTTTCTTTCTTTTCAGACATAAATAGTGAATCAATTTCAGCAAGATACTCAATCCACGTTTGTTGGAATTGAAATTGACATTGAAATTGGATGTTAAACCCGATGCATGACTGTTTTAAAATGTTTTAATTACAGAATAATAGAAAATAAAGAATATATATTAAAATATTACCCAAAACATATAAAAAAATAATTTTTCATTAAAAGAATGCATAAAAATAAAAACTGAAATTCGATAAATTTGGATTTTAAATATGAAACATTATTCTCGTTTTTCATCCATAAATACCCAATTTCAGAGAAAAAATCTTATTTGAAAAATAAAAGTTATTTTATGCGGACTACGGCCAAATCGAAATACACGAAACAATGCAGTTCTGAACGCTGTATTCCACTATCGAAGAATTTGTTGTTTCCATGACAACAAGGCATTCCATTGAAATCATATCGAATGAGTTCAGAATGGAGGATATTCCATCTGCGTTTTGATCACGTGATCAAGGTAAAAACATCTAACGTAAAGAAGGGAAGGCTCCGTAGACGTGTAATGTAAATCCCCGCTAGTCAATGAAACAGTTCATCAGGCAAAGCAGTAGCATCTTCCCTTCTTATCAGTTAGATGTTCCTTGGGTAAATTACCAGTATCACGTGACTTTTTCAGCCTCGAACCCATATTTGGAATATCCTCCATTGGGGCTTAAGATCAAGATTGTACTGGCGAATCAGACCCACTCCATAGCCTTAATCTCCTTCCTTCGTATCAATGCTGAGAGACGTCAGTTTCGGAAACGACTGAGCGCTAATCGCTGTCAGCGAGCGCCATCTATTGTTTGAAATTGGAACTAAAATCAAGAATCACAGTAAAAAAACTCCTGACATCATACATAACCCTCCTGCAAAAATTATTGTAATATCTGGCACCGTTTGCAAGTTATTGAGTTTTAAAATCGTCGGTCATTTTTGGGACACCCGGTATATTCACAAGTACAAACAATATTTTAAGCATCAATTGATATCTATGCAATTTATTCACTAATGCTTTTTCATTCAGGTCTTTCATAAATTCAAAATATGGGTTTGAAATGAGATGATATGAAAATTTGAGTGGCAAATTTATAGGAATTTAAAAGGTTTGTTTTAAAATTCGATAAAAAATATTTTTGGTTTGTCTTTTTAAATACATTTTCACATCCAAACGCTATTTTTAATTTTCCAGTACACTGTTAAATATATCACATTTTCACTGAGCCTATATCATACAATGTATGAATCATGAAATGTATTTATTTCAATCGATTGAGTTATCTTTTGTGTCAAGCTATCCAAAAACCATAAGTAAAATTTATGTAAATGTTTTGTTTGCGTCAAAGTAGCCAAATTAAATGAAATATATGCAAATCGATAACATGACAGAAAGAAGACACGATAGTTTTTTTTTTTAATTCTTTATTTAAGGAAAACAATCTGTAACATTTGCTGTTCAGTAAAAAGAATAAATAAATAATTACTGTTAAGTTTGCAGCTTTTAATGAGCACGTGGATAACATGTTCAAATTTTAGTCATATATGCATTTCTTGCTTTATACTTCGCACTCACATCTGGAGTCCCTGGTGACTGATAATTATAAACAGTGAAGTTCATAGCAATAAATGAAGAGTGTCTCATTTAAGCCGATACAGTTCAAATCAATGAGTAATGTAGATAATTTCCGAAGAAACAAACGAAATTTTTGAAATACAGATAGTTTCGGCCGAATTTTCAGCAGCCTTTCCCCCGAAAACGAATGTTTGGCGAAACTCAGATTTTTGGGCCGAAAACGCAACGAATATTTCGGTCGATCTGCACTTAAAGTTACTAAAACCTTTAAATCTATTATACGTAACTCGTTAGTCGCTTATTTTCTGATCTCTAATGCCAGATATTTAAGATCTGATTGCTTAACTTTACCTAAGAAAGCCATTTTAAAAGCTAATATTCATATACTATTTATTCTTTCCTTTAAATACTGAAACAACCAGATATTTGATAAGTAAAAAAGTAACAAAATTAACAAAAATCGTATTCATAACATCTAAAGAACAACATTTTTATCCCAGAAATATTCGTCTACGTTCATCTATTTATTTTATTCAGAATCAATAAATAAAAATTTAATCCCAATACTCTCGAATCTATTTAAAATTATTTTGGCCCCCACGCCAATAATAACACACACACACGCAAAAAAAAAAAAAAAAAAAAAAAAAAAAAAAAAGAGAGAAAAAAAAGCATCTAAATTTAACTCATTTCCGCAGATAAAAAAAAAAGAAAAACCATATTTTCCCTTTAAATAGGGAATTTCCCAGTAGCATAGAAAATTTCGCGGGTGCATTTGTGATAAGAGTCATTGTGAGGGACGCTGTTTAGACGCTAGTGTCTATACAATGTAATACGAAAATCCCGCAGATGTCACTGCGATCGACACTTGGGATTTTTGCAGTATCGTCGCACATTTAAAAAGAGATTTTGGGTAGTAGAGTGTCGAAATTTGGCGAAAACAGCTCGAAATGGTTCGTGTAATATACACACAATCATGTCAGAGGAACTTTGCGGACACACTGCCATGTGTCTAGATTCACCAAGCAACTTTCAATTTTAATTTAAATTTCATACAACAAAGTATTTGGCTGTCAATTTGCGGCAGAAATCCATATTTTAATACTGTTGTACTGAATGCATGTTTTGAAACGAAATGTATTGATTCGAAATTTTTATTGTGTCTGAAAAAACAATATAATCCCTTAAGCTAATTAGAAAATTATTAAAATATCTCAATTTGTTGATTTTCTGTAAGCAAGTAAAACCAGATAAACCCAGGTAAGTAGAGAGGTTTACAATGGAAATCTATGGGAATTTGGCGAAATATTAGAGACATCGCCAAAGTGGCGTCACTTTTGGCGACTAATTTTGGTCGCCAAATTTGGCGCTATATCGCCATGTTGGCGAGAAACTTGGCGGTATTTAACGACAGAACAGCGTCCCCATCCACGGCAAATTAAAATTTCGCCTAATAGATGTAATTTTAAAGTAAAAATGGACACCCCCAGGTGGGTAATTCATCGATTTTCACAAATTTTTTATGAACTTCGCACCAAATTTCGAAGTTTGTAGCTACAGTAGATATATGAGATCTTTTTGATGAGTGAGTGAGTCAGTCAGTCAGTGATAAAATTATCGATTATCAGACATTTTCAAATGCCATTATCTCGGAAACTAATTATGCGTTATTTATAAAATTTTGGATTCTAGGTAATTAGTGTGGACTTACTACGCATTTCGTATAACAAGTACGTAGGTCACATGGATTTTTAGAGGTAGAGCATCGAAATTTGACGAAAACAGCTCGAAATGGTTCGTGTAATATAACACACGGCTATGTCAGGCGAACTTGGCTGACACACTGCCGTGTGTCTAGATGGAGGTCTAGGCACACGTATAAAATGTAATGGTCCTAAAAGTCTGATACCAGTGCGATTTGAACTGAACTTTCTAGATCTCACAGTGCAACAAATTGAGAATTTGAACGCAGAATACAGCGCAAACGTACCTTTGCTATTGATGAATTCTTTTAATACAGAAGATGAAATAGAAAAAAGTGCTGACAAAGTATAAAGATTTAAAAATTAAAACACACACCTTTCGACAGAGCAGATACCCTAGAATAAAAAAAGATAACTATGATCTTCTGTGTTCATCGTATGAAGATGAGAATCGGAATCCTGCCGTTTGGTACCCACCGGGTCACGGGAACTTTTACAAATCTTTTGTGAAGTCTGGGCTTCTTGACGAATTTCGATCAGCAGGAAAAGAATATTGTTTTATAGCCAACATTGACAATTTAGGTGCAACAGTAGATGTTAGAATACTGGAATTGATGACAACGAAAAGAAATGGTACGTTTCCAGAATTCCTTATGGAAGTCACTCGCAAAACCCTTGCTGATGTTAAAGGGGGTACACTGGTTCAATATTCGGGAAAACCAAAGGTTGTAGAATATGCGCAAGTTCCGAGAGAATATGTTGAAGAATTCAAGTGTGCCCGAAAGTTTTCCACGTTTAACACCAATAATTTATGGGTAAGTCTTAAGGCTATTAAAAGGTTGGTAACAGAATAATCGTTATCACTTGATGTCATACCCAACAGGAAACAGATTATGGTCTATACTGAAAAGGTTAAAATTATTCAACTGGAAACGGCCGCCGGATCTAGCATTGAATCGTTTGAGGACGCACTAGCAATGATGGTACCTCGCAGTAGCAGGGCCTGATTAATGCACGGGCATCCAGGGCCTCGGCCGTGGGCCCTCAAATTTGTGTATATTTTCTCACAATTTAAGTTTTTCCACTGTTTGCATTTTATATTTTGGTCCCTGACGTAAAAATAAAGTTTTACTGTAATAAAAAACCTCCATATTTAATTTTTCTGTAAAAGTCCTTTTCAATTTGAGAGTACCTATAATTTTCAAAACTTGCCGTATCCAGAAAATCAAATTTGGGGAAAATGCCAAAAACTGCTTACTGTGTCTATTGGTTTCAATATAAACGAGAATTTTACAATGTCAGAATTATAGTTTAAAATGATTACTAGACTGTTAGGGAAAACACAATTTTTATGATTTTGGAAAAGGCGAGTTTTGAAAAAGATGTCCTCATTTATTCTGCAACATAAACTGCGGATCATAGATGTTTGTGAATTATACAAATGCTTATTTGAGAAAGTGGACGTAATTCATTTTCTTGATTATTCTTGTAAGTTAAATTTTTTTTGTAAACTTGAAACTTTCAACCAAACAACTTTGTCAACTCATCAAATAAACCTACTTTTAGGTAGCTTTCATTACAAAAAGCTACCTATTGCAGCCGTTCGGAGGAAAGCGATTTCAAAAAATTTTGGTATATTTTCATCGATCATGACCCCCAGACCCCGAAACCACCCTCCGTTCAAAAGTTGATATATATATATATATATATATATATATATATATATCCATATATATATATATATATCTGACCTTTGTCATACTGTAACTCTCGAATTTATGAACCGATTTGGATGTAATTCGGTATGTACATAGTACATACCAATGTCTCGACCGAGTTCGTTGGCCAACTTCATCCGCCATTTTGTTTCAAAATGGCGGCCATTTAAAATTTTCTTTAAAAGTTTAAATTTTAAATTTGGTACCAAAGAATTGAAAATGGAAAAATATTTTTTTCTTATGTATTTGACCTTTATACAAAGATTCCGGAGCAGTTTTTGTTTCGTCTATATCTTAAAAAATGGCTGAGTTATAGCATTTTGAATTTCTAGCGTGGCTGACATTTTGAAACGTCCTGAATTTTGTCACGCGATAAAAGGCGTATTTATGAACCGATTTGGATGTAACTTCGTTTGTACATAGTGCATTCCAATGTCTCGACCGAGTTCGTTGGCCAGCTTCATCCACCATTTTGTTTAAAAATGGCAGCCATTTAAATTTTTAAGAAAAATTTAAATTTGAAATGTGGTACCAAAAAATTGAAAATTGAAAAAATATTATTTTCTTATGTATTTGACCTTGATACAAAGATTCGGGAGCAGTTTTTGTTTCGTCTATATCTTAAAAAATGGCTGAGTTATAGCATTTTGAATTTCTAGCGTGGCTGACATTTTGAAACGTCCTGATATTTGTCACGTAATAACAGGCGTATTTATGAACCGATTTGGATGTACCGTGGTGTGTGCATAGTACATACCAATGTCTCGACCGAGTTCGTTGGCCAGCTTCATCCGCCATCTTGTTTCAAAATGGCGGCCATTTTAAAAAATTTAAAATTTTAAATGAGATACCAAAAAATTGGAAAATGAAAAAGATTTTTTTCGCATGTGTTTGACCTCAATACAAAGATTCCGGAACAGTTTTTGTTTCGTCTATATCTAAAAAATGGCTGAGTTACAGCATTTTGAATTTCTATTGTGGCTGACATTTTAAAACGACCTGATTTTTGTCACCCGATAACAAGCGTATTTATGAACCGATTTGGATGTTACTTGGTCTGTACATAGTACATACCAATGTCTCGACCGAGTTCGTTGGCCAGCTTCATTCGCTATCTTGTTTCAAAAGGGTTGCCGTTTAAAAAAAATTAAATTTAAAATTTAAAATGAGGTATTAAAAAATTGGAAAATGAAAAAGATTTTTTTATGTGTTTGTCCTTGATACAAAGATTCCGGAGCAGATTTTGTTTCTGAAAATTTGTTCTTTTGTTTATATCTTAAAAAATGGTTGAATTATAGCACTTTGAATTTCTGGTATGGCTAACATTTTGAAATGATCTTGTATTTCTCACGCGATAACACACGTATGCGCCTATTTCCATGTAAGAAGGCATGTAGATAGTATACATCAACATCTCAGCGAAATATAAGTTACTTTAAATAAAAGCAGCTTCTATAAAGCTGACTAATTTCGCGAAATTCTCATTCATAATGATTTACTATTGATAAAAATTAGTATTGAATCTCCTATATTCGGTTTCCAATAATTGAGCTTCGTGTGTTTGAATAATATAAGTTGGCTTTTTTAAAATAAGGAATTTGAAAGCTACCTCTTCCTCCCGGCACTGGCCGGAAGGACTTTTTTTCTGATAGTGTCGCCGGGAATGGGGAGGTAGGGGGCGGGCAACTTTTTAACAGACCTTGGGCCCAACTTCAGCTTAATCGGGCTCTGCGCAGTAGATTTTTGCCGGTGAAAACCACATCTGATTTGTTCTTAATAAAGAGTGACGTTTATGTCAACAATTAATGGCCATTTAGTCATGAATCCGGTTCGGCCATTTAACGAAGTGCCTATAATCAGTCTGGCCGATGAATATTTTGGCGATTACCGAGAACTTGAAAGGAGATTTGAGAAAATGCCGGACTGTCTGCAGCTACATCACCTTACAATGTGCGGAAATGTCTACTTTGCAAAAGATGTCGTTTTGAAAGGCAACGTCACAATTCTGGCGTATTAGAAGGAGAGAATTGATATACCGAGAGGATCAGTTTTACAATCTAAAATTGTAACTGGTTCACTGAGAATCGTCGATTTCTAACTTGTTGCAATAACAATAAAATTATTTTCTAATCATTATGTTGATCATACAACACAGTATAGATAAAATAGATATGGTTTTCAGATAGAGATCCATTACTTTTATCATTGAAATTATCAAACACCAATTTCTGCTAGAAGCCTGAAAACCGTCTTATTATAGAACAATGTAGCTGGTGTAGAAATTTACTTAATATTTGATGAAGGACGAAATTTTTAAAAACGATTTATCTTGCTTACTGGAAATAGCCATGGATGAACTGGCATTTCGCCAGCGGTTTAGACTATTTTTAGAAGCATCACATAGTCCGCTTCAGAACGAAATGAATGGTATCCGGATTACGGATGATTCTCAACATAGTCTGGTAAAAGATTGTAAGCTTTAGCCCTTCAATAGGCCTCTTATTCTGAATCTGACACCACAGTCAGTTAACATCCGTAATCAGGATATTATTGATTTCGTTTTGCAGCAAGTTGCCATGTCGCTAAGTGGTATTTTTAAACCGCTGGCATCCTGCTAGATCATCCATCAAATTCTTAGATAAAAATTTTTTACCAGCTCCCGGTCTATTATCTCTGGTCACATCTACTATGATTTAAAAAAAAATAAATATTCAAATTTATAATGCGCACACTCCATAATAGGAACTTTATGATACTCCTCCTCCTAAACTGTTCAACCGACGACCGAACAATTAAGCACGGTGATAGCTGCAATGGCTGGCATGCTTCGCGTAAAAAAAGTGATACAAATCGTGTGCTTGAGGAATAATTAGAGATCATTGTCCGAGCGACGCTTAGACTAATACACACCGCAATATTTAGCAAGCACATCTTTAAAATAACCACCATGCTAAGCTTCAAGTTTCTAGCCCAGCAGCATCATAAAATCGTAATAGAATGGTTTTTGTTTCTGCATCCCTTTAAATTTCGAATTTTCTAAAAACTGTTCTGTGCGAACATAGGTGTCTTAAAAATAACAGACATGTCAAATTTCTAATTTCTATTCCTAGCAATTCTAAATCAATTCTAATTTAGAACGTTTTCTAACTTTTAAATTTCCAATTTTTAATCAACGGTTTACATCAAACATTTGTATCTTAAAAGTAAGAAATATACTACATTTCAATTTTCTAACCCTAATAAGAATTCCAACTAAATAGTAATTTAGAACGTTTTTAGAACGTTATCGGCTCATTTAACCGTTTTAAATTTCGATTTAAAAAAAAAAAAAAACAGTTCTTAGCAAGCATTTATGTCTTAAAAGTAACCAACATGCCAAATGCCACGCTTTCATACCAAAAGTATCATATAGATCACAATTAGGTAGCTTTCATTACAAAAAGCTACCTATTGCAGCCGTTCGGAGGAAAGCGATTTCAAAAAATTTTGGTATATTTTCATCGATCATGACCCCCACACCCCGAAACCACCCTCCGTTCAAAATTGACGCACACACACACACACATATATATATAACCACTAATTAAACATAATCTACCACCATCAAAAACAGTAATATTGTGAATTAAAGCTGTAAGTATAAAATAAAGTGCCAAATAATTTATTATAAGAATTATTATGGAAGAAAAAAGAAGAAAGTGGACACCGACAAATAATGGAAAAGCTTATATATTGAATTACGTTTTCAAGGGCACAGAATTTAATGATATAAGCAATATGGTTGTTTTCTGTGAGAAAAAAAAAAAAGCTAAAGCTAAAAAAAATTTTTTTCCCTGTGCCCGAACAACCATTATAATCAAGTGAATAGATTCAAAATGAAAACAGAATAGAATCAAATAATATGAAATGGAAAAATCAATAAAACCAATTTAAATATTTATAGCATATAAAATAGAAATATTACACAACATACCAATTAATATTTCAGTATTTTTCTATATATCCACTCGCACATGGCTACCATAATAACGTAAAGATGAGGGGTTCATCTTCCGGTCCCAGGCCCTTTTCAGGCCCATTTGTCTACGCAGGGAACCACCCGTGAAGCAAGCCCCGCGGCGCGTCCCGAAGGTCGCCGCCAGACAAGCTCCAACAGAGCGGAACCCCACGCAAACTCCGGTCAGGTCGACGCACTGCCCAGCGCACGTCACGCCGACTATTCCCAAGTTAGTGAACAATCGCTACGATAGTCCTCACCACCCAGCTAGAAAAACCAAGTGGTCCCTAAACTTGGTTACTCGAGCCGGTAGACCCCGCAAGCCATCGCAGGAACCAGACGCCTATAAAGACGCTGGGCCCACGGACTGAAGCGAGGCTTCCCGACCCGAATTTAATTTACGGAAGGCCCCCAAGATCAGATACCATTTTCCGGCAGAGACATTTTTGTGGGCCAGCCGATAGGAAAGTTATTGAAGAGCCCCTAACTTAAAAACCAGGGAGGACGGGGAAAATCCCTCCGGCCGTAAAGCGACCCAGCTCCTGGCTTTTCGCCCAAGCCACCCGGCTCAACCGACGGAACCCCTCGTGGATCACGCCGGGAACCAGTTGGCCCAGACTAGGTGCCGTTAGCGACCCCAGGCGGGCACGGAAAGCTCCACCTAGACGGAATAGACTCCGCCTCACCATAATAACGTAAAGATTAAGGTGAATAAAACAGTTAAGAAATCACAGTAATTGATACCAAAGGATGCAGTTAATACATTTTGAAATACCGTGATAAATACAATTAATATAATATAAAATAAAATAAATAGAAAATAATTACATTATTTAAAATAACTAAAATACACTTTTAAATTACTTAATTACCATTTAACAATATCGTCAAAATTTAGCCAAAAAAACCACCTGGTGTAGGATATTACTACTGAAAAGAAGCTGCAAAAGACAAAATTTATAACTTATCATCAAAAGACAAATTTTGGTGCTGCCATCTAGTAGTATTTTTATTATTCAAATGTCACAAGATGAACAAATGAAAGCCTATGAATGTAAAAAAGAAAAAAAAATTATCAACAGCAAAACCAAACAAATCCTTATATATAGACAATTATAAACCTAATATAAACCACACTATATATCATTATGCAAAAAAAAAAAAGAAAAAAACTATTGTTAATAAAATTTAAAAAAAAACATTCAAAATATTCTATTTTCTTACTCATTTAAATTACACTAAGAATTTAAATAATTCTATAACATTGATAATATATAGCTATATGCCATAAAATAAATTCAATAATAATTAATATAAATATATAATAAAAATAATATAAAAATCGTTAATAATAACTATTAAATATAAGATATTTATAAAATGAACAGGAAATAAAAAACATATGGAAGTATATAGAAGATTATCAGATACTTAAAATTCCCATTACCTAAAAATCTCAAATATAGTGTGTGGATTATTTTCATACAGTCATAAAAATCCAAAAAGTATGAATGTGGGACATTCAAACACATTAAACCGATAATAAATTTTGTAACACAAAGTGAAAATAGATCAATATTAAAAAGAATAGAGGAATAATAATAAAAATAATTACCCAATTTTAATACATACAGTATAACTTTAGTTATATTAAATATACTTATATGCATATTAATCACTATAAAAATGGCATACTATTAGTAATTAATATGATATTGTCCTGAGTAAATTAAAATTTAATAACAAATTATTGTAAATTAGATAAAATTTTATTAAGCTAAATATAATATTAATTAAAGTCACCAATTACATATAAAATATCAAATCAACATCCTTATAAAATACGTATTAAAAATATAGTGATAATACAAAAGCCCCATTTTTTTTATAAATTAACCATTGCGTATTATCCAGACAACACCACCCTCCTCCGTACTCTAACATCTACCCACCCATCCAACCTATAATAATTTTTTTATATTATTTTACAATTTTTTATTTTTTTATAGATATTTTTTTATTTTATATATTTTTTTATAATTTTGTTTATGCATGTGTTAATTTGTTTTAAAAGATCATGTAAGTAAAGTACTAATTGTATATTAATGAATATATGAATTTTTTTGGAAAACCATGATTTAATGCATCATAAATTAGTTTTTTAATATTATTGTTAATTAGAGGAGAAGAACATAAACATTTTATTCTATATAAATGATTTAGTATTATATTTCGATATACAGGATGATGTAGACAAGATTTAAAATTTGTAAAAGTATTAACTTTGAATTTAAATTCTTTACGTTTGTTATATAAATCTGTGATTGTTTTGTTGTCTTTTATTGTAATTTTAAGACCTAAGAAGTTAATTGTATTGTTAGATAAAAGGTTTTCCGTTAATTCCAAATTAGTGGGATAATCTACTGGAAATTGAGTAATTACAGATTGATCAGTTTCAATTAAAATTATGTCATCAATATAACGATATAAATGTAGATTATTATTAGTAAAAGTACATTCATAATGATATAAGTATAAGTCTGATAATAAACTGGATGTACAACCACCTTGTGGAATATATATATATATATATATATATATATATATGACATTTGTCACACTGTAACTCTCGTATTTATGAACCGATTTGGATGTAATTCAGTGTGTAGATAGTACATATCAATGTCTCGACCGAGTTCGTTGGTCAGCTTCATCCGCCATTTTGTTTCAAAATGGCGGCCATTTAAAAAATTTAAAAAAAAAATTAAAATTTGAAATGTGGTACCAAAAAATTGAAAATGGAAAAATATTTTTTCTTATGTATTTGACCTTTATACAAAGATTCCGGAGCAGTTTTTGTTTCGTCTATGTCTTAAAAAATGGCTGCGTTATAGCATTTTGAATTTCTAGCGTGGCTGACATTTTGAAACGTCCTGAAGTTTGTCACGCGATAAAAGGCGTATTTATGAACCGATTTGGATGTAACTTCGTTTATACATAGTACATACCAATGTCTCGACCGAGTTCGTTGGCCAGCTTCATCCGCCATCTTGTTTAAAAATGGCGGCCATTTAAATTTTTAAGAAAAATTTAAATTTGAAATGTGGTACCAAATATTGAAAATTGAAAAATATTTTTTCTTATGTGTTTGACCTTGATAAAAAGATTCGGGAGCAGTTTTTGTTTCGTCTATATCTTAAAAAATGTCTGAGTTATAGCATTTTGAATTTCTAGCGTGGCTGACATTTTGAAACGTCCTGATTTTTGTCACGTGATAACGGGCGTATTTATGAACCGATTTGGATGTACCTTGGTGTGTATATAGTACATACAAATATCTCGACCGAGTTCGTTGTCCAGCTTCATCCGCCATCTTATTTCAAAATGGCGGCCATTTAAAAAATTTAAAAAAATTTAAAATTTAAAATGAGATACCAAAAAATTGGAAAATGAAAAGATTTTTCTCGTATGTGTTTGAACTTAATACAAAGATTCCGGAACAATTTTTGTTTCGTCTATATCTAAAAAAATGGCTGAGTTATAGCATTTTGAATTTCTATTGTGGGTGACATTTTAAAACGACCTGATTTTTGTCAAGCGATAACAGGCGTATTTATTAACCGATTTGGATGTAACTTGGTCTGTACATAGTACATACCAATGTCTCGACCGAGTTCGTTGGACAGCTTCATTCGCCATCTTGTTTCAAAAGGGTTGCCATTTAAACAAAAATAAATTTAAAATTTAAAATGATGTATTAAAAAATTGGAAAATGAAAAAGATTTTTTTTATGTGTTTGGCCTTGACACAAAGATTCGAGAGCAGTTTTTGTTTCTGAAAATTTGTTCTTTTGTTTATATCTTAAAAAATGGTTGAATTATAGTACTTTGAATTTCTACCATGGCTAACATTTTGAAACGATCTTGTATTTGTCACTCGATAACACACGTATTCGCCTATTTCGATGTAAGTAGGCATGTGGATAGTATACATCAATATCTCGACCAAGTTCGCTGGCCAGCTTCATCAGCCATCTTGTTTCAAAATGGTGGCCATTAAATTAAAAAAAATTATATTTAAAATGAGGTGCAAAAAAAATTAGAAATTGAAAAAGGTTTCTTTCTTAAGTATTTGACCTTGATATAAGGATTCAGGAGCATTTTTTGTTTGTCTTTATCTTAAAAAATGGCTCAGATATAGCAATTTCAATATCTAATGTGGGTGACATTTGGAAAATCTGATTTTTTGCCTGCGACAGCACTGGTATATATCAATCGATTCCGATGTCAGTGAGCATGTGCACAGCAATTACTAAGGTCTCGACTAAGTTCACTGGTTAGCCTCATCCACCATGTTGTCTTAAAATGGCAGGCACTTTAAGAAATCACCGAATTTGGCAGCCAAATATAAGTTACTTTAAATAAAAGCAGCTTGGATAAAGCTGACTAATTTCGCGAAATTTTCATTCATAATGATTTAGTACTGATAAAAATTAGTATTGAATCTCCTATATTCGGTTTCCACTAAATTGAGCTTCGTGTGTTTGAATAATATAAGTTGGCTTTTTTAAAATAAGGAATATGAAGCTACCTCTTCCTCCCGGCTCTGGCCGGAAGGACTTTTTTAAAATGAATTTTGCTGCTGCACCCTTTTAAATTTCAAATAAAAAAAAAACTGTTCTGGGCGAGCATTTACGTTTTTAAGGTAACACCCATGTCAAATTTTAAGCCAAATTTAAAATACATCATAATTTAGAACGCTTCCAGCTCATTTCATCCTTTTAGGTAGCTTTCTTTACAAAAAGCTACCTATTGCAGCCGTTCGGAGGAAAGCGATTTCAAATACTTTTGGTATATTTTCATCGATCATGACCCCCCAGACCCCGAAACCACCCTCCGTTCAAAAGTTGATATATATATATATATATATATCTGATCTTTGTCATACTGTAACTCTCGTATTTATGAATCGATTGGGATGAAACTTGGTGTGTACATAGTACATACCAATGTCTCGACCGAGTTCGTTGGCCAGCTTCATCCGCCATCTTGTTTCAAAATGGCGGCCATTTAAAATTTTTTTAAAAATTTTAAATTGAATTGTGGTACCAAAAAATTAAAAAATATTTTTTTCTTATGTATTTCACCTTGATACAAAGATTACGGAGCAGTTTTTGTTTTGTCTATATCTTAAAAAATGGGTGAGTTATAGCACTTTCAATTTCTAGCGTGGCTGATATTTTGAAACGACCTGATATTTGTCACGCGATAACAGGCGTATTTATGAACCGATTTAGATGAAACTCAGTGTGTACATAGTACATACCAAAGTCTCGACCGAGTTCGATGGCCAGCTTCATCCGCCATCTTGTTTCAAAATGTCGGCCATTTAAATTCTTTAAAAAAATTAAAATTTGAAATGTGATACCAAAAAATTGAAAATTGAAAAATATTATTTTCTTATGTGTTTGACCTTGATACAAAGATTCCGGAGCAGTTTTTGTTTTGTGTATATCTTAAAAAAGGAGTGAGTTATAGCATTTTGAATTTCTATTGTTGCTGTCATTTTGAAACGACCTGATATTTGTCACGCGATAACAGGCGTATTTATGAACCAATTTATATGAAACTTGGTGCGTACATAGTACATGCTAATGTCTCCCCCGAGTTTGTTGGCCAGCTTCATGCGCCATCTTGTTTCAAAATGGCGGCCATTTACATTTTTAAAAAAATTTAAAATTTGAAATGTGATACCAAAAAATTGAAAATTGAAAAATATTTTTTTCTTATGTGTTTGACCTTGATACAAAGATTTCGGAGCAGTTTTTGTTTCGTCTATATCTTAAAAATGTCTGAATTATAGCACTTTGAATTTCTAGCGTGGCTGACATTTTGAAACGTCCTTATTTTTGTCACCCGATAACAGGCCTATTCATGTACCGATATGGATGTACCTTGGTGTGTACAAAGTACATACCAATGTCTCGACCGAGTTCGTTGGCCAGCTTTATCCGCCATCTTGTTTCAAAATGGCGGCCATTTAAAAAAATTTTTAAATTCTAAAATTTAAAATGAGGTATCAAAAAATTGAAAAAGTTTTTTTCCTTATGTGTTTGACCTTAATATAAAGATTCCGGAACAACTTTTGTTTCGTCTATATCTAGAAAAATGGCTGAGTTATAGCATTTTTAATTTCTATTGTGGCTGACATTTTGAAACGACCTGATTTTTGTCAGGCGATAACAGGCGTATTTATTAACCGATTTGGATGTAACTTGGTGTGTACATAGTGCATACCAATGTTTCGACCGAGTTCGTAGGCAACCTTCATTCGCCATTGTGATTCAAAAGGGAACATTTAAAAAAAATTATTTAAAATTTAAAATGAGGTATGAAAAAATTGGAAAATGAAAAAGGTTTTTTTTTTATGTATTTGACCTTGATACAAAGATTTCAGGGCAGTTTTTTTCCGTCTACATCTTAAAAAAAGGTCGAGTTATGGCACTTTGAAATTTCTAGCATGGCTGATCATTTGGCTGACATTTTGAAACGATCTGATATTTGTCACTTGACAACACACGTATTTATTAACCTATTTGGATGTAAGAGGCATTTGGATACTATATAGCAATGTCTCGACTAAGTTCACTGGCCAGCTTCATCCGCCATCTTGAATCAAAATGGCGGCCATTAAATTAAAAAAAATTATATTTAAAGTGAAGCGCAAAAAATTTAGAAATTGAAAAAGGTTTCTTTCTTAAGTATCTGACTTTGATATAAGGATTTCGGAGCATTTTTTGTTTTATCTTTATCTAAAAAAAATGGCTCAGATAAGCAGTTTGAATTTCATTATGTGGGTGACATTTTGAAAAATCTGATTTTTGCCTGCGACAGCACTCATATATATCAACCGATTCCGATGTGAGAGAGCGTGTGCACAGGAATTACTAAGGTCTCGACCAAGTTCACTGGTTAGCCTCATCTACCATGTTGTCTTAAAAGGGCAGGCACTTCACATATCGCCGAATTTGGAAACCAAATATAACTTTAAATAAAATCAGCTTGGATAAAGCTGACTAATTTCGCGAAATTCTCATTCATAAGGATTTAGTATTGATAAAAATTAGTATTGAATCTTCTATAATCGGTTTCCCCTAAATTGATCTTCGTGTATTTGAATAACATAAGCTAGCTTTTTAAAAAATAAGGAATTTGAAAGCTACCTCTTCCTCCCGTCACTGGCCGGAAGGACTTCTAAGTTTCGAATTGTTTAGAAACCGTTCATAGCAAATATTTACATCTTAAAAGTAACCACCACACCAAATTTCAAATTTCTAGCACCAACAATATCACAAAAATCGCAAATTTAGAATGTTTTTGTTCCTCCATCCCTTGGGGGTTCTTGTACTGACATAAAATATTGCCTAAGTTGGAGTAGAGATGGCCACAAGCATTTTACCACCATTATTTTTTAAATCGGTTCCGGAGATTATCCCTACAAACACAAACAGTCAAACAAGCGTTACATTTGTATAATATTAGTATAGATTTCAGTTTTCTTTCGAAAAGTTACAATAAAACAAAAAATACGTTTAATTTTATACGTTATTATTATACGTTTATTTATTATTATACGTTTAATTTTATTTCTATTTAAAAAAAAGAGTAACTAAACGCTGTCACCACCGTAGTAAATTAATTTATTGTGACATTGGTCTATCTTCGCTAATATTAAGAAAACTACTGCCCACAAAAATATGAAAATGGGTAGTATTATAGAGATATGTTTGATAAACACGCTGAAGCAGACAGTTTTAAAATCGAATAATTATTTTAAGAGATATTTAATGTTAAATTGGTAAAAATCGTTCCATTAAAAAAGTTTTATAGGAGCTAAAACTATACATAGGAATGTATATTTTTTTCTGGGGATATACATTAGAAGTTCCCGGCATGCAGACTGCATTTATTTTTTTTATTTGATTAATTTTTTGGAGGTTTACTTCCATTTTAAATTCAAAATTTCAGCATTTCGAGAGATATTTTTTACATATTTTAGAAAAGATTTTTATTTTAAATTGTTGCCAATTGTAACGCAAAGAATAATATTTCCTTTAAGTAAAAAATTATTTTACACGTGACTATTATAAACAGGGAAAAAAACCTTTCACATTAGAATTAAATGATTACGTATTAAAAGCTGGAAAATACTGAAAATTACGCCATAAAAACTATATTTACACGTGAATATTAAAAGAGAAAGAAAACTTTAAAATAATAAATCCAATAATATGCGTTAAAAGCCGTAAATGGATGAAATTACATCCTATTTAAAATGGCCAAATAATAATGTTGCCAAACAGTTTAAATTAAAAAATATGTTTACACGAGACATTTTATTCACATTTCTAGACGATCTTTTAAACTATTGTTACCCATGGAGAAAAGAGATAGATGGAGATGCAGTATGCAGTAAAAAAGGTTTGAAATATCAAACCATTTATCGCTCAAATTTAAACGTGCACAGTAGTCCAAAACAAAACAAGCACCTAGAACAGGAACCGAATTCTTTGACATCACCCGTGCATTTTTTTCTCTAAATGAAAATGATCAGCTTATTTTTAAGCCTTCTAAAGCAGAATTCCATTGTATTATGAATTAAAAACTGTATTATTTAAAAGTTTCCTGCTTTTATTCGTGAAAGAACGTGCTTGTGTCGTGACTTCCTTTAGAGCCGAAAAATACAGGGGACTGTTAAAAATTAAAATACTGAACTGAGATAAGGAGTCCAGTTTCTTCTTATTTCCTTTTCACCCTCCCTCTCAACCCTCTCTCATTACTGTTCTTCGCACCCCAGTCCCACCCTTATCTCCGGCGTCAGGAAGGTTACGCTATTCTTTCTCCTTTAATAGTACTGAAATGCAAAAGACACAGACTGTTTTTTTTTTCTTTACGAATAACTCTTACTTTATGGAAGATTATTAGATTTGATTCATAAAAGTTGCTTATGTGATTAATTAGTGATTCATATAACCGGTATTTTTTTGTGTGTGTGTATTGGAGGAGGGGAGGGGGAAGGCAAATATGCGCAAAAGGCGAGGGGCAGTGGCGTATGCAAACGAGATATTTTATAAAATTCTTAGTGAGCGAGAATTTAGGCTAATTTCAAAAAATGTCGGAATAAAACTGTATCAGGTGCTCCTCAGATGCGCACAATAAAATCAAATGACCCCCCCCCCCATTCAAGAAAGTTTTGAAAAGGTGCCACTGCCCTATTTAACTAAGCAATAATGCTTAAATTTGTTTTTATCGTCAATATGAACGTACCTAAGCAAAAAGTACCTGTAATGCTATGTATCTGGAACAAAACAAAAAGGAAAAGTAGGTGGGGGGGGGGGCGGTGCATTTTTAGTGAACTATTATTCAAAAATCAGTTAAGTCTCAGTCATAAAATTTACAAATTTAACTTAATAGTACAAAGATGCAAGGACGAATCTGTAGAGTCCTCAAGGGTGTGTGTGGGGGGGGGGGGGCGATTTAGAAATGTGGAAACTCCAATCTGATGCGCGGGTCGGGGCTAATTTTTTCACTGCGGGTCGTGTTACTTCTACTTTTGCTGCAGGTCGGGTTTGGGTCCGGTTGACTTCGATTTTTTGCTGCGGGTCGGGTTAACTTCTACTTTTTTGCTATGGGTCGGGTTAACTTTTACTTTTTTGCTGCGGGTCGTGTTACTTCTACTTTTTGCTGCTGGCCGGATTAACTTCTACTTTTTTGCTGTGAGTCGTGTTTGGGTCCGGTTGACTTCTACTTTTTTGCTGTGAGTCGTGTTTGGGTCCGGTTGACTTCTACTTTTTAGCTGCGTCTAGCGCGTTGGGTTTGGGGTAGATTGACATACATTATTTCGGGTTTGGGTCAGTTTCGGATTGAGTTTTCACTCTTGCGAGAAGGGTTCGGATTGACCGATTTTTGTAAAGAAAGTCAAATTATTTATGAAGATAAAACTATATACTGTAAAAGCTCCATAACAACACGCCCAAATAATTATTTAGGAATACTAATCTTCAGGATTATGCAAAAAAATACTAATTTGGTATAAGACTGCTTGTCTCTTTATGTCTAAGATCAGTTGTAATTCAGTAAAGAATGCTTTGGAATTTATTAAAAAACATACCAGGTACCCTAAAATAGACTGACTGATTTTAAAATTCAGTAACTTGCAAATGGTGATAGCAATTTAAAAAAATCTTGCAGGAGGGTTATGTAAGATGCCAGGAGATTTTTTACTGCGATTCTGGATTTTACTTTAGAATAGCAGCAATAGATGGCGCTGCAATCAATAGGGCGCATTAAATCGGGCGCGATTTCTGGTCTACCTCCTCCAGGAACCGATTTGACGCCTATTGCTTACAGCACCAACTATTGTTGTTATATTAAACTAAACTAAAGAATCGCGGTAAAAAAACACCTTATCAGGGGTAATTCTGAGTATTAAAAAAAAAAAAATCTGAAATTCAAAGCAAATTTTCTGAAAGGTTACAGCAGATGGAGGGATTCCCTCTGGCACTAATTATTTTTGTTGCAGGTCGGGTTAGTTGTTTTCGATTCGGATCCGATTTCAGGCTGAGTGTAGATTCCTGCAGGCTGGGTTTGGGTTAACCTGATTTTTTTCAAAGTTAGTTCAGTATATTATTTCAGGTTAAGAACCATACCTATAATAATACACATAGATGTATGTATGTTTGCTGTTTTCTAAAGAGACCACTATATTTTTCCCACGACTCTTTGATAAAATTCGCACTCCTTCGACCCTTTGACGAAATTAGTGTAATTTTGCAGCCCTTTGATAAAATTCGCGTTTTTTGCCGCGACCCTTCGAAAAAATTCGTGTTTTTTCAGCGGTCCTTTGACGAAATTCGCGTTTTTAAAGTGATTCTTTGACTAAATTCGCTTTTTTCCGCGATTCTTTGAAGAAATTCGTGTTTTTTCCACGACGAAATTCGCGATTCTTTTATAAAATGTGCATTTTTTTCACGATCATTTGACGAAATTTACACGTTTTTTCGCGGCTATTTTACAAAATTTGCGTTTTCTCCACGATCCTTTGACAAACTTTGAGTTTTTTCCGCTGCCCTACGAAATTCGCGTTTTACGCGATCATTTGAAGAATTTCGCGTTTTTTTCCATGACCTTCTGACCAAATTCGCGTTTTTTCCGTGATACTTTGGCGAAAATGAAATTATTTTCTGCGAACGATTGACGAAATAGATTTTTATGGAGTCCACTAGGGGGCTCTGCCCCCTGCAAGCTACGCTCGCCAACCCCCGTTCAGACACTGTAGAATCTAAAAGCACGCTAATCTGATCGGCTTTAAAAAGATTAGAGAAGATCGAATTATACTGAAAAAGCCTGTAGCGATCTCCCTGTAAACGGGTTTCCATTCAATTCCCTTTGATTGCAAAAATTTAAGGTAGAATCAGTTGCTGTTAAGACATCTAATGGTTGTTTTCGTGTTTGGTTAAAGAAGATCAGTTAAACATTTGAAAATAAGCTAAAATAAAATGAATTAAGTAAACAGAGTCTTTGTCTCTCGGTATTTTTTAACAGCGTTATAAAACGATTGACATAATACAATTACTAAAATTTGCTGCTTTAACCCCTTCAAGGGAGGTGGTTAATTTTTGGACCACTTAATTTTAATTCTTAAATGCCACATTAGCATCAGAATATTGGGATAAAAATTTCCCTTTTATTAAGTAAGTGAACAATCGGAAGTTGAATCGGAAATCAAGGACAAAATAAAAGTGGAGACTCCGCGTAGGAAAAGAGAAAGATTATTGATTGTGGGTGTTGATTCTGTTGTTGATGAAAAGGAGGTTGTGAGATCGGTCAGATGTGCTTTGGAGAGATTGAGTGTGGATGCAAAAAATTCAGATAGGACTATTGATGCTCCTGGAGATATTTTTGAGGTTGTTAGGAGGATTGTGACTAGAGCGGGCAGACATAACTGGCTATTGGATATGGATAAGGAAAGTTTTGATTATCTTTTGGCACGTCGTAGGATTTGTATAGACATGGAGAGGTACCGCATGGTTGAGTATATACCAATCGTGCGATGCTATAAATGTCAAGCTTTTGGTCATGTTGCAAATAGATGTGCTGGGGATCTAAAATGTGTAAAATGTGCAGGAAAGCACAACATAAAGGATTGCACCGTGGACACAGTTACTTGCAGTAATTGCTTCTTTCAGGATGATGAAATTGATCATTCCCATCGTGCCGATAGCCCGAACTGTCCGTCTTTTAAGGCTTACAGGGATGGACTTTTAGCCAAACGATTGTGATAGTTGCCTCGGGCTCTTCGGCTGATGATTACGGATTAAATTTTGTCCAGATAAATCTTCATCACTGTGCGGACGCCACTGATGCTCTTATTAAATACGTATTTTCTTTTAACGTACATTTTGTACTTTGTCAAGATCCATATTTGGTTAACAGTTGTTTTGTTGGTCTTCCTCCTGACTGGGTTTACTTTATTTCTTTTGGTGGTACTGCAGCTATTATTTCAACTTTGTCAGGACATGCATGTGTGAAAAGTTTTGAGTCGAGAAATAGTATTTTTGTAAACTTGCAAACAGCAAAAGGTTTCATTATTATTATTGTTCAGTGTACTCACCACCTTCTGGAAATTTTCAAGATGACATGGACTCATGGACTGACTTTTATCCAGATTTTTCCAGGCATGTGATTGGAGGAGACTTCAACGTCCCGCTTAAGATGATGGGATATACTTGCGACAGTGATAGGGCTGAGCCTCTTTTGGAGTTACTAATGTCTCACAGCCTATTTATTCTAAATGACCCAGAGGCACCTCATAGTTACGTTCAAGACGACCGAAAGGGCCGTCCAGATCTTACGCTGGGCGGTAACGAAATTGTACAGGTTTTGGATGGTTGGTCTGTAGATGATAGTGTCTTTTCATACAGTGATCATCGCTACATCAGGTTTCACCTTGTTCTTGATCCCTCATTTAAGACTTACACAAGATATAAAACAAAATACAAGAGTTTATATAATTTCAACAAAAGACTCTTGGAGTATCTTCCTCAGTTGATGAACACTTTACGTAGAGTTTTTAGTCCTGATGCACTAGAAGATTGGACTGCTAATTTTTATGACTTTTTGCATGAGATTATGAGTGCTTGTTTTAAAAGAGGTTCATTATCATATAAACCTACGGCAAAATGGTATACAGAAATTCTTAGGGTTGAAAGAAACAAAGTTAACGCCTTGTATAAGCGTTATAGGAAGAATTTGAATAGAGAAGATTACAAGGATAAATATTTTATTGCTAGAAGACAATACAAAAGTAATTTACGTCGTGCAAAACGACAGGGTTGGCTGTCATTCTGTTAACGCACTGATAATGCCTATGGGTCTCTATACAGACATGTCTTAGGTAAAAACCTGAAACATAACGACATGATCTTTACTACATTAGAAGAATCTTCTGTGTTTGACACATATGATAGCGTAGCACATAGCCTTATGTCTGGTCATTTTGACGTGGCTTATCGACCTTCTGTCCCTTATGAGTACATTAACTCATTCAAATATTCCTCATCACCTGATTTTATTCCATTTAAAGAAAAAGAACTCTTTCATGTACTGCGCTTCAGGACATAAATAAAGCTCCAGGACCGGACGATATTGATGGAATAATTATTAAAAATTTGTGTAACAGATTTACAACTCTTATGTTGACGCTATTTAATACTTGTCTTTCACTTGGTCACTTCCCAAAATGTTGGAAACGAGGAATGATCATCTTTTTTCGAAAACGTAATAGAACAGCTGAAAAAATTAATTCGTATCGACCTATTACTCTTCTCCCTATGATGGGTAAGTTATATGAAAGACTTTTAAAACTTCGAGTTATTACAATGCTGGAGTCTTCTAATTATCTTGATGATGGACAACATGGCTTTCGTGAGGGACGGAGCACCTTGACAGCACTTTCTGCGTTAAAGAATATGATTGGAGAAACACTATCAGTATATAAATACTGTGCAATGATTTCTTTTGATATCAGTGGTGCCTTCGACGTTTTGGATTGGCGTATTGTAGCCGATATCATAAATATCTTACCTATTTTTGATTACATGAAGCCTACACTTAAAAATTACATGAGTCATAGGCTTATTTGTTTTAAATATACGCATGGATTAACATGGTTTCATGTATTCCGTGGCTGCCCGCAAGGGTCATGTCTTGGGCCGTTTATCTGGACACTAGTTGCTGACAGGATTTTAAAGAGTTGCAAGCAGAGGGGATTACTGATTATTTCTTATGCTGATGATAGCGTTATTATAGAGGGCGCAGATACGCGCTCTGCGCTAGAACATAAAATGAATACTAGTGTTCATCACTTTTCGGATATCTGTTCTATACATCATTTGCAAATTAGTGCAGAGAAGTCAGCCGCAATTCTGTTTGGGAGCCACACTCTTAGTAAAAGAAGACCAATTTTTAAACATAATGACAAAAGTATCAGTGTAAAGGACAATATTCTTTATTTGGGATTTCTACTTGACAGCAATTTTCGCTGGATGGATCACCTAGATATGATTAGAACTAGGCTTAATGATTTCACGTGTAAAATGCGCCAAACCAGAATCCGTGATAGAGGTCTTCCTTCTATTTATCTTAAAATATGGTACAATACCGTCTTGAAGAAACGTATTTCATATGGGCATGAGATCTGGATGCCTGACTTAAATCAACATGGAATAACAAGATTACTCTCATGTCAACGTCTATGTCTGCTATCTGTCTTAAAGGCATATCGTACGATTTCTAATGACGCATTGTATGTTTTGGTGGGTGCTCCACCATTTGACATAGAACTGAATTTGTCTTCTAAGCGTTATAATATCATTTATGGAAATGGTACAGTCTTGATTGACAATGTGTGTTTTAAAGGTGAAGATTTTATGAATAAACTGAGGACACATAATTATCCTTACTTCTTTGAAAACTTAAATATAAAATTTGTTAAGCCAGTGGTTGATACAGTACCAGTGGTGAATCATCCGATATTGTACACTGGTGGTTCTCGAATGATGAACAGTGTAGGAGCTGCATTTACGGTTTGGTATAGGGATTCTTTTATGCTAGACATGAGATTAAAATTACATGACTATAACTCTGTTTTTCAAGCAGAATTGGCTGCGATAGACGAGGCTATCAGTTGGTGCATCGGCTCCCCGCATGATTCATTTCATCTTTATACTGACAGCTTGTCATCAATTTACGCTCTTCAGCGCTTATTTCCATCTAACGGTCAGCTTTTTAATATCTTCAACTCTTTGCGCCTGTTACATAATAAAGTCATATATATTGGCTGGATAAAATCGCATGTTGGAATATCAGGAAATGAAAGAGCGGGCATGTTGACAAAATCAGTTATTATAAATGATCTTTATGATAAAGTTCTACGCATTCCTGCACCAACTTCTATTTTAAAGCATCATTTTAAACACTTCTACATGATCAATGGCAGGTTTCTTGGGAAAATTCGGAGAAGGGAAGAGATACTTATGCGATATTAAACAAGGTTAACGATTTATTTCTATGTGAATCCCAGGTGATAGGTTATTTTCTTTCTTCACATGGAGCATTTCCACAGTATCTGTTTAAAATAGGAAAACGCCCAAATAACAGGTGTAACTGTGGTGATGTAGGAAGTATACAACATTATTTGTTTGGACATTGTCCGTTAATGCCTTGTACATTTAAATTCAACAGGAATTGTACACTGAGATGGAACATTCGAAACGTTCTCATCACCCGTTCAAACTATAGAAAACTGTGTGCTATGTACAACGCACTTAATAGGGAATACTCATTTATTGGGTATAAATTTTGATAATTTTTACATTTGTAACTATTTACTTCTGTCATACTGTTAATACTCATCAGTGGTTCGCTACGGACATTACGTGGTTTTCTGACACTACATCAAAGGCTCAACATTGTGCCTTTTATAGTAACTGTCCTTTGTCTGACATTTTTGTTGGCGGTGATTTTCTCTTGAGGTCTGAACATTATGGTGATCTTTCTTCAAGTTAGTTTTTCTTATATAAAACTTTAATGAACATTTTTCTTTCGAACACTGAACTCATTTGAACATTAGTGAACAGTGAACTTTTATGAACATTTACACTTCATAATCTTGAACAAGGATTTATAGTCTTAACTTTTGTTATACATTTAAGTCACTTCACTTTTGTTTTTATTTTTATTATTATGATGAAAGCAACATCAATTGTTTTGTAAATTTACGATTTACTATGTAAGTTCGTCAGAATATGTGCCTTTTTCCTTATTATTTTGGGTGCTTTCCGATGTCCGGCATCGGTGATTCTTGTGGGGATTTTCCACCGGAGCGTTACATCCTATGCCATTCTTTGGTTGGTGCTCCGGTCGGGTATCAAGTAAGTGAACAAAAGCATTTTTGTATTTCGAAATTTGTTTGTAAATTCTGGTGCCATTCACTGATTTCAAGATTTTACGAATAGAAGTGCCTTGTCCGTGAAAGGGTTAAACGCATATGAATGTATTTATTATTTTAAAGTTTCCTTTCCCTTTTAATATTTACGTGTAAATACAATTTTCAGGACATAATTTTCAATATTTTCCTGCCTTTAACACGTATTCATTTAATAGTAATTTTAAAGGTTTTTTTTTTTCTGTTTTTAATAGTCACGTGAAAATAAATTTTTAATCGTTAGGAAATATTATTCTTTGCGCTGTTTTTAAAATTGAAAACAATCTCTATAATAATAGCCTAAGTCATGTGGCTATCATCAACAGCTCCAGGCGGATCCCTTCGCTTTTTATATTCCAGGCGGCCATTTTGGTACTTTAATGTTAGCCAGCCACAGGTGTGATAAGTCGCCGAATATTATTCTATCCCCATTATTTCGTTTATATTATAATAGTCCAAGTCATGTAACTTCCATAAACAACAGGCTGATTCCTTCGCTTTTCATAAGAAAGGTTTCCATTTTGATTAAAGAATCAAAATTATTTTTTCGAATAAAACTACATAAAAGTTGCCATGATCACAAAGAATTCCTGGTACTTTTATGTTAGCCGGGTGAAAATCTTGCCAATAGCTTTTTTTTTTTTAACTCGCCAGTTAGCATTTTTTTTAATTTTTCGAGTGGTAAATTAAAACGGTGCTACTTGGTTATTCCATAGACCAAAAATCTGTCGCCAAACTATAAGATTAAATGCCAATAATGGTTGATCGTAAATGTCACATACACTTGACTTTAAGGAAGTTACACATGTTCACGCCATCAAGTGATTTTTATTTCGACGTTTTATTAGTATTTTTATTAATGTTGTACTAAATTATTTGTTCTTTTGTTATTTAAAATTAAAAAAAATGTCAATTTGTATAATTTGGCGAAATTGGTCGACGGGAGAAGTAATAATATTAAAACGTTGCTTTGAAGTGGAAATTAAATCTCATGATTTGTTGCATTGTCACAAACGCACCGGGTTTGGCGTGATTTTTTTTTTACGACAATTTGGCGAAAACCTCGTTTTCAAATACCTGTTACATATGTATTTTAAAATTATTTTCTGTTATTTTTAAAATGAAATAACAATAAATTAAAAATATTAATTAATAACTATAGAATAAAACAATTTATAACATTTTTTGTAAATAAAGAGAAAATAAATTCAAATAAACATTTATTAATAAATAAGCAACAATAGCTGGGCTACCATGTCAGGCAAAATAACGCCATTTTGGCGCCAATTAGGTACCCCGTTGCGTATATGACATCTGTGTCTAATATTTTTCTTTTTTTTGTTTAAAAAAAAAGAATGAAGTAAAAGCCATTTATTTTAAAGGTTTCAATTTTAAATGAAAGTTTTGTATTAAATAAAATGATAATGAAATACAAATTGAATTCTGAATAAAAGTAACATGATGCATTTCTTAGCATACATTTAAGGGAGGCCAAACTCGTCGCCAAATTAATTTAAAATAACCTTTTCTAAAATATGAAAAAAATATCTGTTATGATTAAAATTTGAGTTGCCATCATTAGAAAAAAATATTTAAAATTAGAAAAAAATTAATATTTTGAAAACTAACTCTAATTTTAAAATTCTAATACCAGTTTTGAGATCTGTGGATCAATACGGATTTTTGGTGTTAATTTCATCGCAAAGTATTCCATATTTTAGGAGAAATCGTCGTGAAACGTAATCAGTTGTTTAATCAGTCGTTTCATAGAATCGTTACATAAATTCGTTTCAATTCGATTCATTAGGATTTTATATATATAGGGTAGATTTGTCAAAATTCACGATTATTTTTATGTCCGAATTTTCTGATTGGTGAATTTTTAAATTTTTCGGAACCGAATGAATGCCTTAACCCTCTCGCTGCGTAATTTTATTTATTTATTTTATTTTATTTTTTTATCAAAATAGATTCAAAAATTGCACATTTATTTTATTACACATTTCAAATCTACATATATTTTAGAGTTAAAATATGTATCCAAAATCTTTGTGAAAGTTTTTTTGTAATAGAAATTAGATCATAAAAAAAAAGATTTACTGCTGAAATTTTCGGAACAGAATCACCCCTGTTCCTGACATCCTACATAACCCTCCTGCAAGTATTTTTATTAATAGCTGTCACCATTTGAAATTTATTGAATTTTAAAATCAGTCAGTCCATTTTAGAACACCCGTTACATTCAGTAGCTATGGGATGATGGCTGAAAGAAGAATTAAAAAAAAAATTAAAGCTGGCTTCGATATATCAGTTAGAGGTTTACCCGGGCTGAAGTTTCCAGGCGCAAGACCAGGTCCAACCCCCACAAAAAAATATATTGGCCCGACCCGGTATAAAAGCTAAAAAATTGACTCCAGGCCTGCCTGCATTTTTCAATTACAATAATTCATAAAGCACACTTACTTATGCTCATATTTTATCTTCATATTATGTTCGAAATTCATGAATACAGAAAAACAATAATATTAATGACTATTTAGGCAATTATGTACGTAAACACTACGCAAAAATATGACTTAGACTAGGGGTGCACAACCTTTTTAAGAGAAGGGCCACTTACAAAAATGCCTGGGTTGTCGAGGGCCACATCAGTAACTCAGAGATAATCCTATTTCGGGGAGGTGGCGAGATCTGTGGCCTATAAAAAGCATTGTTTCAGAGGAGTGGCAGTTTTACCCATTTAGGTTCCCCTACCCAGTCAACATATCATACCCAATTCAGTTGGCAAGGATATATTAACAGTTTGTGTCTGTATATATAACAGAGATATAGCAAAGATTATTTTCAAGGAGTGAAAATATTCTTTGACTTTATTCGGGGGACTAAATTTTGCTTTATTAAAAGTGCTAAAAAACAAACATGTGCATTGTTATGTTAATTCTATCTCATTCAGTCAATAAATATTCTTAAATCAAATCAAAATTATCATACCTGTTATATTGGAATTCTGAATCCAAATTCCGGTGAGCGGTCGTCTGCTTTCTGGGTCTATTTTTGCTAAAATCATAACAAAATTCTAAAAAAAATCCAAATGCATTCTTCTTAAGTAATTAATCTATTTTCTTGAATATATAGGTGAAACACAAAAGATTATACATTAAAATTAAACTATTTACAGTAAAAGATTTAGCGATTCTTTAAGTCTTAAAATTAGTGTTCTATTTAAGTTCTACTGTCCCATCTGGACAACAGAGGCGCTCCTAAAAGCACCTTCTTCTTCTATTTCTAATTCAGTTCTGCCGTGCGTGGGTGTTGCGCTGGCATGTAATAAAAAAGGTTTCTCAATTGCGCAATCAGAATAATTGTTAATCGAAGGGAAAGGAATGCTGCGTATTTCGCAACATCCTCCCACCTTGAGTTTCTCGATCCTGGAGAGGAACTCAAAAGTCTAAAAGTCCTAGTTGGAGTCTCTCAGGAGGTTTCACTAGTCGTCCACTTCTGGTAACCACAGGAGAGATATCTCTGTCACTGTGTTGGCTCTTTTCTACACTGATTCTAGCCTGATCGATTTCTGGAGTAGTCTTTCGTTGTTCATTATGGACATTAAAGTTCACTTTCTGCTGGATTATATTATCTGATGGGGAATCGCTAGCTGCATCAATTTCCAAAGGAAACATAGGCGTTGGAAAGGATGGAGGAAAATTCCATTTTCTATTTGGACTTTAGCCAATCTTGCTATTTTATCTTTTCCGGGAAATATATCTAATATTTTGGCTAAAGGCCAGTGAAGACGTCTTTTGTTGGTATCCTCCAGAAGAACGATGTCTCCTATTTGCAAAGGTTTGGAATTCTCCTTCTTCATAGACTGTTGCCGCAGCTGTACTAAGTACTCCGTTCTAAATCGGTTTCGCAGATCATTTCTTATTCTTTGACGATATCTTGCGCGTCGGTTAAGATCTTCAGAGTCTAATGTATCGATATCCGGGACGCCGGATGTAGGCAGTTCTTGAAGGAACATCAATGGTGTTAAGGGTTCAGGATCTCGATTATCTTCGGAGATGTATGTGATCGGTCTCGAATTGATAATTTGTTCACAATCACAGAGTATTGTGCTCAGTTCTTCGTAATTTAATGATGCGCGACCCAAAACTTTTCTTACAATTTCCTTTACCATCCGCACAAGGCGCTCCCACCATCCTCCCCACCATGGTGCTGCAGGGGGATTAAACTTCTATCTTATCTTCTGTGTAGAGGCTAAGGCTTTTATGGCTGCCCAATCTACACTGGAAAGTGCTCTGCTAGTGCCAACAAAATTTTTCCCATTGTCCGAGTAAATTATGTAAGGTCTGCCTCGCCGTGCGATGAATCTTCTTAGGGACTGCATAAAGCATTCAGCTGATAAAGATGTTATCAACTCCAAGTGTACCGCTCGATAGACAGCGCAAGTGAATAAAGATAAAGCTATCCACACCTTTGAACCATCGGCAAGGTATAGAGGACCGGCTAAATCGACTCCCACCACTTCAAATATAGCTGCATCTCTGATTCTGTCTTCAGGTGGGATTCCTGGTTCGACCTCTGTTCTGGGTGTTTGGAATCTTTGACACTTAACACATTGTCTAAGAACATTTCTGATACATTTTCTTGATTTTAATATCCAAAAATTTTCTCTAAGTTGAGCCATTAGATTGCTAACTCCAGCATGATGTCTTTCTATATGTTTTTCATAAATTAATCTTAAAACAACTGGATGTTTAGAGGGAAGGATTATAGGATAACGAAAATTTTCTTTATCGTTTCTAAGAATTATGCTGGTTTTGGCTCTTAAGAGACCGTGTTTATCTTCCAGTGGTCTTTGTCGCTTATATAAATATTCATGGCGATAATTTGTTGTGTCTTAATAATTCATATTTAATCACAACAATACTTAGATAATTAAAACAAGAAGCTTTATTTAACAACACAACATCTCAGAGCAGCATAGCAAGCATGCCGCATCGCTAGCCATCAAATCACAACATTTACACAGTTAATAAGTTACCGTTAATTGTTGGTTAAGTAAAAGTTGAAGTATATGTTTTCGTTCAACATAAATATATCACATCCCCCCTCTTAGTTATACAACACTCTCTACAATATTCATGAAACATTCCAAATATAACAAATATTAATCACACACATAATCATTCAGGTATTGGGGTCGTTTTATAATACGACCTGTTCGGCTGCTGGTATTGCCTTGAACAATTACATTATTAGCTATAGGATTAGATGTGGCATTATTAACGAAAGTGTTACTGTCTGGAAGATCATCAAGTATGTCATCGAAATACTGATGACAAGTTTTAGATAACTTTAAGAACTTTCTGTTTCTTATGAAGATTCTTCCAGAATAAGTTTTGATTTTATATGACCTAGGGTTTTCTAATTTACATAAAACAATAGCAGGTTCCCACAATTTAGTTTTAGCATTTTGAACAACAATTTTATCCCCCTGTTTAAGTTCCTTTAAAGTTTTACTATCTCGGTCATAATACTGTTTTTGTTTTTGCTGTCTCCTTAATAACTCTATGTCAACATCTTTAAAAAGTTCAGGGTTAAGAAATTTATTGTTAATTGGTAACTTTGTTCGCAGTCTTCTGTTAAACATTAACTGGGCAGGAGATAATCCCAATCCTGAAATTGGTGTATTACGGTACTCTAATAAACCTACAGATGGCCTACGGTTATCTTCGAAAGCTTTTTTAAAGATTGTTTTGCATATTCCAACTGCCTTCTCAACCATACCATTACTTTGAGAATAGTGGGGGCTTGTAAATATTATTTCAATATCCCATCCCTTCCCAAAGTTTTTAAACTCATAACTGTTAAAGGGGACATTATCACAGATAATTGTTTCTGGTATCCCAAACCGGGAAAATATTTCTTCTAACTTGGTAATGATTTCTACAATTGTTTTATTTATTATGGGTACAGTCTCGATCCATTTTGAATAATAATCAATTATAACCAGATGATTAGCATTATGAAAATACATAATATCTATTCCAATTCTTTGAAAAGGACGAGTTGGCACTTCATGCGGTATAAGTGGTTCTTTGCATTGAGAATTTTGGAATTTTTCACAAATACTACATTTAGATATGACATTTTCAATATCGCGATTAATGCCTGGCCAATACATTAATTCTCTAGCCCTATTTTTGCACTTTTGGATACCCAGATGTGATTCATGTATCAAAAACAACATATCTTGTCTTAATACCTTAGGTATAATAATTTTATCATTCAAAAATACTAACCCTTCTATACAAACAATATCATTTTTTAATTTGTGATAATGCATCAAGCTCTTAGGCATTCGTCTTTTTTCAGGCCAGCCATTTTGATAGTATTGACTGATTAATTTTAATTCATCATCCTCAGCAGTAGCTTTCTGAAACTGTTGAAACCGGCTTTCACTCATTGGTAAAACCTTAGAGATTGAATGTACCATGTTTAACATGTCAGGGTCATCTATCACTTTTTCTTTAATATATGCTCTAGACAATGTATCTGCAATATACATTTTGCTTCCTGGTAAGTACTTTACGGTGAAATGATATTTCAACAGCCTCAGAAGCATTCTCTGTAATCGACAGGAAATTTTAGAGATTGGTTTAAGTACTATAGATCTCAAAGGTTTATGATCACTTTCAACAACAACTTTGTGACCATAAACAAAATTGTGAAACTTTTGAAATGCAAACACTATGGCCAATAACTCTTTTTCGATTTGAGCATAGTTTTGTTCAGCATCAGTAAGACTCCTTGATGCGAATGCAACTGGCTGACCCTCTTGCAATAAACATGCACCTAGACCATCTTTAGAGCTATCACATTGAAGTGTAATAGGCAGGGATTCATTAAATACTTTTAGAACTGGTGTTGAACTGATTAACTTTTTAACAGTTTCAAAACTGTTGTCCTGTTCAGGACCCCAATCAAAATCTACATCATTTTTCAGCAGACTCCTTAAGGGAGAGGTAACTGTTGATACATTCGGTATAAATTTAGAAAGAAAATTAATCATACCCAGTAACCTTTTAATGTCACTTTTACAAGATGGTTTTTCAAGATTGACAATAGCTCTAACATGACTTGGATCTGCCCGTATTCCATTTTTAGATATTAAAAACCCCATATATTTTACCTCAGGTACCTTAAACTGAAACTTATCTTGATTGAATTTTATATTATTTGCTTTGGCCCTTTCAAGAACCTCTATCAAAATTTTGTCATGTTCTTTTTCATCTTTACCTGCTATTATTAGATCATCATAGTAAATTTCTACCCCATTAATATCTCCAAACATTTTCTGATTCTTTTTCTGAAATACCTCAGGAGCAGAGGAAATACCCTGGGGAAGTTTATTAAATTTATATCTACCAAAGGGAGAGTTAAAAGTGCATAACTCTGAACTTGGTCCATCTAATGATACTTGCCAAAATCCATCTTTCAAATCTAGTACTGAAAAACATTGTTTGCCCTCTAATTTGTGTATTATTTCATCTGCTGAAGGCATTATATGATGTTCACGCTTAATTGCTTTGTTAAGGTTTCTAGGATCAATGCATATTCTCAATTTACCATTAGGCTTTTCGACAACAACTAAACTGTTAACCCAATTTGTTGGTTTATTTACCTGAGATACAATGCCCAAGTTTTCCAATTCGTCAATAGTACTTTTGAGTTTTTTATGTAAAGATAGCGGTACCCTTCTAGGGCATTAATTACAGCATGCACATCAGGTTTTGTTTCAATATGATGTGGTTCCCCAGGAAAATTTCCCAATCCCTCAAACACAACTTTATAATTTTCAATTACTTTTATTTTGGATTCAAGAGAAACACTATCAATATACTTAATTAATTGTAATTTTCCACAAGCCTGCAACCCTAAAATTGGCTTAGCTTTAATATCAATGATAATAAATGTAAGCAAAACATTAGAATATTTCTCAGTATTGCAGACTAGGTCTACAGAACCAACAGGTTTCAGCTTATTATTTCCATAGGCTACTAAGACAATATCAGTTGAAGTTAATTTATGTTCTAAATTTAATGTTTTGAAAATATCCAAAGGTAAAACATTGACTTGAGCGCCAGTGTCAAGTTTAAAAGACACATGCTGACCTTCAACTGATATAACCTTAAGCCATTCATTACATTTAATAGGATTAATATCATGCACACTATCAATAGTAATATCATGCACACTATCAATAAACAAACTAATATTAGAGTCATTATATTTAGGATAGAAATTTGAGTCACTATTTTCAGGGTGAACATTAGAGTCACTAAACTGTACTTCATTCACAGTTTTATTGGTGTATCTTGCAGCCGATTGTTGAAACTTACCTCTACACACAGCTGCAAAGTGGTTTTTCCTCTTACATTTGTTGCACAGTTTATTATATGCAGGACATTGTCCTTTTATGTGAGTTCTACCACAGGCCTGGCAATCCATAGTATTAGGCCTTCTGATCGGATACTTGTTTATAGAATCAATATTTACGGAATCATTAATAGCTGCTACTTGTTTTCTGCTAATTTCGCAAGCACGAACGTTATCAATAGCCTTTTCCAATGTTAGTTTGGGTTCCCTCAAAAGTCTCTCTTGTAATCCATGATCATTTACACCTAGGACGATCCTGTCACGAATGAGGCTGGTTTCCTGGTCCCCAAAGTTACACGATGCTGCAAGCGTTTTCAATTCCGTTACGTACGAGTCGATATTCTGACCTTCTTTCTTCGAGCATGAAAAAAACTTAAACCTTTCAAATACTTCATTACTCTGGGGCAAACAGTAATTGTCAAACTTCTTGATAACTGATTCAAGGGTCCGTGCTCCGTCATCACCTTCAAATGAAAAAGTGTTGTAGATATTTTCACCTTCGTCTCCAATAAGATTTAGTAAGATGGCGATTTTTACTGGTTCCGACTTTTCATTTTTTTCCGATGCTAATAGAAAATTATTGAATTTATGTTTCCACTTCAACCAGTTATCTTTCAAATTTCCATTGAATATCATAACGCCAGGTGGTCTGAAAGTCTCCATTTCCGTTTCAAACGTAATAAAGGGTTGAACACATAAAAGTTCACACTAAATTTGAACACTAAAGTTCACTTCTGCCGAGCATTCTTGACATGAGCTTGAGACATGAGTTCGACAATCCGATTTAATCGGATTTATTATTCGCCTGACACCATGTCGCTTATATAAATATTCATGGCGATAATTTGTTGTGTCTTAATAATTCATATTTAATCACAACAATACTTAGATAATTAAAACAAGAAGCTTTATTTAACAACACAACATCTCAGAGCAGCATAGCAAGCATGCCGCATCGCTAGCCATCAAATCACAACATTTACACAGTTAATAAGTTACCGTTAATTGTTGGTTAAGTAAAAGTTGAAGTATATGTTTTCGTTCAACATAAATATATCACAGTCTTAAAGATTTCAATTTTGGGTCGGTTCTGCCCGAAAAGGATTCTCTTTGTATTAAGCGTAGCAATATGGTTTCAGCCTTTTCAAACTCATCTACAGAAATATCAGGAACTGAAACTTTTTCTTTCATTTTCGAGTTGTTGAAGAATCGATATATCCAAGCAATCATTCTGACATTTTTTCGATAAGAGGAAAAATATCGGTAATAGCGATTAAAATCAGTTTCTTCTTTATCTAAAAGAGTAAAAATTGTCTTCTTTTTCTCTTGATTTATGACTTTTTCATCAGGATATTCTTCTGGTTGTTGCCACTGGGCTTCTGATAAATATAACCAATCGGGACCCTCCCACCATCTTGATTTTTTCAATTGTTCAAAAGAACACCCTCTCGATGGGAGGTCAGCCGGATTTAAATGTCCAGGTATATGTCTCCAATCTTCTATTTTGGTAAGATCTCTTATTTCTAAAACTCGATTATGTACAAAGGTACCCCAGGTTTGTTCCCTTCGTATCCACCCTAAAGCTGTTGATGAATCGCTCCAAAATGTAGCCTTTTCTGGTTTTAATTTTAAGTCATCCGTTACAGATTTGGCGAGTCTAGCCCCAATAAGGCATGCGAGCAATTATAACCTCGGTATCGTGAATTCTTTGATGGGCGCTTCTCTGCTTCTAGCATTTACTAACTGAACTCTAATTTTCCCTTGCGTTTGACACCTAAGATAAACACAGGTGGCATAGGCATGTTTACTAGCATCAGAAAAAATGTGTAACGAAATTTCGTTTTCATTAGCGGGAATTATGTTTAACCATCGAGGGACATAAATTTCTTTCAAAAAGCCTATTTTGTTCAACCAATTAGTAAATTGTTTCTTTAAATTTCCAGGTAGTTCTTCATCCCATTTTAATTTCTGTTTCCAGGTCTCTTGAAGAATTAATTTTGGTACAAGAATTGCTGGAGCGGTGAATCCGATGGGATCGAAAATTTGCTGCATAATAGACAATATTTTTCTTTTTGTGATTGGTTCATCTATTTCAATTGGTTCTTCTAATTTGCACATTAAATTGTCTTGCTCTAAGTTCCATATCAATCCCAAAACGGGTGCAACTTTGGGTTTATCTCCAGATTCATCGATCATAGCCTGAGGCAAATTTGATCGCCAACACCTCAAATTAAAGTGAGCTGAAGCTAATATGATTTGAGATTCTGTAATAAATTTTTCGGTATCAGGCATTGAATCTAAACTAGTGAGAGAATTGTCTATATAAAATGAATTTCTCAAAATTTGAACTGTATCTTGCCAAAGTTCGGGGACTTCGCTCAAAAGGTGTTTTAATGTAGCCACTAGCCATTAGTAAAAAAGGGCTTGAAGTGAGTCCGAAGACTACGCGACAATGTCTATAAATTTTCAAATTTCGATCGGAATCGAACCAAAGAAATCTAAGAAAATCTCGGTCTTTTTCTTTTATTTTAATTTGCAAAAAAGCCTTTTCGATATCTGATGAAATTCTTATTCGGTATTTCCGAAATCTGGTTAAAATACGAGGGATTATTTTAATTAAATTAGGACCTTTGGTGAGACATTCATTCAAAGAAGGCCAGTCTCTGGTGTGTGCCGAGGCGTTAAAAACGGGACGCATTTTCGTCGTTTCACTGTTTTCTTTAATTATTGGTCTATGCGGTAAATAATGTATCTTATCTTCCTTTTCATCGGCTACTTCTTCTATAATCTGGCTATCTTCCCACAAATTAAAGATTTCTTCATATTCCACTCTTTTATTCGTTTTGATAAGTTTGCTTTCGGTCTTGTAAAGGTGGTTTTCTGCTAATGACCGATTACCTGTTAAGACGGAATTGTCCACAGTCCACGGTAATGCGACTTCGTAACGACCACTTTCATCGCGTTTAACATTTTCTAAAAAATGCTTTTTTGTTTCTTCGGTCAAATCTTCTTTCGTTTTGTCATCTTCATTACTTATACCCAAGGCGTCTAATCGCCATAAATTAGACAAATTAGCATTTGACGTAAGCAAAGACAGTGATAGAACTGATAACGAACTTTCGAAACCAATTTGATTACCCTCTATTTTCCCCATAATTGTCCATCCTAACTTCGTTTCAAAAGCTGCTAAACCCAGATAAGTGAAATATCTTATATTATCGGTAAATAGTTTCGCGGCTGTATCAGCGCCGATTAAAATGTGTATTTCTTCGGGGTTATTTTGATACAAATATAATTTATTGTTTCTATGTACATCTGACAAAAACACCTCTTCCTGTTCTAAGATTCTCAATAATTTATTATCGCGACATAAATTCACTCCTGTACAGATGTTTTCTTCATCCAAAGCTTGTATCTTGCATTGAAAATTTTGATCTAAACTACCAATCGTAAATTCATAGCGATTATGTTGCCTCCGAATGATGACCGATTATGATGCCGTGCCTCCGAAAAGTCCGTGATTAATTATCTCCGTTTTTATCTCTCTTAATTTTAATTTATTGGCAGCATAACGAGTTATATAACTATGATGGCTCCCTGAATCTATAATTACTCTAATAAATTCAGTTGATTGATTATTATTAGGGACTGCAACTATCAATGTCTGCAAATAAGCATTGGAAATGATATTATGATTTGAGATCATCTGTTTCGTAACATCAACATCATTATTCTCTGTATTTAGAGGTTTCCGTTTTAAATTTATTGATTTATTACAAAGTATTTCTGAATGCTTGTCGCGGCAATTAGGACAGAATCCTATAGACAAAAAAATTTTCCTTATGTGACCGCGTTTTAAACAAAGGCCACATATGCCTCTTTTCAATAAATCAAGTCTTTTCTCAAACGGTAAATTACGCGTACTAAAACATTTATTACTAGGGTGTAAACCCGAACAGAAGGAACAAGTAATTTCATTTTTATCTTGAACTAATAAATCACTCGCTGATGGTAATTTTCTATTCTGATAATCAAATTTATTGACGCGAGGGGGGGAAAAGTATTTCTCTTAAGTGGTTGCGTAATATAATTACTTTGCGTGGGTCAATCATTCATTTCATTTGATGTTGACGCAAATATTTTTTCTCGGGATGTTAATTGTTTATTTAAAAATGAAATGATATCTTGTACTTTAAAAACATCATCATGGGTTTTATTAAATTCCAACACAAGATCTCTTGGTAATAGTTTAAATAATATCGGTTTTAACAGACTTTCATAAGATTCCAATGAAACATTAAGGGACTCTAAACTTCTAATATTTGTTTGAATTTCATCGTAAATTCTTCTAAAGGATCTGGTATCATTTGAATGTCTTAGAGGAGAAATATTTAAAAGTTTATTCGTGTGTACAGATATAAGCAAATCCGTATTTCCATACCGCCCCTTCAGAATTTCTATCGCTTTTAAATAGTTATCTGATGTTACGGAAAATCCGTCAATACTTTTTAACGCGTTGGGAATCAAAAAGGATCTTAAACAGTTGAATTTATCAACTGGTTCTAATGCATCATTGTTATGAATGGCTGTTTCGTATGCCGACCAAAATGTCAGCCATTCTGATACGTCTCCGGAAAACTTTGCGACATTTAATTTCGGTAATTTAATATTTATGCTTTCCTTTAAAAAGGAGTCTTGTTTAGAAATTGAATCGTTACGCATTTCCTTTTTATTTAAATCTTTTAACTTTCGATTGGCTCTAAAACGCCAAGAATTAATTTTTTCACGATATTCCTGAGCATTTTGTAATTCATTGTCTAATTGAGCTTCTTGAATTAATTTTTTAATATCTGTATCTGCTCGCTTCAGTTCTATCTCTGCCATATTTAATTGCTCTAAAGTTTCCTCCAAATCTAGGAGATTAGGGTCGGCATCCTTCAAAATTGATTCTATTTTATTTATAGATTTATCAATACTCTCGCGAAGGACTGCTCTGTCTTTCTTGGCAATCACTAAATTATCTGCCATGATTCTTGACAACAAATACAGTTCTTTAAATTATGTCAGATATTATAACTAATACTTTAAGCAGAATGTCTTGATAAATAAACTTATCATCAATTCTGACAGACAGACCGCATCCCGGCAGGGATGCCACTAAATTGTTATGTTAATTCTATCTCATTCAATCAATAAATATTCTTAAATCAAATCAAAATTATCATACCTGTTATATTGGAATTCTGAATCCAAATTCCGGTGAGCGGTCGTCTGCTTTCTGGGTCTATTTTTGTTAAAATCATAACAAAATTCTAAAAAAAAATCCAACTGCATTCTTCTTAAGTAGTTAATCTATTTTCTTGAATATATAGGTGAAACACAAAAGATTATACATTAAAATTAAACTATTTACAGTAAAAGATTTAGCAATTCTTTAAGTCTTAAAATTAGTGTTCTATTTAAGTTCTACTGTCCCATCTGGACAACAGAGGCGCTCCTAAAAGCACCTTCTTCTTCTATTTCTAATTCAGTTCTGCCGTGCGTGGGTGTTGCGCTGGCATGTAATAAAAGAAGGTTTCTCAATTGCACAATGAGAATAATTGTTAATCGAAGGGAAAGGAATGCTGCGTATTTCGTAACATCAAAGTGGCTAGTGCCGAAAAAAATGTGAACTTTATGAACAAAATTAAACTGACGAAACTCTCAATTTTTCTGCAGCCGATGAACAAAATTTTAGATTTTCTCGAGCCTGATCGACAAAATTCGCGATTGTTAACTGACTGACGAAATTTTTAATTTTTTCCCGTGGCGAATTGTCGAAATTCACAATTTTTTCTCGCTATAAACTGCCAAAACTTGCGACTTTACCGAAGCCGATCGACGAAATTTGCAATTTTTTTCTCACTTAATCGACAAAATTCACGATTTTTCCTCTGTCCGATCAACAAAATTTGCGATTTTTTTGCGCCTGATCGACAAAATTCGCGATTTTTCCACGCCCGATCTACAGAACTCGCAATTTTTTCGTGCCCGGTCGACGAAATTCCCGATTTTTCCGCGCCCAGTCAACAAAATTCGCTATTCTTAACTAAATTAAAACTTTGCCGAAAGTCACGACTTTTTCTCGCGGTAAACTGACGAAACTCGCGATTTTTCCGCAGCGAATCAACGAAAATTGCAATTTTTCCATGCCCGAGCCACAAAACTCGTTATTTTTCCGCGCCCGATCAATGAAACTCACGATTTTTCCGCGACAAATTGGGGAAATTTGCTGTTTTTCTAGCGTTAAACTGACGAATCTCGCGACATTTTCGCACACGGTCGACGAAACACTTGACTTTTCTGCACACGGTCGGCAAAACGTGCGATTTTTCAACAACCAATCGATGAAACTCCCGATTTTTTAATATCTGATCGACTAAACTCTTGATTTTACCGCACCCGATCGACGAAACTCGCAACTTTTCCGCGCCCGATCGATGAAACTCGATTTTTCCACGCTCAGTCAACGAAATTCGCAATTTTTAATTGACTGACGAAATTTGCAATTTTCCCGCGGCAAATTGGCAAAATTCACGTCTTTTTCTCCTAATAAACTGACGAAACTCGAGATTTTCCCGTGCTCGATCAACAAAATTCGCGACTTTTTCGCGCGCGATCGACGAAACACGCGATTTTTTCGCGCCCGATCGATGAAATTCGAGGTATTTTTCGACTAGCGACTGTCGAAATTAGCAACTCGGGAATTTCCTATACTGATACAAATGGTATCGACCGGACGATTAATGAAATTCGCGATTTTTAACTGACTGATGAAAATTGCAATTGTTTTCCGCGGCAAATTGACGAAATTCACGATTTTTTCCTGCAACCTATGATCAAAAATTGCAATTTTTGCCAATTATAAACTGACAAAATTCGCGGGCCACTTGTTAACCCATCGCGGGCCACAGGTTGTGCATCCCTAACTTAGACAATTACATTCAAATGAAAATACAGTAAGAAAATCAGTTTAGAATGAAAGATACGGATGATGAAATGAGAAAATATGAAAAAATCATGTTTTTAAATCTCTAGAAAGAAAAAAAGTAGATTTTAAAAAATACATCTCTGTAACTTATCAAATCAAATGAAATTTCTTATGATTTCGCTAACCTAATGTACAACATAAATATAATTTTTTCGAATAAAAAACAAGTAAGATGCCAGACCAACTTGTGCTCGGGGGGGAGAATTTAGAGAAGTCCATGGGTCGCGGTTGGGTAAATAATGATGCGTATCATATGGAGATCATATGGATGCTGACACGGACCAAACGTTTAGCTTCTATTCCGGGCCGAACCCCGACCAGGAAATTTTAGCCAGTGCAGATCTCTAGGAAAAGTGAAGTCCAGGCCAGGCTCGGCCTGCAAGAAAAAGAAGTCTGGCCCGACCCGAATCTGCACAAAAATTTAAGATCAGGACACGGCCCGGCTCTAAAAGAGAGAAGACCTGATCCAACACGAGTCACGTGGACTTAAACTGGAGCGACCCAGGTCGGGTCGCGCCGGACTCGAGCTTCGCCCCAAGTCATTTCCTGTGAGGATGCATAATGTCGTTTTGCAAACACTTTATTAGCCCAAGGGGGGGGACGATCGCCCCTTCGCCCCCCCCCCCTTAGATCCGCCATTGCAAAGATGTTTATTATTCTAAGTTTTCAGAATTTCTTACTCAGTCCTTTTTGAGATATTAATTAGTGAAGATTGCCAAAAGCAGACTTAACACGGTTTTTGATGAGCTGTACAAAAAAAAAAAAAAAAAAAAAAGGAAACGGTTTTCAGGATTGAAATTTATAAAAATGAGTAGTCCTATAAGAGGTCTTTAAAAAAAAAATTATTTAAGGTAAGTCTCATTTCCTTCTTAAAAAACAATGGCAACGTAATGCGGTGTTTGACCTTTTATTTCTCCGGTTTTTATGCATGTTTTTGGTCTAGCAGTGGTTCCCAACCTTTTATCGGCCACGCCCCACCAAAGCATCCGTAAAGTCACTATACCTCCCCCCCCCCCCCCCCCCCGTAATCTGTAAATTATGTCTCTTATTATTTAAAAAGTGAACTCTATTCACACGGTGGGAGTGTAATAGTGCCTTAACAGAAGCTATTCATTTCTCATTTTTTAACTTGTCAATCAGGTGAATCGTTTACCACAAATGTGTTTTTAACATAATTTTAAAAATGCAATGAGATTATACATCTTTGCCTATATGCCAAAACGAGATTTGTAGTATTTTTCCAACTTGTTGTTTCCAACTCAATGTTAAAGAAAAGTGTTATACAGTCTGCATTTTTATCTTTACAAAATATCTTAAAAATACACTTGTATTTAACGTTAAAACTGATAAATTCATACATTTTATAATGCATTCTTGTAACTTATTAAGAGTTAGTGGAAAATCTTTGGGCACTGACTTTTCATTCTATGGATAACACAATACATAAGAAGTATTTCAAGATTATCATCTTTATCAAATTTAAGTAGCATTTAAGTAGCCATTATTCAGCATAACACATTCTCTCTATTTTCCCTTTTCCAATATTGTTAATTGTCTTCGCGAATAGAAGTAGAAAACTCATTCAATAAATAATGGAAAACGTTACAAAAATCACCACCAGAAAAATTATAGTGAGTTTTAATACTTTTATAGATATAAAAATATTTTAAAAGATTATTCGCATAAGTATTCCGGTGTCAAGTCTATTTTAAAATTTCGATAGGGAACATTTTAAAAATTCAATAAAAAAAATCCGATTTCTTAAATGTTGCTCGTATTCCATTTATTTTTAGCCTACAACATTACTTTCCCCCCAAAAAGACAAAAGAAACTGATAGCGAATGAGTGAGTAAGAAATTTGGAATTGCCCCCCCCCCCCCTCCCGGTGGAGCGTACGCCCCACGTTGGGAACCACTGGTCTAGATCCTTATAGCCCAGTGGTTAGGGGATTGAATTCGGAGTTAATTAGGGGAAAGCTGGAAATTGTTTTAATCCCCCCAGTTTAGGTCTAGAATGAATATGCTATGTTTTCCCCCTCGTACTATGTGAGCGTTAGGAAATATGTATAGATTTATAGTAAAAAAACACGTTTTTTTTACATACCATAACAGTATCTCCAAACAACTAACTCTGTCAAAAACAATGTCAATACAAATATTGTAGAGCTTAAAATTCTGAGTAAAATGAGTGCCTACACTTAATATTTTTGTTGAACATTAAGGTCACAATTCCAGTTTAAAATTTTAGACCCGTGGTCAGGGGGTTGAACTCAGAATTAATTAGAAGAAAACTGGAAATTGTTTTAACCCCTTCAGTTTAGGTGTAAAGTGAACGTACGATGTTTTCTTCCTCGTACTTGGGTGAATGTTAGAAATTATGTACATATTTATTTTCGATAAACACGTTTTTTTTTTAATTATCTTAACAATATCGCAAAACAGCTGACTCTATAAAAAACATTGTCAATACAAATGTTGTATTGCTTAAAATTCTGAATAAAATGAATACGATCATTAATATTTTTGTTCAACATTAAGGTCGCAATTCTACTTCAAATTTTTTCAAATCAAGAGCTTGAAGCCAGGAGAGACCAAGTTAACTTAACAATATCTCAAAACTGCACCCTTAATATTAAACAAAAATATTAAGTGTAGGTACTCATTTTACTCAGAATTTTAGGATCTATAACCTTTGTACTGACAATGTTTTTGATAGAGTTAGTTGTTTTGAGATATTGTTAAGTTAACTTGGTCTCTCCCGGCTTCAAGCTCTTGATTAGCGATTAAGGCAAAATTTTGAAATAGAATTGCGACCTTAATGTTGAACAAAAATATTAATGATGGTACTCATTTTATTCAGAATTGTAAGCTCTACACCATTTGTATTGACAATATTTCTTATAGAGTTAGCTATTTTGAGATATTGTTAAGGTAATTAAAAAAAAAAAAAACGTGTTTTTCGAAAATAAATATGTACACATTTTCTAACATTCACCCACGTACGAGGAAGAAAACATAGTACGTTCATTTTAGACCTAAACTGAAGGGATTAAAACAATTTCCAGTTTTCTTCTAATTAATTCTGAGTTCAACCCTCTGACCACGGGTCTAAAATTTTAAACTGGAATTGTGACCTTAATGTTCAACAAAAATATTAAGTGTAGGTACTCATTTTACTCAGAATTTTAAGCTCTACAACATTTGTATTGACAATGTTTTTGACAGAGTTAGCTGTTTGGAGATACTGTTATGGTATGTAAAAAAACGTGTTTTTTGACAATAAATCTATACATATTTCCTAACGCTCACCTAGTATGAGGGTGGGGGGGGGGGGGAAACATAGTATATTCATTCTAGAACTAAACTGAAGGGATTAAAATAATTTCCAGCTTTCTCTTAATTAATTCCGAATTCGACCTTTTTTTGCTCCCCTACAACTGGACTATTAAGTCTAATGAAAATTTTATAATTACATAAAATGTCGACAATTTTTTCTGAACATTTTGGTTTTTGATTCCTCTTGATAGGTAGAAAAATAAAGCAGTTACAGCATTTTCCGTAAAACACGTTTTTCTCCCAAAAATGGCTGTGTAGTTTGTTAAAAATGGCCCCTCCAAAAAACTATATGAGGAAAAAAAAAAATTAGTCATGTTTTTAAATTCAGAAAACTATGAAATCTTTGTTAAAAGATTAGGAAAATTAAAAATGTCGAGCAACACCACCTGGGTGATTTGAACTGGATTGACCCTAATATGTAAATGGTTATTTTGCGTCATAGTATCCAAATTAAGTTAAATGTATGCGAATGGATAATATGACGCAATGAAATAATTTACATAAATTATTGTTAAGGTTTCGGATAGCATGGGGCAAAAGATAAACCACATTATTCAATAAATACATTTCAATGCATAATATAGGTTTAGTGAAAGTGATATAGTACTTATCAGTGTATTGAAAAATTAAACGTATAATTTAGTTGTCTAAATATACTTTAGAAGACAAATCAAAAGTAATTTAAATTGAAACTTAATTTATAATTTTATCAAAATTTTTATTTTTTATTTCCCCTTACATGAATAAAATGTTTAAACGGCTGCATACGTATAAAGGCTTTAAAATAACTTTCAAAGAATTTTTTATGATTATTTTGATTTATTAAATTACATATATTTATTCTCTTTTTTAATTTTCTTAATGTTTCTCTTTTGTAAAAAAAAAATAAAAAAAAAATAAAAATAAAATGTTAAACATTTTGGAACTATATGTGCAATGGACATGGATCTCTATTGCTCTTATATATATATATATATATATATATGTATATAGTCAATCTTTTTATAATAATGAACCATTTTAACAAATGAATTCAATATAACAAAATAATTAAATAATGAATAAATATTTGTGGTTATTCCTTATGAAACACAAGAAATTAAAGTGCTTGAAAAAGTGCTTTGATTATTTTTTTTTCAAACTAAAAGACGTATATGCACATGTAAGGATAAAAATATATGCTTTTGTAAAGTGTATTTATAAATAACTGCATTAATAATGTTTTTGTATATAGACACTGACACAGCGAAGAAAGAAGAGGGGGTGGGGGGGAATTAAAACTCTTCCCGTGTAAATTAAAACTGTATAAACTAAATGTAAAAACTTTTGTGGTATGATCAACAATCGATTTGTAAAAATAAACAACCAAAGTAAAAGCAAAAATAGTTTTTTTTTTTTTAATTTGTTTAATGTATCAATTGTCTCAAGGCTCCATAAAAAGGGCACTAACTAGGTTTAAACTGGTATTTATGTGTATTAATATTTTCCGGGATCGAAATTTGGACAATAATCTAGAATATTACTTTTTCTTAAAAGTAAATGAACGCAATCGCGCCTGTCGGCCTAACCGTTTGGAGTTTTCGTGGTTTTCTTGGAACCTTGGATTTCCTTGCATAAATACGGGTTAGGTTCCCTTAGAAAGACCCCCCACGGAGGCCCCCCCCCCCTTTAGGGCCCATATCCCTCGTGTTGGTAATTGGCCGTAATAAACACAACCAACCAACCAACCTTAAAAGTAAATGAAGAAAAAATATCATTTATATTACAAAATATAATTCAAAATAGCGCAATAGGATATAGGTTCCATTTTAATTTCTTTATAATTTTCATAAATCTCAATATTTCATTATTTGAATAAATATTTCAAATAACACAATTTAATTTAAAATTGTCTTCCATTGTCTTTCTTGTTATCATAGCTTAAATAAGATAAATAAAAATAAAAATGTTTTGATAAAGTAGATTAAATTGGAATCTTTAATGCATGCTTTTATATGCAAAAGTGATGTGATATTTATTCAATAGAGATATATATATTTTCTTTTTTAAACCCGAATTTTAAACACATGCAAAAATATTATACATAAAAAGTGGGGAAGGATTGTACTTTGTGCCGATATATTAAGAAAAAGAAGCAACGTATAAAGGCATAAATAAAATGTGTTTAAAAGCATACAGCTGTTTCAAAACCTCTAAGGTTTCCTCATCAGTGCTTAAAATAAAAATTAAATTAAAACTAAAACATTGTGTAAAAAGGAGGGGGGTGGACAGAGTGTCAGAAAAGCGTACCTTTCAACTCTACTGTCAACGGTGAAATGCGACATATGGCTGACAAACAGCTACGGAGTCGATCTCACGCGCATGTTCAGGGAGACCAATCAAAATCACCCAATTCTTCCAGAAGAGTTCAAACTTAAAAGGAGAAAAAAAAGGGGGGGGGGAGGGAGTGAAGAGAATTATAGAAAATTAAACCATATCTTTGAAAAATTGGGCGTACTGGATAAATCGTTAACTAAACTGTTTGAATTTTTCCATATGTGATAAGCTTCTCAGAAGTCAAGATCGTAGATTGAAGTACATTTCTGTATTATGGAGGCTTCGGAAAATTTAAAATTATGGTTGTTGGACCAGCAGTGGTTGACAATAGCGGAACGTTTAATATCACAATTTTTAACACAAGTTTTATGCTCCCCCAAACGGATCTTAAAAGCTCGCTTCGTTTGACCAATGTACATTTTGTTGCATTCACAAGATATCCTGTAAATACCCCAATTTGAAAAACTATCAATTGGATGTTTCAGATTTGTGAATTAAATCAAATTTTTGACTTTAAAGTAGTTTATACTCCTTTTAATAAAATTCAATTCACAAATCTGAAACATCCAATTGATAGTTTTTATAAGCGGATTTTAGGGTTACTTTTTTGGCGTCACCTCCAGCCACCTTACTGCATCTCCATCTATCTCTTTCCTCCATGATTGTTACCAATTCTATGGCAGCGCAAATAAAAATACTTCCTTTTTAGCAACAAAAGTATTTTCTCGTAAATATTAAGAAGAGAAAGAAAACTTTGGTGAAAATAACACCAGATTTAAAACGATACATTTAAAATGTCTTATTTAAAAGAATTTTCTTATAGCGTTGTTAAAAAAATACCAGGAGGCAAAGACACTGTTTACATAATTCATTTCATATTAGCTTTTTCTCAAATGTTTAACTGATCTTATTTAATCAAACATGAAAATAGCCATTGAATCTCTTAACCGCAGCCGATTTGACTTTAAAATTCCCCAATCAAAGGGAAAGTAATTGAAACCTGTTTACAGGGAGATCGACACTGGTTTTTTAATTATAATTCAGTCTTCTGTAATCTGTTTAAAGCCGATCAAATTAACGTGTTTTTAGCCTGCGGTGTCTGAACGGGGATTGCCAAACGTAAGGGGCATCCCCTTGCGTTCGGTAAGTGGAAAAATTAAGAACAAATATTATATTTAGTTAATAAGTTTTATGTATATAATTATAAATTATGATAAACCAATGTTGCCCATTCACCACAATTGTTGTAGAATACTATGTTTTGATAATTTATTTTTAAATGTTATGCAACATAATAAATGATTCTGTTCAAAGTGGACACTATTTTCAAAATCAACGTATTTGAAATATCGTTGCCCGAATAATTTGCTAGTCACAAATTTATACTGACATTGAAGTATATTTATTGTGAATAGATTAAAAACTTAAATCCTATGTTAATTTGTAATAAGATTTAGCTTTGACTAATTTTTATCACAAAACGGCCTTGCCCCACTTTCAAAATCAACGTCTGATATCAGAATAATACAGAAAAAAAATTTGTAATGGCCACAGAATAAAAGTTTTTGTTAAAACTTTCCAGCATAGATGAAAAATGTTTACGACTTCGGTTTGTCTGTCTTCTGTCTGCTAACTCACGTAAATATAGTCAGATTGCCATGAAATTGATATATGTTATTTGGGTTTACTATGGCATTTTCGGTATTGAAAATGAGGTGTGTAGTATTTGTGGTTCATTTACTCAATAGAATTCCGTTACATTATGGCCTATGGGGAAAAATCGTCTGCTCTGTATTTTAATGATATTACATTATTTTAAACATATTGAAAATTTTATATATAATCACTGTGGTTTACTAAGAGACGCTTACCGTACAATTTAGACCAATGTCAGACGGGAGTCTTTTTTGCTTAAGTATTATCCATTCACAATGCTATAGCATTGTGAATGGATAATGCATAAGCAAAAAAGCAGCAAAAAAGACGCCCGTCTGACATTGGTCTTAGTGTGCACATAATTTATCGTTCATTTACTGTGACACACAAAAGAATTTAGCTACAGAAGAAATTGAACAATAATTGAACTATTGAAGCCTATGAACAATAATTGCTGGAAATATATTTTCAGTGTCGGTATGCGTCTAAACTATTTTTGTTTTTAAAACAGTACTTGGTGTGTATAAATTCTACTGATCCTATACAGGATACAGGGCTGCACAAAAAGTTCTCAAGCACATTTCCATTTATTCACGGAAATTGCTGAATGGAAATTCGTTTAACTAAAGTACCTTTTAGCATACTGTGTAGTACACACTCAAATCTATAGATCATATACAGGGCTGCATAAAAGAAATTCTGATATATTTGGTCTAGGAATTAATTCGTGCGGTTTTTAATAAAAAATTAAAGCTTTATTTCAAAAGCAAAATACATAAATACCCACTACTTTTTCCCATGTTTCAGGCAATTTACGAATTCCGTGTCGAAAGAAGTCCTCACTTTTCGAAGCGATCCAATCAGAGATCCACTTTTCTATATTTTCTGAAGAAGTGAACCGCTGTCCAATCAAATCGTTATTCATGCAATCAAACAAGTAGTAGTCTGAAGGAGCAATGTCTGGTGAATACGATTGGTGGGGTAACACTTCCCATCCGACATTCTCCAAATATGTTTTGACCGGTTTTGTGACTTGTGGTCGTGCGTTATCATATTGAAAAATAAGTTTATTATATCTGTTATCCCATTCTGGTCGTTTTCTGGGCAGAGCTTGTTTCAAACGCATCAACTGAAGTCGATAACGTTTTCCATTAATAGTTTCACCAGTTTTCAGAAGCTCATAGTACACCACACCTTTCATATCCCACCATATACACAGCATAACCTTTGCACAGTGAATATTTCGTTTCGGTTGTGATGGACCTGGTTCACCTGGCATTACCCAGGCATTTTTCGTTTAGGATTCTCGTAATAAATCCATTTTTCATCACCAGTAACAATCCGATGCAAAAATCCCTTCTTTTTCTGTCTTTGAAGCAGCATTTCGCAAACGGTTTTTCTTCTTTCAACGTCTCTTTCTTTCAGTTCATATGGAACCCAATGTGACATCTTTTGAATCCTTCCCATTGCTTTGAGGTGTTTGGAAACTGTTGTTTGATCAACCTCTAATGATTTTGCAAGTTCTTCCTGCGTTTGACACAAATCTTGATCGGGCAATGCTGTCAATTCTTTATCTTCAATTTTTTTTGGCTGTCCAGGTCGTGCTTGGTCTTCCAAGCCGTAATCACCACTTTTAAACCGTGCAAACCACTTCTGACACGTTCGTTCAGCTAGAGCATGGTCACCATAAACTTCCACCAAAATACGATGACATTCGGTAGCACTTTTCTTCATGTTAAAGTAATGAAGAAGAACCCCCCGCAAAAACACTTTATCAGGCACAAAATTTGACAATTTCAGTTGGATAAAAATTGTTGTTGTTTACGCTTAAACCAAATGGCATATACTAAACTTGATGCGCAATAACAATAGTTTTAAATACATGTTTGAACAAACGAAACTATAGGAAAATACACTAGTTACGCCATCTCTTGTAAAACCGCACGAATTAATTCCTAGACCAAATATATAATCAGATGTATATAGTATGACTGATCCAGTAGTAGATCAAATAAGGTTGGTGCTACGAGGTTTTTTATTATATTTCCCCCCTTTTAAGTTTTAAAAGTAAACGAACATGATTTCTACAACCCTTAGTGAATGTTCTATAGTGGGCAAAAATGAAATCTGCTGAAATTAAATAGCAAAAAAATTATAAATAAATTGTTTCTTTAATTGCCATTTTCCCAGTAGTTGATCAATCGAAGAAATCAGTCGAAAATTCAAAAATTAATCTTTCAGATATCACGCTTGGGCTGTGATCAGCAGTAATTCATGTAAAACTATTATTTGAAATAAGCAAGATAGAACCGGATTATTTTAACCTACAGTAATTATCTCCAACCAAACAAAAACTATTTTTTTTACATTTTTCAATTTTTAAAAAAAATCATAAAATGGCTTCGCTCACAGCAGGCATCTGAAAACAATGTGAAAACAGGTGCTCCAACATTCAAATAAAGATATTATGTCTAGTGCCACGTGTAAAACTCATTTCCGCCTGAAATGGAGCAATATTTAACAGATTTGATCAACTACTGGAGGGTATCAACTACTGGCGTGGTCGCCCTATAATGGTAGAGGAAAAGGTCCAAGTACCGGCTACCACTTTTGTTTTCAATCTAGATCATACAATTTTCAAAATTAGTAAAAGAAAAGTAACAACACGGTACCTTGACATGTTTTACACCTGTTTAGAGAAAAAAAATCAGTTTAAAAGGCATTTTCTGTTTATAAAAAGCAAAATTCCGAAAATCTTCAAATTTTGAGTTTTTAAAATGGTGTCTAAATATCGGCTACCTAAGTTTTTTCCCAAAAGATCATACAAATAGAGCTAATGACAATTATTAAGCAATAAGAATATTATTTTTATAAATTTTTTTATTAATAACATTTCTTATGTACAGAAAAAATACGTAATTTTTAGTAAACAAGCATTTTTGTCAAATTTATAAAATTCTTAACGACTATCTCTCACAGTCTTCTTTCCATTATGTTCCATTATGTCCTTTATGTTACTGTTGTTTTTTAACGTGTAACACAAAATAAAACTTGCTGATTGAAATGAGAATTATTTTATCTGAAAAAAATCACAAACAATATCACTCTCTGCGTCTGTGCAGTTGCTATAGCATAGGCGTAACCAGCTTTTTGAACGGGGGGGTGCCCAGACATTTTAACCAGAATATGTTGAATACAAACAATATCTTATATAGTAAAACCTGCTAAAACGGAACCCCATTAAACCGGCCGAATTTACGTTTTAGACAGGTTTTCCTCTTAGAATTCATAATTGTGTGTTATTTCTTTTAAAAAGGGCTCAAACGCGATTTTTGTTTGCGTTTGGGGATGTGAGAAGGGGTTCAAAACATCAAAACTAAATCTTATGGTAAAAATAAAAGATATGTAAATCTCCCTGCAGCAGTGAAATAAGGCAGTGATTAAGTGTGGTCACAAGTGTAAAACTTTTTGGCACCCTAACTTCTTACAAAGATTAAAAAACGCCTTTAATCTTGCTGGAAATTTTTATAGGCACAGGGGCATTGCATGAGACGTAAACCTAGAATTATCTATGTCAAAGTCTTGTAGATGAAATTTTGCCGGATGATAAGTCTCAGATAATACATGCTGTACACAAGTACATACCCACGAAAGTTTTTCAGAATGTGACTCCATGACGTCTTAGGGATCACCGGGGGAGAACCAAGACATTTTGGTGGAAAGTGCATATAAATAATTATTATAATATTATAAATAATTACAATATTCATTAATAATTCATGTTTTTACCTCAGAATGTGTCCAATGTATTAGGTAAAGCAATACACTAAATTTTGTCAAGATGATAAAAATTATATTATCATGATGCGACTATAATAAAGATAGATGCTTGTCTGTCTACGTGTGTGTGCATATGCGTGAGCCTTGAACTCTGAAAAAACAATGCAGTCCTCACAGTCGCAAGATTTGACAGGAAAGTACCTGTTTGCCTGAAGTCATGCATATCGAAGACAATTTCTGGAATTTTTCAATTAATTTTTTATGCGATTTTTTTCAAATTAATAAAAACGAATCCGATTTATATATTTTATCCAGTAAACTTTGTCTTCTTTTCAGTAAAGTTTTTCCGAGATTTTTAAAGCGATTTTTCAATTTGTAACAATTTTTTAATGTTATTTTTAGAGGGTTTTTATCGCGTTCATAAAAGAAATCCGGTTTAAATATTTTACCCAATTAGTTAATTTCGTTCCCTGCTGTCCTATAATCTTTATGAATTTTTAATGCGATTTATAACGGGGTTTTTTGCACTTTGAGGCGAGTTTTTTGACTTTTTTTGAAACATAAAAAACTATCCGGTAATTTTTGAAATTGCCGTGATTAAATTCAAATTGAAAGAATGTCAAATCAGTTCTCATAAGAAAGCTGAAAATTTACTTTGGCTCGGAAAAAAAAATCGCGATAATTCAGGATTCGTTTGTTTCGAGACGGAAGTGGTCGTAGCTTGGTCGGGGGTACGTTGCCAAATGCATCCCCCCACACCCAATCCTAGATTTCTTTAATTCTACGTTCGTTTTAAAAAAAGCAACCAGCGAAACTCCAATAGTAATGAAGTTTTCTTTGAGAGGCAGAGTTTGAAATAACCTGCGGGATTGCGTGATTTGTGCACAGAAAAGGAAAGATCCGTATAATAAAAAAATGCTGCGCAGTATTTCCGCCCTTAAAATTCTTTCACAGATCTGTGATTCTTCAGTGAGCATTTAAAAAAAAATTTAAGTCCGCGATTTTTATTTCTTTTGTGGAACTTCTTAAAATCAATTCGTGACTCGATCCCAGAAAATAAATTAAGAATTTCTTCAAACGAGCGTGAAAAATATCGTGAATTTCGATAAAAGAGTGCAGAAAGAAATCGCGAATTTCGTCAAAGATTGCGCAAAAAAATCAAGAATTTCGATAAATGATTGACGAGAAAATGTTGCAAATTTCCTCAAAAAGTCACGGAAGAGAGCAGAGGATTTTATTAATTGGTACGGAAAGATATCAAGAATTTTCTCGATCGGTAGCGCAAAACTATCGCGAATTTCGACAAATGATCCCTGTAAAAAAAAAATCAATTTCGTTAATAGGTCGCCAAAAAACAAAAAAAAAAAAATTGTCAAAGGATCCCGGTGAAAAAAGAGAATTTCGTCGAAGGATCGAAGAAGGAAAATGCGAATTTCGTCAAAAGATCACGTAAAGAAACAGCTAATTTTGTCAAAAGATCGTGTAAAGAAAACACGAATTTCATCGAAGGATCGTGCTAAAGACATCCCAATTTTTCCAAAATATCGTTGTAAAAAATGCGAATTTCATCAAAGGTTAGCGTTGAAAAGTGTGGATTTCGACAAAAAATCGCGTAGAAAAACGTGAATTTCCTCAAATAATTTTGGGAAAAATTGTAAATACCATGTAATGATCGCAGAATAAAGTCGCGAATTTCATCAACATTTAAAGCACTGGGCTAAAACATTGAAACCGGGTCCTTTTCCTACTTTCAAAAGAACTCCGCGAAACGAGAAGAAACACCAAAAATCGCGTTAAAATTTTCAGAGGAAAAAAACTACTGTATTGACTTGAAAGACTGCAACCATATTCCTTTTACGAATGTCAAAATATGGTCGCGAAACACGAAATTCAACCAACAAACCAACTTCAGATTAATTTTAATTTTCTGTGTTATTATTTCTCATTTTCAAAGGAGTCAGGGTCTGTGCGAACACACCTTCCCCCCGGCTAATCGCATTTTACAATTACTGTTTCACATCTGCATTCCCTTTCAGATTTTTTTGCTTCATTCTAGACTTTAGACTGCGAAATCAAAGAGACAAATAATTTCTGTTTCTATGCTCGTCAAGAATTTGCATTAATTTCTCATGAAATTGCAGAAATATGCAATAGAAAGAACGATGTTAAAAAAATCTCACACACAAAAAAAAAAGACGTCAAAGTGGGATTATAAAATCTGCTTTTTGGCTTACTACGACTAATACAGATCTTTGTAAATATTCTAGTTTAAAAAGAAAGATAAAGAACATAATTTTAAAAAAAACGTGGAATTTTTTTTTTTTTTTTTTTTTTTTTTTTTTTTTTTTATCACAGTTCAAAACTTAGGCTGTTAGTTATCTGAACTAAACTAATTGAACTCTGCTTTCACTTCTTTTTTCTTTTGTAGATTTCGATTTTTTAAAATAATTGTGCTTGAGTCTGCACAAGCGGAGGGGGGGGGCACCCCCCCCCTTGTTACGCCTATGTGTAGGCCCACGTATCGCATTCTTAACATTGAACTCAGAATACCATCCCCCATTATTGTCCGTAGAGAAAGAAACCATGCAGAAGACACAAATTGCATCATCTTCCTCTGTTGGATAGCTTCCTTTTTCACTTTTTTAAAATCCAATTTCTGCCCTTTTCGCCTTAGGTAGCTGGTATTTGGACCACTGCTATGGTTAAGTTAAAACGTGTATTACTCATTCATATAATAAAATACCAATAATGTGTGCGGGGCAATTGAGAGCTAAATAGGCCTAGAAAATAACTTAATCATCAATTCAAGCCATAATATACGATCAGTATCTCTCTATTCTAAAAAAAAGTAACTACCGCTGTCACCGCCGCCGCCGCCGCCGCCGCCGCCGCCGCCGCCGGTTTTGAATTTTTTGTGACCGGAGGTGTTTCTTCGTTAATATTAAAAAAACTGTTGCATACAAAAATATGAAAATCGGTAGTATTATAGAGAAATGTTTGATAAACACGCTGATGCAGACAGTTTTCAAAACTAAGAATTATTTTAAGAGATATTTAATGCCAAAGTTGGACAAAATCGTTCCATTAAAAAAGTTTTATAGGAGCAAAAACTGTACATAGGAATTTAATCATTTTTAGATCATTTTTTGCGTCAGAATTTCCCGGTGTGCAGATTGCAGTTAGTTTTTTAATTTGAATAATTTTTCGAGGTTTTATTTCTATTTTAAATTCAAATTTTCAGCATTTCGAGAGATATTTTTTACAAATTTAGAAAATTGTATTAATTTAAACTGTTGCCAACAGTATAAACATCTCAAACAGTAATGTTTGCTTCAAATTAAAAATTTATTTTACACGTGACTATTATAAACAAAAAATATAAAAAGCAGGAACTCATTGAAAATTACGTCATAAAAACTATAGTTACACGTGAATTTTAAATGAGAAAGAACATTGTAAAATAATAAATTCAGCAACATGCGTTAGAAGTCCTAAATAGGAGAATTTACGTCATATTACACTTATTACGTAAAATGAACAAAAAATAATATTGCAAAACAGTTTTAATTTAAAAATTGCGCGAGACATTTACTTGACATTTTAAGATGATCATAATATTTCATTTCTAACAAAAGTATTTTGACGTGAATATTAAAAAGAGAAAGAAAAGTTTGGTGAAAATTACGTCAGATTATAATTGTCAGATTAAAATTATAATTCAATCTTCCGAAATCTTTTTAAAGGCGATCAAATTAGCGTGCTGTTAGAGTCTGCGGTGTCTGTACGGGGGTTGACGAGCGTAGCTCGTAGGGGGCAGAGCCCCCTAGTATTTTAAAAAAATGAGAAACATATATCTGAAAAACTTTTGATGTACAAGATTACGTCGTTTCGACACTTTTGCATTTACTATTTGTAAATGGCACAGACTTCAGCGACATACTTTTCGTAACGTTCTTCTCTGAATTAAAGTTACAAGTTCTGCCTATCACCGTTAGGCTGCGCTGCGCTCAGTTCTCAGAACACCTAGTAGCCGGTATTTGGACCTTCTCCTTTATTCTTTCGATTATTGATTGTAATGGTAGAAATTGGGTTTTCAAATATGCGTTATGCATATTTAAATAGAACTATTTTTTTAAAAGATAATAATTGGTGTGCATAAATTTTATAGATCATATACAGGTTTGCACAAAAGTTTTCAAGTACATTTTCGTTTATTCACGGAAACTGTTGAATGGAAAATTTCAATTGTGCTATTCATTATAAACTGAAGTAACTTTTACAAATCTATAGACCATATACGGGGCTGCACATACACACACACACACACAAAAAGAAAAAAAAAGAAAAGAAAAAGAAAAAAAATCGGATATTTTCCGACTTTTTATGGTAATAGCAGAAATTGGATTTTCAAAAGTGTTATGCTTTTTTCAAGTTGTTGATTTAGACATCATCTTTCACCTTAATAAACTGTGACGTTTTGTTACAGTATTCTGAATGTTTTGGAAAGTGTTACATAATGTATTCTCGACGCATGATTTTTCGTTCTTGTTCCCCATTTAAATACAATTTTTCATTCCAAAAAAGAATTTCTTAATGCGCGACCAAAAAATAACCCTCCAAAAGTTAGGTCTAGATTGATTATATAGTTTAATATCAAAATCACGCCTAGTTCAAATGGTGGACAAAAAGGTCTCAAAATTTCACCCATTTAGTAAAATATATCATCACACATTAAAGATAATAAAAAAGTAATAAAACGGAATTCTAGCTTTTTCATTTATTTTATTTCTATAAAGATGTCCAGTGCTGTTCTGAAATTTCTTTGACTGTCCGGGAAATTTCCGTTTTCATCCACTCTGTAAAATAATAATAGATAAATGATTGTTGTAATACAGACAGTAAAAAAAAAAAAATCAACTGTAAAATTGTAATGACAGAAAATGCAAGAATAATAATTAAAGCAGAGGGCGAGCCTCCCCCCTTCCCCCTTAACCCGCTGAAAAATTCTTTGTTACTTGTCTTCTTCATGTTTAATTATTTTGGGAGGATATCATTTTGATCACATAGGAAGAATAAATTTTACTTTACTTTTTACTTTCGTAATCATTAGAGATAAAGAAAATTTAGTTAGACTAGAAAACAGGGATTCTGCTTTTTCAGAATTTAGTGTCGCCCCCGATGAAAAAGAAAATGTATATACACATAAATAGTACAAAACATATTTTAGTTTTAAAACTTAAAACACACGCTTTTATTTTATATAAAATGACGTCATTCGCTGAAGAATTCTTCATTTACAATCCAGTCTTAAACAACATCTACAGTAAAGTACGCATAGGATGTCACTATCGCTGAATAATACACAAATCCAAAAAAAAAAGAGATTTCGTCATTCAAGAAACTCGACAAAAAAAAATCGGCTATCTAATGATTCATATGCCTTCATTTGTTTGTAATATTAATATAGATACTTAAAATTAAATTTGTTTTATAATAGCTCCATGTTTTATCAGAAATCATTCGTTTATATTTTTTTCAGAATAGCACGTATTTTAATTACATTTTCTTTCGGTTGTTATGAAAAAAGTCCGTCCGGCCAGTGCCTGGAGGAAGAGGTAGCTTTCATATTCCTTATTTTTAAAATGCTAGCTTATATTATTCAAACACACGAAGCTCAATTTAGTGGAAACCGATTATAGAAGATTCAATACTAATTTTTATCAATACTAAATCATTATGAATGTGAATTTCGCGAAATTAGTCAGCTCTATCCAAGCTGATTTTATTTAAAGTAACTTATATTCGGTTTCCAAATTCGGCGATATCTTGAAGTGCCTGCCCTTTTAAGACAACATGGTGGATGAGGCTAACCAGTGAACTTGGTCGAGACCTTAGTAATTCCTGTGCACATGCTCACTCACATCGGAATCGTTGATATATACGAGTGCTGTCGCAGGCAAAAAATCAGATTTTTCAAAATGTCACCCACATAAACAAATTCAAACTGCTATATCTGAGCCATTTTTTAAGATAAAGACAAAACAAAAAATGCCCCGAAATCCTTATATCAAGGTTAAATACTTAAAAAAGAAACCTTTTTCAATTTCTAATTTTTTTGCACCTCACTTTAAACATAATTTTTTTTAATTTAATGGCCGTCATTTTGAAACAAGATGGCGGATGAAGCTGGCCAGTGAACTTGGTCGAGACATTGCTATATACTATCCACATGCCTTCTTACAACCAAATAGGTTAATAAATACGTGTGTTATCGCGTGACAAATATCAGATCGTTTCAAAATGTCAGCCATGCTAGAAATTCAAAGTGCTATAACTCAACCATTTTTTAAGATATAGACGAAACAAAAACTGCCCCAGAATCTTTGTATCAAAGTCAAACACATAAAAAAAACCTTTTTCATTTTCCAATTTTTTGATACCTCACTTTAAATTTTAAATTAAAAAAAATTGTTTAATGTTCCCTTTTGAAACAAGATGGCGAATGAAGCTTGCCTACGAACTCGGTTGAGACATTGAATGTACTATGTACACACCAAGTTACAACCAAATCGGTTCATAAATACGCCTGTTATCGCGTGACAAAAATCAGGTCATTTCAAAATGTCAGCCACAACAGAAATTCAAAATGCTATAGCTCAACGATTTTCTTAGATATAGACGAAACAAAAACTGTTCCGGAATCTTTGTATCAAGGTCAAACACATAAGAAAAAAATCTTTTTCATTTTCCAATTTTTTGATACCTCATTTTAAATTTTAAATTTTTAAAAAAATTTTAAATGGCCGCCATTTTGAAACAAGATGGCGGATGAAGCTGGCCAACGAACTCGGTCGAGACATTGGTATGTATTATGTACACAGCGAGTTTCATCCAAATCGGTTCATGAATACGCCTGTTATCGCGTGACAAAAATCAGGACGTTTCAAAATGTCAGCCACGCTATAAATTCAAAATGCTATAATTCAGCCATTTTTTAAGATATAGACGAAACAAAAACTGCTCCGGAATCTTTGTATCAAGGTCAAACACATAAAAAAAAAATATTTTTCAATTTTCAATTTTTTGGTACCACATTTCAAATTTAAAAAATTTTTAAATGGCCGCCATTTTGAAACAAGATGGCGGATGAAGTTGGCCACGAACTCGGTCGAGACATTGGTATGTACTATGTACACACGGAGTTTCATCCAAATCAGTTCATAAATACGAGAGTTACAGTGTGTCAAAGATCAGATATATATATATATATATATATATATCAACTTTTGAACGGAGGGTGGTTTCGGGGTCTGGGGGTCATGATCGATGAAAATATACCAAAATTTTTTGAAATCGCTTTCCTCCGAACGGCTGCAATAGGTAGCTTTTTGTAATGAAAGCTACCTAAAATGGCAACTAAAAGATATGATTGCTATTTTCCAACTATTTTTCCTTTACTTTCTACATAAATGGAGCACTTGAGTTGCCAAAAATAAACAAATGGCGCTAAAAACTACAAAAAAATTAATATTTCAAAAATAAATTGAGATGCAGTTTTCAAACAAATTGCATTTAAAAGTACTTTTTTCTCTCAATACGACGGTATAAAAATTGAAAATGTGCGATGCTTATAAGTTAAAAAAATTGCAGTAGAGTACTTAACTGTACAATGATACATTTGCTTTGTTTTACGACTGGCATATTCAACGGAACGTTATTTTTTAGAGACGACATTTTAATAGCTGGGAGAAAAAAATATCATACCGGGAGCTAATACATTTCAAAATCCAGAAGGCATTCCTTGCCTTTCTTCTGCACATCTCCATAGTTTCAATTTTAACGTTATAAGTATGGCAAAGTTTAAAGTGGCTACACTGTAAAAAAAACACTGTAAATTTGCCAGCACAAACTCGATCACAGTTGAATGTACTGTATCTTCTTTGGTTTCCTGACTATTTAAACATGAAAAATACAGTAGTTGCGTAAAATTAACAGTACAATGTACCGGCAATTTGGACGCATTTGGACGACAGCACAAACTACTGGCGTCCAAATTGCCAGTACATTGTGCTGTTAATTTTACGCAACTACTGTATTTTCCATGTTTAAATAGTCAGGAAACCAAAGAAAGATACAGTACATTCAACTGTGATCGAGTTTGTGCGCGAGATGAACAGTACTTTGTACTGTAAAAATGTCGTTTTTTTTACAGTGTATAGAAACAGCAAAATTATATTAAACTTTGGTTTTTCTTGACTTAAAAAAAAAAAAAAAATGTTATAATGTCTGTCCAAACCATGCTATTCGTGTTGCGACGATGCATGGTTTGAATTGTAAATTTCTGACTCGCTATAACGTCAGTAAATTAAACCCAGTGCTGCCACAGGCGACTATATCTTAATTCTATCTCGCACCATGTATTTAAAACAAAAATTGTTTACATACACTTTGGCAACATCTGCAAGAGAAATATACTACAAAATTTATTTTCTCGAAATAGTGGTGCGAATAGAATATAAAAATAGTCGTCTGTAACAGCCCTGTAAACCTCATTTCAACGGTTTTATTATAGGATATGTTTTATTCAACTTTTAATTTAGGGAATTAATGTGGTTATAATAAAATTTCGCAATCGTCAAAATATAGCATTCAATTTACACTCTATCTCTAAAAAAATCCTCATTTTCTTTAATTTTTCTCATCCCTGTTTAAAAAAAAATTAAAATCACCTTTAATCTTAATGAATAAATAAATAAAATTAAATTGATAAATAAAATTAATGATTTTTAAAAATAAGTCTGCATTGTTTGTAAATACTAGTAAATTTACAACAACATTTTTAGTGCTGAATTTGTTTTTATTTAGCAGTTCACCTACCTTTGACATAAAAAGAATTCATTCATGCATTTCAAATGATTTGTTGTTGCTTTTGTTAAGTTTGAAAAATTTTACTGGAAGTTCAATATATTGATGAAAGATAGTTTCATTATTCTTATAAGCACTGTCTTAATGCATTCAAATGTCCTCAATTGAATTTAGCAGACTCGTTACAACTTAACTTCTATTCACTTGTTTATTCTTCTAACAGTATTCAACTGTGAAAGATTTAACATATTGCGGTTTAAAATGTCATTTGTACACATTCATATTATATTATTAGAAAGTTGTAACAAAATCCTCGCTAAATACATAAATTTTAGTTAATATGCAGGTCATATTCTATAGAAAACGTAACATTTTTAGAATGTAAAAATTACTTTTTGGCCGAATATAATTAAAAAATATTTTAGACGTCATGCATAATATGACACATTAAAAATATATTTTTGATATTCCGGGTGTCCTAAAATGGATTGTATGATTTTAAAATTCAACAACTTGCAAATGATGACAGCTATAAAATCTTGCAGGAGGGTTATATAAGATATTAGGAGTTTTTTTCTGCGATTCTCGATATTAGTTTAAAATAGCAGCGATAGATGGCGCTGCAAGCAATAGGCTCTACATAGGGGATCGATTTTTGACCTCTCTTTTCTATCAACGCCTATAGACAAAAACGCCCCTATTCTTGTGACGTAAAAGTCACAAGAATAGGGTCCAATGAATGATCCGCTTATGGCCGATCTGCCATGACGTCAAAATCGAGCTCGTTCGCATAGCATTGCCTATAGGTGACGTTGCTTCTATCAGTATTGATGCGAAAGAAAGCGGTTAAATACGGAGTGGTTCTAAGTCGGCAATGCAATTTTGTTCTTAAGGTCCCACCACGGCTTACTGCAGGAACGGCCTAGAAAGCGCAGCATACCACGTGATCTGACGTCATCAAGCCCGTCTCATTTTGGAGGGAAAAATAAATTTCTTTTCGATGCAGTTCGTGTTCTGTGATAGCCATTGCTCGCCTTTGTCATTTTGTTCGCTATGTTTACATATGTTATTGTTCGTATTATTGCTATTGAATAGTGTTTATTATTTATTGGATTTCTGAAATGCCTGACCGTTGCTGTGTTCTCAAGTGTTCTTCGAATTATAACAAGACTAAGACTAAGTTTCTGTTTTCCAATTTCCGAAAGATGCAGTCAAGAAAGAACTGTGGTGCAGGAAGATTCCCAGAAACAATTCGCAGCCGTCTAATCGAAGCGTTGTTTGCGTGAAACATTTTAGAGACTCTGATGTTATTAGAGTCGATGAATTAACTGACAGGAATGGACAAAAAATTCAAATACCAAGAAAATGCCCGAAGCTCAAAGAAAATGCTTATCCCTGCATATCTGAAAATTGCCCTGAATATTTATCAGAAAAAGAACCTATTTGCAGACCCAGTAGGAATGAAAAGCTTCAAAAGTTGGATGATATGGCAATGCAAAACTTCTTAGAAAGCGACAAAATAAAAGATTTTGATCATTTATCCGAAAATGTGAACGAAAAGATAAGTGCTTTCAAATTAAATAATAATCCTGTGATTGTTAAAAATATTAACGACATTTATATAATAAATATGATTTTGGATTCAGCTCCAACAGTACAGTTAAGTATCATTGTTCATCGTGATATGAGTATGAAATTTTATCTGGGAAATTCTGCCATTTCTGTATATAGATTTAGTAATATCCTGAACAGTTTAGATAATCTTTCTCGGTGGAGCGAACTTGAAAATATATTAAGTACTATTCGTGGCATGGAAAATTGTTCTTCTGATGTACCTCAAAATGTCAGTGATAAAGAAATGGCCATATATTACTGGGAAAAATTTATTGCATCTAATAATGAAACGTATGATGGAAAAAAATTATTTTGGAGCAAATGAAACTGTGTAAGTCAAATATGGCCCGCAGGTACACAAATGATTTATTATTTTTTGCATATTCCTTATATATGAAGTCCTCATCTTGTTATTCACAATTACAGGATAGCTGTTTGTTGATATTGCCAGCAATTACTCACTTGTCCAAGTTTACTAGCATTTTGAAGCTTGATAATTCTTTAAGTAGCGCACACACAGGAAATTATATACAACAAAAATTTAAAATTTTGAATTAGAAAGACAAAATTGTTAATTTGCTACTTGATGAAATATATGTGAAGAAATCAATATCTTATAAAGGACAAATTGTTTCAGGTTTTACTGAAAACAAATTAAGCATTGAAGCTACCACAGTACAAACATTCATGATTAGTTCAATATTTTCAGCATACAAGGAAGTCTTTGCTCTTGTTCCAGTGAGTAATATGAATGCAGATTACTTGCATAGTTTAACAGTAAATGCGCTTCAAATTTTAGAGGATGCAAGATTCACAGTAATAGCAATAATAGCGGATAATAATAGAATAAATAGAAGCATGTATAAAAATTTGGGCCATGAAAAAATGTATAGTCATGTTGCAAACCCTGCAAATAACAACAACAAAAAAAAAAAATCATTCGTTCTGTTTGATCTTGTACATTTATTCAAATCAATCAGAAACAATTGGATCAATCAATTAGACTCCGAAAAAACCTTTAGTTGTCCAGATTTTAATGATCTAACCAAAATAATAAAGCCAAAATTTTCCAATTTAAAGAAAAATTATCACTTAGAAAAAACTAAAATTCTAAAAGCGGGTCATACGCTGACATTCAAGAGCCCGTATCCCTCAAGCTTAGATAAACAAAGCGCAAAATTAGCTGTAAACATCTTTCATGAGATGAATGATGCCGCTCTTCAGCGATTAAGAGAGAAAAATTTCCTCATCTGTTGGCAGGATACCTTACAGTTTACAGGTAATCAGAAAATGGTGGAACATTTTCAATGTAAGTCATCTTAACAAAGGAGATTACTTAAAATGTGATGACAGCAAAGCATTCACCTCTGCTAATGATGATCGAATAATTTTTCTCTAAAGATTCTGTAAGTGGCTTGAGAAATGGGAAAGTTTCAATCTAAAGCCTCGTTGTGGTTGTTTAAGTGATGATACTTTTTTTCTTTATATCAAACCACATATGCTAGGATAGACTCCAGGACTTACTCAACAATCGATCGAAGTTTATCTTAACTTCGAAATTCCAAACTGACAATCTTGAATACAGATTTTCTAAATATAGACAGATGTCTGGTGGGAATTATCATATAACAGTGCAACAAATACTTGAGTCTGAAAGGAAACTTAAACTGCAATCCCTTCTCCAACTTCATTCCCATATACACATGGAGCAATTTCTTTAAAACAATTTGTGACAGAATATTCAGGAAATGATAATGTATGTGAAAATGATCTAGATCTTATAGTATTTTCAGACCTCATATCCAATCCTGTTGATTTGGGCAATATCTCACAAACAGATGTCGAGAATTTAACATACATTGCTGGATTACATTAGGATTTTTTAAATTTAAGCAAGTTGTTTTGCATCAAATATAACTTTGTAAATATTTAAAAGTGAAGTATTTATTGAACTAGTGTACTTAAATAATCCTTGTATCACTAATAATCAAATACTGGTTTTTAACAGTGAAATAAATTCTTGTAGGTGAATTACTAGTTTTGATGGTATTAGGCTTTTTGAAATCAGAACAAAATATTTAATTGCGTGCATATTATATCTATATATACAGGATTTTTTTAAAAATTGTAGCAAGTTGTTTTGCATGAAATATAACAATGTAAATATTTAAAAGTGAAATATTTATTGAACAAGTGTATTAAAATAATCTTTGTATCAATAATCAATATATGTTATTATTATTATTATTATTGTTATTAAAATATTTTTCGATATTCATTTGCATAATGCAACTATTTTAACAATGAAATAAATTCTTGTTGGTGAAATACCAGTTTTTTATGGTAACAGGCTCATTGAAAAAAAAAAATCAAATGTGTGTGGTATTATTTTTTTATACAGCGTGTCCACGTATAACCTGACCGACCTTTATTTTCGCAACCGTTGGTCCTAGATGCATACTTCCAATTACAAATATGGTTTAAAAAAGGTATAGAATCATTTTTAAAGCGATTTGGGTCAAGAAAAATATTTATTAAAAAATTACGAAATTTAAATTTTTATACGGTCCCCCGGTCCCATAAGTGATACTTAGTAAAAATTTACTGTCGCACTAACAAGTAAGACAAACAAATCCGATTCATCTAACATTAAAATTGACAGAGTTATGAAACTTTGAAATGCATGACTTATATCACTTTTTTGCAACTCAAAACAGATGATTTCTGCTATGCTTTCAGGGGTCGTATATAAAGTACTTAAACTTATTTCAAGGTATCTGCGCTTTGAAAGAAATCGTACAACTATTACGATTCAGTTAACTTTTATTAGTTAAGTTTCAGATCCGTTAAAATAATTGTATTTTAACATGTTTTATTTTGTAAGGATTTGAGGCTATGATTTCTTTTAACAAAAATTATGTTATTTTCAAATGGTTTCATTTAACTTGCAACGATCGTCTTTCCAGTTTAAAATTTTTACTCGAAATTTAACTCACTTTCAAATGTTCGATCGAAGTTAAATTTTACATACTGGCTTAAATCCGATGATAATGTAATACTATTATGATTTTCCACGCTTACCATCTTATACATAGTTATATTAGAGGATAACACACACAAAAAAAAATCGGATAGATTACCGTCAACAATTTTAAGAAAGAGTGTTAGATTAGATAACATAAGCCTGCGATGGTTGTGTTTTTTAACTTTTATAATTACGTTTTATGTATTTTTTAATGCTGAATAAAAATAGTATCTTCACTTTTAACCATCATGTCAGGATTTTTCGAAAATCGTAAATTTCAAGCTTAAAAAATAGCGATAAATCTGATACTAATAAAATAGATGTAAGACTTTTTTATTCAGTTTAATTTTAATTATTTCAATTATTTATTCAATTTTTTGGCTTATACTGAGTTTCTTAAAGCTAAACAGCTCAGAGGTCCGATGAGGCTGGGAGGGGAGGGGGGGGGGGGGGTCAATTCTAACTTTGAGCTTTTTAACTTTGAAATTTGCTTCTTGAGAAAAATTCTGACGTGATGGTTTAAAATAAAGGTCATTTAGGATTCAGCGCTAAAAAATACATAAGAATCAATTTTTAAAAAATAAAAAACATGGCACAACCCAAAATTTGAAAGACAATGTAATGTAACAGCATTTTTAAATATGTATCATTTTATAAAGAATTGAGGCTGTTATTTTTCCTCATTTTATTTAACAAAAATTCTGTTATTTGTATCCTTTTATATATTCAGTACAAATTGTATATTTTGCAGTAATATATCAGCATGATTAAAGATTTCAAATTTATATTTCAATGCTAATTTTACTCTCAACCAGTTCTTTAACATATCTCATGAAGTTATATGTCTAGTAAATTTGTGAATGACCCTTAATTTGCAGCAAAAAATAGGCTCCAACTTTTAACAGCTATTACTCGGTCAATTTTAATCGTAGAAAAACGGGACTTTTTTTGCCTTAATAATCAGTGTAACAGGAGAATTTTACTAAATATAACTTATAGGACCGGGGGACCGTATAAAAATTTAGATTCTGTAATTCTTCACTAAATTGTTTTTTCGCTTCAAAATTTATTTATCTTAACTCTTCACTTAATTTTGACCACTTTTGTAATTGCACTGTATACTGATACACACATTGTATACTGATAGTAGAAATTTTTGTTTAAAGTTTAGCAAATTGTTGTGCATAATATATGTTTTGTAAATACTGAAGTGTTTTTTCAAGTAAAGTACTGCATTGAGTTTTTATATATTTTTTCTTATGATAGTCAAATATATATATAGGCTTGTAATAATACAAAAGAATTCATATATGGTTTTTAATTTTAATTATATTTGAGTGTACACGTATTTAATCTCGTATGCTTAATTAAGTTGCATTTATGAATTTAAAATATAGAAGCTTTAAAATTATTATCATTATTATTTTAATTGCAGGTATAGTAGTTTGTAATTTAGGGAATGTTTTGGTTAAATAATTAAAGTTATTCATGTATATTTATTATCTTTTTTGTACTTATTATTCCTATGGTTTCATAAATGTTAATGAAAAATAGAACTTTATTTTTGAAGTGGTGAGCTTTTAACTGCAATAAAAAATAATTAATGTACTAAATTTTGTATATATACTTTATGTTTCAGAATTCGTAAATTACTTTTATTCTGTTTAGAAGTACCATATAACTCTGTAAATATTTATTATAGATTTTTTTTATAATTTTAAGAAGCTATATTTTCGTGATTTCGTAACAGTTAATAAAATTACTTTATAAATACCGAATCGTAGCAATTATAATTAAGTCAATTTGTTCATGCTTATGAAAAAAGATACAAAGTTTAGTCAAATATTGTGCATGAGTCCTGGGTTATTAAGGAAATCATTATCTTAAATCACTTTTTTTTTATCTACCTAAAATGTTTTAAAGTATTTTAGAATGGGAAATTGGCTGTCTAGCGTTTTCTTAAATTTTTGAAACCACTCCACGATAAAAATTAATGCTGTAAACGTTTTTTTCAAGATTGGAGGACCCGTCGTTGTGAAAGTTAGGACGGAAGAAAATATTCACGGCAGAACTTTCTTGGCCGTATCTGAAGGAGGCCGTGGTTACACTCAATATATTTAACCTCCTTCTTTCGCATCAATACTGATATTATATATATTTTTATAATTTTAAGAAGCTATATTTTCGTGATTTCGTAACAGTTAATAAAAACACTCAATATATTTAACCTCCTTCTTTCGCATCAATACTGATATTATATATATTTTTATAATTTTAAGAAGCTATATTTTCGTGATTTCGTAACAGTTAATAAAATTACTTTATAAATACCGAATCGTAGCAATTATAATTAAGTCAATTTGTTCATGCGAGAGGTAAAAAATTGGCCCCGATTTAGAGAAATTGCTTATAGTGCCATCTATCGCTGCGATTTTAAACTAAAATAGAGAATCGCAGTAGAAATCTCCTGACATCTCAACCCTCCTACAAGAATCTTTTTAATCTGTATTCTCCGTTCTTGATTTAAGAGTATTCAATAAAGAAACGTTTTTAATTCATGTACATAAAGGTTATTTATTTATTTTTTTTGTGTGTGTGTGATATTTACGTCAACTTTACTTTTACGTAAGTTTAATATCCTACCCTAAATAAGCATGACATTATGCAATAAAACACTGTGTACATTTATCATCCATTTAAATATTATTAAGGCCTCCTAAAACCTTATAAAATAAATTAGCTGTAAATTATGGAAAGACTATACGACAACCAATTATATTTTTTAAATTGTAATTTTTACGGTCAAAAGTAGCGATATTAAAGTACATAATAATTAATATAATTTTCAGAATATTTTTTGTAGTTACTAGAAATTAGAGTGTAAAAAAATCATGATTTAAAAAAAAAATCGGATTTTTAAAAATTTAAATCAGATTTTATGATTTTTTTCCAACGTTCAAATATCGAATAGCTACCAAGAGTTTTAGGTTTCCAAAACAATTAAACCTCTAATTTCTATGTTTTTACACTTTAATTAATAAAATTATAATTATTATTTTGTAATTACTGAAATTATAAAAACTGCAAATTAGTAGTTTCATTGGTTAGTAGTTAGTAGCATACAATAGCATTATACACATTAATATTTTGTAATAAATATGTAAAACTATATTAAATATTAATGATATTTGCATTTATTAAAAGTCTTAATAACTGCATGTAATCTTTAATTGTTAATACTACTTAAAATTAATAATTATTAAACAATTAACTCTCTAATTAGGAACATAATATACATATTTATGCTTTAATTACTAAAATGATAATTAGTAATTTAGTTTTCATTCTAGAAAGAAAAAGGGGCAGGATTCTAGTTCTAAAAATGGGCACCATTTCATGAGGAAATATGTCACTAATGTGTTTAGTAACGATATACGGAAAAAAAGTATATAATTTTTTAGTATGATAAATAAAGTGTTATTGATTTTAAATAATTTTATGAATTACAAATTGAAAAATACAATTAAATAACAACCTGCTTTAATAATATCCTGTTTTTTCTACAGAAATACAGTTCTATCATTTTTATAAGGTCTTGGGCACATGGATTTAGAAATACTGTGGAATGAGAAAGTTTTTTGCAAGAAATCTCTAGCTATAACTACAGGTGAATGTCACTATTTAAAAAAAAAAAAAAAACAGGGTGAGTTTTATCAATTTTAAAAGGGGCACTTAAAAAATGGCCTAGAGGAAAAGGTAAGTAATTACAGAATTAAATGAAAACTGCAAATAAGTAATTTCATTAGTTAGTAACACAAATAACAAAATTAACAAATATTATTTGCAGCTCGTTTTGCATTTCTACTTAGAAAAATTATTGTTAATCGCAAAAGTATTCAGCCTATACTGAAGAAGCTTCTGTTGTGCTTAACATTTTTAAACCAATTAGCTCTTATTTTCTTAATAAATTCTTTTAGAATAATTGTTGAGCAGATGATGTTCTTTCATTCTTCTTTAGCTCCAATATTTGCTATAAATTTATTATTCCAAAAGTAGAATGAGATAAGATTCTGGCTGTTTATTTTTTTACATTCAGAAATTTATTATACTAATTATATATACTAGAATGAATAATTTGATTACTTAAAGGAAATTATGACATTGCAAACCATATTAGATTTAAATATCATTTTTAAATGAAATGCTTTTTATGTCATAAAAACTCTCCTCTTTACAAACTTATAGTACATAATTTTTTACAATACTCAGGAATTAAGCTTAGAAACAATTATTTAAAACTTTTTTTTTTGTTTATTCATAAGTTAAAATACTTGTAGAAACATTCTAAATTATGTTCATCTTAGATTTTAATACATTTTTATGTCATTTTATACATTTAGAAAATTTATGATTTTAATCAATGATTTTTTTTTTTAAATCAGTTGATTAAAATCACGATTTAATTGCTAATTTAAATCAACTGATAAAAATCGTTGACACCCTACTAGAAATTATATAGATATAAATAATAACAATTAATGGTAATATTAATAATATAAGGTGATTCAAAATAGACTCCCTTACTTTAAAATTCGATAACTCATTTACTATAATCTATAATACTGCATTGTTAAAACATTTTTTGTGAAATTACAGAGAGTCTACTGGTAATCCATTATCTTAAGTCTTATGTAAAATTACAGAGATTAGAAAAACAGAGATTCTGTTAAATAACAGAAAAAAATAATTTACATCGTAATTTGCATTGTAATTTACAGGTAAATTTACATCGATAAAAATACACAAGATTCTGTAAAATTATTTAGATTTTTAATTTTTAATGCTTTTTTTTTTTAATTAGAGAAGTTTTGAACTTTGAAGAATTAGAATTTTTCGAGTAAATTTGAACTACTGTACCCTTTAAATTTTAGAAGATTTGTTTCTAGTCGGCGCAGGATTTGATCCCGAGTTCTCGTGGTTGGAGATAAACTAGAAGCCGTACTGTTTGGCTCAGGCAAGAAAGACACTGGAACTGGTGTTGGCTCGATTCTGTTTCCAGGGTAATTGGCCAGTCGACTTTATTTTAGGGCAGTGCGACTTTTTTCTCGTGCAGTTGGTCATTCCGAGAATTATCGCAGCCTTTTTTGTCTTTCCGCTCCTGTTGACGAAGTTCCTTCCCTAACAGTTTTGGAACCTTCGAACGCAGGAAATCTACTCAGGGTTTTTCTTGTCTCAGCCACACATTACTGTATGCAAAGGATGTCTTCTATGATTCAGCGGGGGGGGGGGGGGGGAAATCTATTTTATTTTAATATTACCAAGCTTCATGCATTTGGTGAATTAAATAACTGCAAAGTGACTGTCGATAAAAATCCCCGCTGACTGCGCAGAAACGAATTTTCGCTATCTAAACAATTCTAATCCTTAATAAAACAATTTTTAAACCAAATATTCTTCTTTAATACTTCCAGGGCCCGACTTAGGCTATGGGGGGCCCCGGGGCAAAAACCATTAAGGGGGGGGGGGCTTCTATTTATTTATAGAATTTTTTTGGGAATAATGTGCAAGTAGCTAGTACTAAACTTTATACATATTGTAAGTATGCGTAAATTTTGTACCCGGTACTGCTCACATCTGTATACAGAGTATCACAAAAAATGGTCACAATTTTAACAAAAAAATGCTAGTAGGATAATATAGTAGAAAAAAGGATAAGTTGGTTGACACGAGTATTTCTTTGCAAACATCGCTTATCTACGTACGTTATAAGATGTCTAAAAGAAAATGCCTCAAATGGGTGATAATGGATGGTTTTAACTTGCCAGAAAATGTTAATAAAGAATTTCTTTTGAAAACAATGGAATACTAAGTTGTCATAATAGAATTTTAATCATTAGTTTTCTAATCATATAGAGTTTGTTTTTTGCATGGGTGGCGGGGGTACTGGAAGCAGAGAAGGGAAGGAGGACTGCACTCCCTTCTTAAATGTTTGAAAATATATGAATTTTCGTTACTTTTGGCTAATTTTAATCATTTGGCACCTTTTAATGAAAATCTTGATTACTCTCATGGGGGACCCCTAAAAGGGGGGCCCCGGGGCAGCTGCATAAGTCGGGCCCTGAATACTTCTAATAAAATTGTAAAAGAATTTTAAAAGTGTGTATTTTGAATTACAGGTTATAACAAAAATAAAAATATCTTTAAATAAGGACATAGAAATCCCTACGGGGAATATGATATAAGAGAAGGAAAATGTCCTTAAAATGACGACCGAGAAACTCAATCGAATGCCGAACTTAACCGAGATCTTGCGTAAATTTATAGAGAATCCCGGTTCTTTTTCTGTGTTTTTATTGACATTTTTAACAGTGTACAAAGGAAAAACATGTCTGTGAGTAACGCTGACGCCAAATTGGCGGTTCTAACAACCTGGCAATAAATTTCACCTTTATTAAGGGGTCTCAGGTCTCAGGGCTTTTAAAATTGAAAAAAAAAAATGAAAAAATATACCATTTTCAACATTATCTTAAAATGTAAAGGATTTTAAATCACAATTTTTATTGAGCTGGAAGATATAAGTGCGTTCTTTCATTTTATGTACTTAAAAATTGCAAGATGCAGATTTAGCATTTACAGGGAGCTCCGAACTGTGAGATATTTGACGAGCAAAAAATTGGTATAACAGCTTACGCGCACGATTACAAAATAAACATTGCAATTGGAATGAAAATGTTGGTGCCTACTTATACTTCAGATAGTAATAATTACCCTGAACCTAAATAAATTCGTATTTAAAGCATTTTTACATTTTTAATACAAAGTTTTATTTAGCTAATACAAAATTTTGAAAATTTCAACAACATAATCAACTAAAAAAAATATTTTTTTGAACAATAAAAAGGAAATTTTAGGTTCAATTTATACAGATTAACATAAAACGTATGTTTTGAAAATTTTACGGGAAAATATTCAGAAGTTTTTGAGATAACCTGCGCGTTATCCCCCAAAACGTCATTTGGAGAAAAAGGACTTCAAAGTTTCGGAATCGCCACTTCAGCTATTGAGCGGATATAATTCTAAAGGCTATAACTTCTGTTGTAATACGAATTTCAAGGAAACAATTACATATTAAAATGTTCAGAAAAAGTAGGAATTTAACATCTAAAAAAATTAAAATTTCGAAAATTTTGAAGCTTTAAGAGTCCTTGTTTGTAATTAAAACAGTATAAATAATTCGGAATTTGTTTTTTGTCGTAATATTACATAACTAAATTTACAAACGAAAAAAAACAACTTCACAAATAAATAAATAAAACACGAATTTAACAGATATGTAATCGAACTGCATGCTTCGAACACTGAAATAACTAGAATTACAAAGGTTGCTATAACTATTGAAACGTTTCGCGATTGACCGTTAGCATGCGGGTAATACGAATGTACCAAAACTGCTTTTTGGTAAAGTTGGTTCACAATTTAAGAAAATATACTAAATACAAAAAAAAAAAAAAATGTATTAGCATTTTCAAATTAAAACAATTTTTATCTATATCTTGTACGTCGTGCATTGTATCGGACATCTTTAACGTGGTGTGGTGCTTCTGATAAGGGCGGTAGCGTGGTAGTTCTCTTCAGAGGCGTAAATGATAAGTATTTAGTTATGAAGAATAAAAAGATTTTATTCGCATTAAACACAAAGGTTTTCTGGACTAAATATCAGCATTATGTACACAACAAAAAATAAGTTGAATAAAAGTCTTTGATGCTAACAAAGTTAGTGACGGGACAAGGTAATCAAAGTCCTGAATTACTGGTTAGATAGTTCAGCAATATTAAAGAGTCTCCGAGATTCTATTCATCTACTCTTTATAAAATGTCACTATGAAGAGTTAAGGAACTCTTTTCTCCGCTGACAGCCTGCCGCTGTATTTCACTGCACGGCTATTTCCCGCCGCGAGAATGAATGTCTCTTTCACCCTCGGACTATACCTCCGAGAAAAATTATATGAGTGATCTCCGAGAGATTTATCTCTCGTACCAGGTAAAGACCTGTGAACCTTCACTCTCTTGAGTCCAGAAGCTAACTAACTTTTCTCAGCATGGATCTCCTATATCCTCTCATTTCTCTCCGAAAAACAATAGAGAGTTTTTTAGCCACTAGCGATGCTTTGCTGTCAAAATCATCTGCTCCTTGCTCTGCGATAAGCTCGCCTAGACCAGCCCACTTTTTTGAGCTCGTTACCCCGCTGGTCGACTGAGCGTGGGAAAGCACATATTCGTTTCACTATGCCGGCGTATGAAAGGGGCCCCAGGTGGTCCATGCTTTATTCTCGCTGTCTTCAAAGTGCCATCTTCTAAGATGAATTATGAATGACCTGTTCCTTTTTATCTCACCGTCTAAAGTGGGAACTTAGAAATTTTGAGTGTTTTTAGGAAACACGTGGATTTTCCTATCTAATGATTTTGTTTTACTTTGAGGGATTTTTATGCTGAATATTGTAAATAGTTTGAAGTTCCACAGTGGATTGTCTGATTTTGGATTACCTGGTAAATGCAAAGATGAAATAAGTGAAAATTTATCAGATAGTTCATAGGGTTTTTTTATGCAGTAATTTAAGAAATAGTTCAAATCTTCGTCACTAGAAGGGTACTGCAATGCGTAAGAATCCTTAAACTAACGAATAAAACTGCCTCAAAAGTATTTCAGATTTACTTTATATTCTATTTAACTTTTGAAACGTGAAAAAAGTGCTTATAAATTGAAATTTTCGAGTTAATTTCAGCATTTTTGTAGTTTGAAACAACTTTTTTAGGAAAATGCATTACTGTTCTATAAGATTAATTCTAAATGAAATACAATTAACAATTACCATGTAATGCAATATTATAACAAATGCTTTATGTAAGTATTTGAAACATACACATTAAATTTGTAACATCCAATGATGAACAAAATACACTAGCGCGAGAAAAGGATTAAGGATTGACATTAAGTACATAGGTGCCAAATAATACATATTTTGAAAACCATTATTTATAATCTATCTATAGCAATATTTCTTTTATTAAATCTCAGAATTCTGTGATTAAATAATGCGAAAATTACTATTAGCAGTGGCACTTAAAATCTGCAATCCTTGGAATCTATCATATTCCACCATCGTCACCAATCACATTTTCAGCATGGCCATTAGAATATATTTTAGTATTGTCATTGAGTAATGTAGTTTTTGCGATAAACATAAAGGACAACTCTGAGCGGCAACGAATAAAAACACCTATGCAATTTTTCTCTACACATATGGGTCTATCATCAAGGATACGTTTAAAACAAAGAAAAGTATTAAGAAAGAAAAAGTGGACTTATAAAGTGCTGCGAGTTGAAGACAAGCAAAGTTTTCTATGTTTAGCTTAGGGTAGTTTTTTTTTAATTTTCCTATTCAATTACAATCGCTGATTAGCCACCTAATTATGAATTTTCTTAACATGACAACGCGATGCTGAAATTTCACAAAATCGAAAGTATCATAATTCAGCGCATTTTTTGTCGCTAGAGAATGATAATTTTATAATTTTGCTATTTAGAACGTGGAATACCTTTTTTAAATACAACATAAATATAACAGATATAATTATATTTGTAATACAAATAAAAACAAAAATAACAATAATAAATAAATAAACACAACGGTATAAAAAGTTAAATTTCGTAACTTTTACAAAAAATAACTATTTTGACTTAATTTTCTTCTAAAATGACGACGAACAAGTATTAAAGTACTTTTGCATGATGAAATTACCTCTAAGATCAATAAATCAGTCATTGAACAACGATAAGAGGAGGTATCCTGTATATTATACTTACTTTGTAATTTCATAGGAAATTATGGCAACTTTTTGCTGTAAATTTTAAAATGTTACCCCTACTTTCAATTTCACAACATATTTGCTCATTTTTTGTAATAATTTCATTTTTTTTTAATTAATGATGATGGTGATGAAAAATACATACTCAGATCTTCGAAATCTATTTCAGCTTTTCTGATCGGCAAAGTGCTATTCCTGCTTCCCCGCAATTCATAATTCTCCACTTTCCTTCAAGGGGAGAAAAAGCAACACAATTCTTATTATCGCTCAACCATGTATCAGGTTCTCTATTGTCCCAGTTAGTGTAATTTAATGGACTTCCATCTACCCACATGAAAGATTCTGAAAATAAAAATTATGTGTGAATAAAAAATATTTCGAATACTTGGTTTATATATATATATATATATATATATATATATATATATATATACAGTAAAATCCGGATATAACGCCCTTCCGGGGGACCGGGCTAGAAGAGCGTTAAAAGCTGGAAAGCGTTAAATGCGCGAGAAGGTTTTCGGCATTTTAAAATTGAGAATATTAGATTAAATAATGCGGGGAATCATTTTTGTGTATTATTTCAAATAGAAACTCCACAGCATAGGTACAAAAACATTTCCTTCATTTAAAACATCACAAATTTACATAGTGTTTACAAAGTGTGTTATTATTTCAAGTCAGAATAAGTAAAAGAGCATTAAAACAAAGTTGTTAGCATTAAAACAAAAGCTACAAAATATATTTAACATTTCTAATAGGAACCTTTATCCTTATATTAAACAGAAAATAAAATTATGAAAGAAACTAATAATAATATTTTGTTTAAAAAAAAAATGTAACATTTGTATTTTGAGCACCACTATGAGGACTACAAACATTCACTTACTGTTTATTCTGTTTTAGAGAAAAACTCTTCGAGTTTCGTCTGACGGGTGGACGAACGACCACATAAAAGAGCGTTTTCTGCTCTGTTTATGTGCCTGGGTACACGACATTTCGGTCCCGACACTTCGGTCCCGCCATTTCGGTCCCGCCGTTTCGGTCCCGAGACATTTCGGTCCCTGGCCATTTCGGTCCCGAGACATTTCGGTCCCTGGCCATTACGGTCCTGAGACATTTCGGTCCCTGGCCATTTCGGTCCCTGGCCATTTCGGTCCCTGGCCATTTCGGTCCCGAGACATTTCGGTCCCTGGCCATTTCGGTCCCTGGCCATTTCGGTCCCCAGCCATTTCGGTCCCTGGCCATTTCGGTCCTTAGCCATTTCGGTCCCTTGTCATTTCGGTGCCCACCACCTTATAACTCGTATTCTAATTGTCGTGGGCCGCCAAACGCTGTAATTTAAACATTATTTGGGACCTTTTTAAATTTTTTTAACACCCCCCACCCCCCAAATTAAAAAAAAACTGAATATAACAGTCCGATAAATTTAAACTTTTATAACTCGTGATAATGAAATCACAGCGAGCTGAAATTTGTTTGATTGAACAACGTGATATAATTTTACAGGGGACATTGTCTTTTTATTATTATTATTACTTAACAAAATGGATTTTTTAAGTTTTATTATTTGTTATTAATATTAGGTATTTTATATATACTATAAACTGACATAGATGATTTTTTGGTTGTTTTCATACGTTTTTTAGAACCTTTAAATTATCATCATTAATTAAATAATTTAAAAAACTGTTCTTATTTTTTCTCCTTCTTACAATTAGATTAATAATAAATGTCTTCAATAATTCAATTGGACACTTATAAGCTATTGTAGGTAAATATTTCCTCAAATCATTCTTCTACATCCTCCCCTTTAATAATTCAGAAATGAGATATATTTATTGAAGCAAAAATATTTAATTTTTCTTATTACTTTTATAATACAAAGTTATAATTTTGTTTTCATAAGTTACTTTACCATTATAAACATTGGGAAAACAATAGTGATTTGGTAATTAGGTGTGCCAGGAAAAATATTTTGTTGTCAGAAAACTCCACCCACCGCTTCATTTTTTTAAAAATAATTATTGGTTGCATTTTTAACAGTCTTCTCACCCATTGCAGACGATTTTTGTGAACTAATTTTATTGAAACTGGGCCTATTTTTTATAATAAGATGATTATTTTTTATTTTATGTAATAGTGTAAATATTATTTTAATTAATTTTATTTTCAATTTTTAACTGACAAAACTAAGGTTTTTAGGTGCGTTCGTAATTATATAAATACGTAGCACCTATAGTCGTCGTTCAGTCCGTCCGTCTGCCCGTCTGTCTGTCCGCATATAACAGAGCAAAAACAACCCAACCGAATGGTCTGAAATTTTAAATATATGATTGTTGCATAATTTTGTCGAGCCATTTCAAATTTTATGGATATCGGATGCATAGTTTAATTACAGGGATTGTCAAAAGTTTTTCTTTACATTGCGGCCAATGGGAAAAATTATTGCAAGTGCACTTTAATGATGTTACAGCCTTCCGAATGGTCTGAAATTTTCAATATATATAATTGTTGCAAAATTTTGTCGAGCCATTTCAAATTTTATGAAAATCGGGTGTATAATTTAATTACAGGGACAGTCAAAAAATTTCCGTTACATTACGGCCAATGGGAAAAAATTATTGCAAGTGCATTTTAATGATGTTACAGCCTTCCGAGTGATCTGAAATTTTAAATATATAATTGTTACAAAATTTTGTCGAGCCATTTGAAATTTTATGAAAATCGGTGTATAGTTTAATTACAGAGACAGTCAAAAGTTTTGCGTTACATTACGGGGAATGGGAAAAAATTATTGCAAGTGCATTTTAATGATGTCACAGGCTATGCACTCATGAAGTGCAAAAAAAAAAAAATTCAGTACAATATGGGGTGCAAAAAATAATTATAAAACTAGTTATAGTACGAACGCACCTCATTTGCCACGTTTGACGAGCAATTTCCAACTTGTTTGTATTTGTCGTTTATTTATTGATTTTTATCTTACCTTTTCCTCCCACTTTCCCAGTAAAAAAATTTAATAATTTTTTTATTTTAGTTGTATTATTAATTATATTAATAGTTTTAAATTTCGGTGACTTTAAATATAAAATAAATAAACATGTAAAAGATAAATTTCAGTTTATAACTACTATATGATAAATTGAATATAAAATGATGTATTGAGTTTATTTTAAAGTAAAAAAATGCAATGTATATTAATAATGTTATTAATTTAATAAATTAAGGATACATTAAATAAAAAATATATTTAATAAAATATTAATTCAATTTTTATACTAAAATTCCTAACTTTTTTGAGAATTAATTAATAGCAATTGTTAGTAGCAATTATTAATAGCACTTAAAGTTTTTATTCAAAAGTTTTAATTTATAATTTCCAAAAAATAATATAGGAATTTTTTGAAAAATCAGTCAAAAACATAAAGTCTAAGTAATAATCAATTAATTAATTAAACATAATAATAATAATAATAATAATAATAATAATAATGCAACATTGTACAAATACGTAAAAATACCTTTTAACAGTGTTAGGTGATATTATGCAGATTTTAATTTTTTAAGTACAGTTATAATTTACAATTCGCAAAAAGTAAGGAATTATTAATTAATTATAATTAAAGAGCAAAAATAATATTATAAGCTAACTAATAAATGAATAAACAACATGTTTATCTTCAGAACCCTTATCACTTTTATACATCCTAATGAAGTTAATAACGTTATAATAACCGAAAATTAAAAAAATATATATTTGCATTTACCCTATAAAAACTATTATATAGTTCATGTAATAGTTTTTAAACAAGCAATTGATAAATTAGTTATCTAAACAATTAATAATTAAAATAATTTTGAATTGATAAATACGTTTAATAAAAACAATTCAATTTTTGAATTTTTTTTTTTTTATTTACTTAACAATATAACTATGAGCGTTTTCAACTTGTCGTGCAAGTTAAATTCATGCTGTATCAAATTTATTGCAAACTAACGGCAAACAAGTAATCAAAAATACTGCAAACTTACTGCAAAGTAGTAATCTTTCCATATCACACTATAAGTTTAACCCCTTCGAAGGGGTCAATAGACCTGATCAGGTCTATTGATGCGAAAGCGCCGTCAGAAGGCGCATGCATAGGTTTTATCACCATAAACAAGTTTAGGTAATATTTGTACTTTTCATTTCGAGCATTTTTTGGTATTTAATAAGTATAGCGTTTAGAAAAAACGGTGCCTACCGAATAAAATTTCTGCAATTTCTGCCGTATGTGCTGATTCTCATTGTTGTTGAGTCTCTCAACAGAGAGATTTTTTGCTTTCGTCACTTTCGTGAATTAAAGACAGTCTTGCCATCAGTTTCACAACAAACTACTCATGCAAGTGGGTGATGGTATACCTTGCGGGAGATTTGCTGCGAATTTCTCAATTCAAATTTGTCACCGCAAGATAATATCAGAAAAAATCAAACTTTCTGCTAATGTTCATGCTATCTGGGTTACCTCAAAAATTTCCATGGGGAGCGCGGCGGATCGCATGAACGGCTCATGCGATTGACACTTATGTGAAATCATTATCCAATATCTATTACAGCACAAATTCTTAATTCAATGGCAAGAAATTAAACATGAAAATTGCTGTTTTACACTTAACCACTTGGCCTTAACTTTATTGTAGGCAAATGTTATGTAATATGAAACTTGATTTAACCCATTCGCTGCCAAAACTAAAAATTTTCAAATTTTTTGTTGAAGGTCGTTTGCCAGCACAAATTCAGAAAGATAAATTTCGCTTTACTAATACAGCGAAATTTCTGCCAATAAATGAGGCATTTTTTAAAAATTCTAAAATAGTAGTGACAAAGTAATCAATAAATTAAAGACACGAGTATACTCGTGAATAACAGCGAATGGGTTAATTAAATTTAACTCTTCAGTATGCGCTCAGCTTTTTACATCATAAGTGAATCTTTTTCACTGGTAAATATTAATGTAACTTGAATGTATTATTAGTTGCAGTTATAGAGATTGGCCTTATATTTTTTATCCATGCTTTTTTTTAAATTAAGAAATTAAATAAGGATATACCTAAATTCTTAAGGTTACTCGAAATACTTCTATCATATATACACAGTCAAGACAAGATTCCAAGGACTGGTAAAAAGCTTCATTTTAGACAGGCTTCCATGTAAAGAAGTGTAATTAATTATACTTCTAAGATGCACTACCTCAATAAGATCTATTGTTCGTTTCGCAGGGATTCTGGAACTCTTCCGTTTGAGACAGGATTCCATTATCGAAAGATTCCGCTTTCACAGGTTTCACTATGCTTCACTAAAGAAGGGTGAAAATCCCCTTTTCAGACAGGTTTTCAGCAAATTTAATTGTATCGCAATTCATATTAAGACCATGTAACGCTTACGTTAAAGACAGGATTCTGTTAAAGACAATAACTATTTTGACAAGTTTTATTCTATTCATATGATATAAATAAGTATATTTATATAAATACACAAAACTTTTAAAAATGGAACCTGCCTATAACGGAGTTCTGTCTTAAACAGAAATGTTCTATAGTGCTACGGAAAAGAATACTATACAAATACACCAAATAACACGGAAACCTGTGTAAAACGGAATTTTCCACCAATATTTACAATTTCATCTTGACAGGTTTTACTATATATATAACATGAAGGGAAAATTCTGGACCCCCCCCCCCCGAAACGATATCCTGGCTACGCCACTGCATGTCGCCCCGGTTTTTTAAGCCATTAAAGATGAAAAATGCCGTGTGGCCACAAAAAAGCACCGGCTGACTAGAACAAAGAGAGCACGAGTAGAATAATTCTTCTATCTGGATATTTATTTAGCATAATCAAATGGGGGAAGCCAGGACATCTACACTTGACATATATATATATACATGTATAATATTCTTTTGAATGAATAACATATAGATATCAAGAAAAGCCAAATATGTTTTCTAAATTTCCAAATTTCTTCATTGTGATATATTTATAAAATTTCTTAATTTAAAATGAAATTTTACGCAAAAGTGATTCACTATACATTACTATTTTGAGATTTTATGTTATTTTTTTGTATTTTCATTTTTATTTTTTATTTGTCATATTAAAACAAATTCTAAGTATATAAGTCAAATAAATAACAAAGAAATATTTGAAATACAGAATTAATTTTAAATACGAAAAGAATATTTTATGACAATAGAAATTTTAAAATTTTGATTTATGTTTATTGTGCTCGTAGTTTTTGAATGTAATAAGCATATAAAAGTCTTAAATATATTAAAAAGGATTTGTAATTGTTGCAAACCACTTCACCGTCGACAGGTATGGGGAAAAAGTGCTTTTATCCCCGAGTTATCTCGGGGCAAACGGTGAAGTGGTTCAAAATTAAAAATATTTTTAAACTTGTCATTCGACACCGGTAGAAATAGCGGTAATATTATTGTTACATGTAAAAAGATTAATGCAAACTTTTAAATAGTTTTTCAAAAAATAGTGAATTAAAATAATTATTAAAATAAAATAGAAAGTTCTAGTCTGTTCCGGTGCAGAATTAAAAAAATAATGTGTCTTTATCACAATTCCATGTTAAGAACCCCCTTTTTAAAAAATATGTAAAATGCAATACATTTAAAATTGATGCGCCGTTAAATAATAGGATAAAATAAAGATTTGTAAAAATATTTGCAGATTTTTTCTTTATTAATCACATAGTGTGCAAATTATATACAATTGGATATGTGCATTTTGGCATGGGCATTTGCATATGAAAATTAAAGCTCGACTTATAAATATTTTTAAATTGTCTGGCCTTTATATTTATGATAGACTAAAATATGAGGAGCTTCTATAAAGAATCCACAGAACTCTCCCTTCCCCCACTCCTGAAAACGATTACTTCTACCATATAAAATTTGCACGGGGTGCTACAATTTGATTGCGAGTTATAAGTGTTTGCGGTTTTCGGGCCCTTATATTCGGTTATACTAAAATTTCAAGGGTTCAGTTAAAAAATCTTATAATGTACCTCCTTTTTTAAAGATTACGTTTACCGTACAAAATATGAGTGTGATTACGATAATTACAGAGAGAGTTATAAATGTTTTAATTTATCAGGACCTTATACTTAAGATACACTAAAATATATAAAAAGTCAACAGAGCCCCCCCCCCCCCTGCCTTATAAAACGATTATGATTATCATAGGAAATTTGTATGGGCTGCGACAATTTTGATCTGTGTTATAAGTGTTTGCGTTTTCGAGTCCTTATATTCAAGTTATACTAAAATTTAGGGAGTTCAGTTAAAAAAATTGATAATGTCCCTCCTTTTATAAAGATTACGTTTACCATACAAAATATGAGTGTTTTGCGATAATTATAGATCGAGTTATAAATGTCTTAATTTATCAGACCCTTATACTTATGATACACTAAAATATGGAAAATGTCAATCCCCCCCCCCCTTGTTTTTTAAAATGATTACCATACGAAATTTGTGTGCGTTTACTAAAATTTTAAGGCCTTTATTTAAAAAACTCTACAATGTCCCCTATAAAATTGTCACCTATTTCAAGTGCACAAAATTTCAGCTTGCTGGAGAAGGGACCGAAATATCTCGGGACCGAAATGTCTTGGGACCGAATTGTCTCGGGACCGAAATGTCTTGGGACCGAAATGTCTCGGGACCGAAATGTCTTGGGACCGTTGTCTCGGGACCGAAATGTCTTGGGACCGAAATGTCTCGGGACCGAAATGTCTTGGGACCGAATTGTCTCGGGACCGAAATGTCTTGGGACCGAATTGTCTCGGGACCGAATTGTCTCGGGACCGAAATGTCTCGGGACCGAATTGTCTCGGGACCGAAATGTCTCGGGACCGAAATGTCTTGGGACCGAAACGGCGGGACCGAAATGGCGGGACCGAAACGTCCTGCTTCCTATGTGCCTTAATATATCTTCATGTGAAGCGGCGGTTTCTACTGAAGCGGTGTATAGGCGGATAGTGCTAAAAGCTTCCATTGCTTCAGCTATCGTTAGGATGCGCTCTTGAACATCGCCATAAGCAACTTCATCGGGGTCCTCTTCTTCTGCGACATCCTCTACAGTGTCCCCTATAATGTCGTCAATGCTCCTAACGTTGCTTGTGATAACGTCTTTATCAATGTTAAGATAGTTCTGAAGGCTGTGTGCGTTTTCTGCAAGATGTCCGCAAACAGCTTGCCAGTCCTCATCGTCTATAGGATCCGACCCCTCTTCAGCCGCATCCATATCGTCGTCGGCGTCCATTATGAAGCCTGCCTTTTTATTGCAATTTTGAATTATTTTATGTTCGATTGCATCCCAAGTATCGCTAAGATAGTTAATGGCGTCGAGAAGAGTTACAGAAGATCGACTACTTTCAATTTTCATTTCATGTGGAAATCGTTTCATTACACTGTAAAAAAAATCTGTAAAGTTACTAAAGTTTTTCTAGGAAACTGGGATTCCTAGAACTTTTTATGTAACGGCAACAACAAAAATCCCTGTAACACCAGGAATTTTTGTTGTTGCCGTTACATAAAAAGTTCTAGGAATCCCAGTTTCCTAGAAAAACTTTAGTAACTTTACAGATTTTTTTTTACTGTGTATAGGTTTGCGATAATGTTGTTTTAAATCCTTTATGATCCCTTGATCCATCGGTTGAAGTATGCTTGTGGTGTTTGCAGGTAAAAATTCCAGAGAGACGTTTGAAATATCTGGTATTTCTTGGGGATGCGCTGCGCAATTGTCTACGAATAGTATGACATGCCTATTTTGCTTTCGCACCTCGACATCAAAATCAGAAACATATTTAATTAACTGGGGACCCGTCATCCAAGCCTTACGTTGATGTGCATAGTTACAGGGCAATCTTTTGATGTTCTTGAAATAGCAAGATTTGGCCGATTTTCCAATCACCACAGGCTTGCGTTTGTCGCTCCCATCGGCGTTGGAACAAACAAGCAGTCACACGTTCTTTATTGAGCTTCCCTCAATGGCACTGCTCATCTTTTAACATTAAAGATTTATCAGGCATCGCTTTAAAAAATAGGCCAAATTCGTCGGCGTTATAAATATCACAATTGGCATAGTTTTTGATAAGCCTTGGTAGACTGTTCTTTTTACAAAATTCTGCATTTTCTATGTTCACGGCAGCGGATTCTCCGCAAATCTTCTTGTACACAATGTCGTGGCGATTTCGAAATCGGTCTAACCACACATTAGATGGAGTAAAATCTTCAATTCTGAGTTTGGGCTACTTCTGCAGCATTTTCTTTAAATATAGGTACGTTACAGTGTCTTGACTCAAGAAACCACTCATACATAACTTTTTCTAAAATCTTCCTATTTTCCTGTTTTCACCCTCTTTTTCTTTGAGCCGCTAATCGCAGCATTTTTTTTCAATATCTTTTCTGTTTTGAAGAAGAGTCCGAAGAGACGACGGCGCGATATTCATAGATAACGCAAAATCTTTCTGGCTCAGAATAGGTGATTTTTTGTCATAATTTTTAGAATTTCTAATTTTTTTGAAACTGTGAGCGTCTTTCTTTTCCTACGCTTAGCTTACAGGTTGCACCTAATTGGAGTCGGCAGCGATGCTACTTACTTATGTGTAAATGAAAAAAGCGAAAACAGTTTGCGCGAAGTAAGAGACAGACAGGTGCTACTGAGATGGACCGCATAAATTTTGTTCTCTGATCCAATGAGAAAAAAACCGCCGCGTCGGCTGATTTTTTTTTTTTTTTTTACATAGTCTTTGGGCGTTGGCTGGCTGCCAATTCCACGTATCTTCTCTCTCTCTCTCTCTCTCTCTCTCTCTCTCTTTGTACAGGCGAGAAAATGAGAGCTCCTGATGTAAACCAAAACACCAAAGCGTAATATCCGGGATTTCTTTGTTCAAAGGACCAATAAAAAGCACGTTAAAAGCGGGAAAGCGCAAAAAGCGGGGAGCGTTAAAAGCGAGGAATTTTTACATTGTTCTTATGGGTATGGCTCAAGAGGTCGGGACAAATGAGCGTAAAAAGCGGGAAAGCGTTTTAAGCGGTGAGCGTTATATCCGAATTTTACTGTATATATATATATATATATATATATTGTAAAGATAAAATGTAAAAAAAATATTATGGTAAAAATATTTAATAAAATATTATAATTGTATTTCAAACATATTCTCACTGGTCAAATCATTGAAAAATATCTATAATGCCGGTAAATTGTAAGTGGCTATATAGATTATTTTATATCCATTGATAAATTTATATGAAACAGAGGTGTTCAACCTTACGACTCTTCGATCTGCATTTGAGGGGGGGGGGGGGATCTCGGGTAGCACACTGAAATCTAATAGTCCTTCGTTATATAACACATGAGCGAATACAAGAAAAAAGAGCAAGATACAACCGAGGATATTAAAAAATTAAGGACGAAGACAATTTACATGTAAATATTTCATATTTATCTCCAAAACAATATTTTATGTGCATATTACAATTTTCTTAATAAAGTTAATATCAGAGAATTACACTAATTGTAATAGAGATGCGTAAGAGTTACTTTAAAATTCGATTAAGATAGAACTTTTTTTTGTCAGGTGGCATGATAAAAGAACCATACATACGAATGAGCAATTTAACAGGGGGTTATTGTACTAATAGGTGTAAAAATAATCTTTTAAAGCTTTTGTTCTGTGAGTGATACAAATTTGTATAATAAACTGCTCCTTGCGTGTTTGTGATATGACAGTAACCTGTCCAGATAAACAAATAGAAATTTTGGTGGTGCAGTCAAACATTTGTGAAAGTTGTCAAGTTGAAGAAAGCAAGCAAAAAAGCATTTATTCGTCACCAGGGATGAAGTAGAGGGCAGAGGGTATACTGTTGTATATTCTGTATACCTGCTAGTTTTGTTTAAGATCTTACATATACCCTCTGTTTGCTACATAAAGCTATAGCGTGTATTCTGTAGCATATTCCCTCTGCCTATAGAGTATAGTATACACTCTGATTATTTTGCGACTACAGCACTGTTTTTCACTGCTTTCGTAAGAAAATTTGCCAAGGAAAAAGAGAAGCTAAACCCTGCGTGCATTAATACGTCTTGTTCGGGAGAGATTATGGCATCGAAAAGCACATGTGATTATTATTAGTCCTGGTGTTTTGAAGAAGTCAATTTCAATGTTAGTGATCAGGAACGAACTGAAACCCCATCGATGGTTATAAGACGAGGAAATGCAAAACTATTTGGATGCAGATTCGTATCAAATGCAAAAAGAGATCTTTCTGAAGAAATCTATGCAACTTAGCAAACAATTTCCCAGTATTTATAGGGATGCTTTAAGGTGGCCAAAAAGCTCTGCAGTAATTCACAAGAGAAAGCAAATAGTCGTTTTACTATAGGTAGTCATTTATTCCACAACTCAACTTTTATCCGTTCAAAAGTTATTTCAGAGCATCCAGATTTCAGTTTGCAATCCCGTATCTTCATACCACCATAGATACATATATACAGAGAGTGTTCACACATTTTTGTAACGATTTTCACTGTCTCTATGATTTAAATTTAAATGAAATAAAATCTATATAGCTTCAATTTGAAATAGGGTTTAATAATTGTCTGCATCATTAAAAATATTCTTTGCTTTAAAATATCGTTTGAAAATAAACAATGAAGAGAAATACTCTGTGTGTAAAAAAAGCTGTAAAAAGCATGGTTTTAATATTTCCACATATAAAATAAGTGACATAATTAATAAACAAGAAAGAAAAAATCATGCGTCAAGCATAGATTATGAAACACTTTCCAACACATTCAGAATTATGTAACAAAACTGCACCGTTTAAAAAATTAAACTATTATGTCTAATTCAACATATGGAAACGCATAACACATTTCAAAACTCATTTTCAGCTGTTCCCATCTACAATCATAAAATTATCCGAATTTTTTGAGCAGTCCTGTATATGATATATAGATTTATATCTATTAACTACATGCATGCAAAAATTTAGTTCACTTAAGAAATACATGTACTTCAGTTAAAAATTCTCCTTCAGCAATTTCTAATAAGGATAATGGTACGTGAATACTTTTGTGTAGCCCTGCATATGAGGTATAGGATTTATATATAACGAGTAACATGTAAAAAATTAATTAAATTTAAAAGCACATACCGAATTTTAAACCGTACACTCCAGCAATTATTACTCAAAGACAGTACTGTAACCGATTTCTTTTGCGTGTCCCTGTAAATGAATAAAAAATGGTATGAATGCCCTGTTCTAACTTGATCGTAGTGAAATTCAGTGATTTATATCAGTTTCAATACATTTGAAATAGCATAACGTCATTAAAGTACTCTGCAAACGATTTTCACCCATATACCGTATTTTAATGGAATACTTTTGAGTGTCCCTGTAAATGAACTATTAATCCTACATACTTCATATACAATACCAAACATGCTTTGGTAACCCTAAATAACCTTTATCAATTGCATGAAAATCCGAGTATATTTACGGGAGTTAGAGCGTGGACAGACGGCCAAACAAACCGAATGCATAAACACTTTTCAACTTTGTTGTAAAGTGTTAAAAAGGAAAGAAAAGTCAAAGTATACATTTGACTGGTAAAAAGGTAAAAAATGCATACCCAACAAAGATACTTTCACCGCTTATTATATCTAAAGTCGCATCTCTTGTTTTAAAAGAAAATCCAACCTGCCAAAGAACTATCGCAAAATCTTTAAACATCTCTATAGGAACTGTAAAAAAAATTATAAAATCTGATTTAAAGCTAATCAAAACAAAAAACACGATGTTTCACCTCCAAATGCGAAAACATGCCTCTCAGCATAACAGTATGTGCAGATTGTTGTATGAAAATTATTTGGCAGGTGATAAATGGAAATATGTTACGATTGATGAGGCTTATCTGATATATATTTATATGATTGCTATAGTAAAAGATCGATTTCCTCCCAAAAAAGAAGGTAAAAAGTCCTAAAACCCTGGTTCAGAGAAAACAAGGAATGTTTTGCTAAAATTTTTATGGTTATTGCTGGATTTTCTTGAAACGAACACTTAAAGAAAATAGAAAACGAAATGCCAAAACGAACTCGGATTACTATTAGAAATATTTTTGAAAACCTGTTTTCAAAGAAGACATTCCATTACTTTATCCAAATAATTTTCATTTATGTTAGGTTCCACCAGGATAAGGCTACACCTAAATCTTCTGCTATATATATATATATATATATATTTTTTTTTTTAAAGGAGAAATGAAACCGAAATTGAGGCAATTCTATTTAAATACATCCCACCCAAATCGTCAGACGTGTCTCTTACGGATTACTGTGCATTTGGACTTTTAAAACAAGCTCTTTATAAGCGGCATCCCAAAACATTAGATGGACTCTGGAAGATTGTGGTCGAGGAGTGAAACAAAATCAACCTTGATATTTTAGGAAAAGCTATTTTATCTTGGAAATCAAGATATACAAGTTGGAAATTGTACGTCAAAAGTGGCAAATGTGGTGCGTTCGTACTATAACTAGTTTTATAAACATGTTCTGCACCGTATATTGTACTGAATGTATATTTTAGTGCACTTCATTAATGCATATCAATTTCAGACCATTCGGAGGTCTATAAGATCATTAAAATGCACTTGAAATAATTTTTTCCCATTGGCCGTAATGTAACGGAAAATTTTGACTGTCCCTGTAATTAAACTATACATTCGATTTTCATAAAATTTGAAATGGCTCGACAAAATATTGCAACAATTATATATTTAAAATTTCGGACCATTCGGTTGGGTAGTTTTTGCTCTGTTATATGCGGACGGACGGACCGAACGACGACTATAGGTGCTACGTATTTATATACAGTCGACGCTCGTTTTTACGAACTCGTAGGGAACACCCAAATAGTTCGTAAAATAGAAAGTTCGTAAAATAGAAAAACACCAAAAATGATATGAATACGTACATTATTTATGTCTATTTTTATCAAACTACCTCCTCTTCATGGATGAAGCAGTATTTCAAGATTATTTATTATTTAATAAAGTTATACATGTATTTTTAAATATACAAGAAATAAAAGCAAATGCACAAAAATTTATTTATGCACAAAAAATAATTTTAGTAACAGAAACATACGTTATCATGCTTTAAAAATATTACACATGAAAACTCAGACTGTATTAGTACTGAGTAGATGAAAATACATTGATGAAAACATAGATAAAAAATTAGGAATGGAAATAATCATCTTTTTAAAAAAAATCACATTTTGAAAAATATATGTTTCTATTTTATCTATGGAAACCTTTACTACCTTTACCTTTCACAGTTATTGTTTCCTTCAAAAAAGTGCCTTAGTCCTGACAACCACTACTTGAAATTGTTGCTATGCCCCCTCCCTACGAAAGAGATTGGGGAAAATCAACACATTCTTGGACTGTACCTAATGTCTCATTGTACCTGTATAGAGTTTAACTGACGTTGGCACTTCATTCTGATACTTAAAAAGATTAAAAAAAAAAAAAAAAAAAAATTCAGAAGTACGAAAACTGAGTTCGCAAAAAAGAGATTTTCATAATCTGTAGTTCGTAAATGGGAGCGAAAAATTACATTGATTCTATGGGAGCGTATTCGGGACCATTCTATAGTTCGTAAAATCGCAAATGTTCGTGAAAAAGAGGTTCGTAAAAACGAGAGTCTACTGTAATTATGAACGCGCCTACAAATGATAGTTTAAGGCTGTTTTTAACTGCTCTGCTCAACAAGCGCAAAACGTTTTGACACACTTACAAATTCATTTTTTAACGGAAAGGTATAAAACTGGAAAACCTGGCCATGGAAACGATTTGGAATTGAACTGGTTTTTCCCTTTTTTGATCAATCAATTACCTATTGAGTTATAAGCAATTTTGATCACGTGACAAACACGTTCTTCGCCCGCTCTTGAGTTATCTTTCTTCCTTCGCGCGAAAATTCGGTTCAAAACGCCCACTTTGACACTATTTTATGAAAGATCTATTGCGTTGGCAAAAGAAGGAAAAAACAGCTCAATTACATAGTTTCTGAACAACAACACCAGCTAGTTTCATGCATTTTCGAACAAAAATAAATTAAAACTTATGTCAGAAAGTTTCCCTTTTGGATTGGGAACACCCTTAACAAAAGGGTTATCAGACTGAACATACTAGAAAATAAAATTCTTACCTTTGTTTATATATTTCTTTTTCCAAAATCGTTACAAAAATGTATGAACACCCTTTGTACATACACTGTCATTGATTTATCTATTGTATTAAACTAAAAATCACTTATTTTTTACTATTTTAAATGTAATTTATCACTTACAATGAAGACATTTTAAATACACGGCAAGAAATAACTCTTCAAAAATTAGCCATAGTAAAAATCAATGTAGTGGAGAAAAAGTAGATTAAAACAGAAAACGAAGAATTATTTGAACCCATTAACCCTCTAATGCCCCTGGTAGCATATACAGGGTGCATCAGGTATTTGAGAACACGTGTTATAGGTGAAATATCACCCTGTATGTCATAGTTACGAATATACAGTGGCGGTCAAAAGTTTCCGGCCAGTTAGTTTTTTTGATTCCTTTGACAGAACGTTTTAGCGAAAAAGAAGTTCAATTGCTCCAAAAGTTAGGAATAAGCAAATTACCTCTGACCACGTGATCATTTTGATTGGTTACTTAAGATACTTGATGCAAAGGGGAGGAATTCAAAATTCGCGCGTGCAAAAGTTTCCGGCCATTCGTCATTCATTAGTTTTTGCTATCGCTAAAGTGTTTTTTTGGCCATATTTGTTAATTAATCTAGGTGAATAATGTAAAAGTTTAACAATTTATTATTCCTAAATGAGTGATTTGTTTGTCGCTAAAGCGACAATCCTCTCGTGAAATTGCGACAAAGTTGTCGATCGGAAAATTTGCTGTAAACGATATTTTAAAAAAATATAAAGATGGTCACGGCCTTCGGAACTTGCCACGGTCCGGGGGACCCCGGAAAATGACTATTCTTGTGAACAGAATTATTAGAAGAAAAGCAGTTGATGACCCGCGTAAAAATGCCGCTGCAATTCCACGCTATTTATGGTGTTAAAAGCGATTTATGGTATTATGGTTATTGCTGAAACAAGTCTATCTACAGTGTCAAGACGCTTATGTGACGTAGAACTTTATGGAACAGTCGGCGTTAAAAAAACCTTTTAGAAGTAAAAAAATTCAGAGGGCCCGACTGGCGTTTGCCAAAGAATACAAAGATTGGTCAAGTGAAAACTGGAAAAAAGTAATATTTTCAGATGAATCGACGTTCAATCTTATTGTGAGTGATAAAAAACTTTACAACCGACGACCTAAAAACAAAAGATAAGATGCGAGATATATTATTCATACAATGAAGCAAGGTGGAGGACACGTTATGCTGTGGGGAGCATTTTCTGGAAAATGCGCCTGTCCGTTATTTGAAATCCACGGCTAGATGAATAGTGCAATGCATAAGGCTATCTTGCAACATCATTTGCTGCCTTATTGGAGGGAAAATTGTGGTTGCAACTATTTGTTTCATCATGATAACGACCAAAAGCATACAAGCATGCTCGTCAAGCAGTGGCTCTCGCACAAAAAACTTCGCTTTTGAAATGGACAGCCCAATCTTCCGATCTGAATATAATAGAAAATCTTTGAAACTAACTTGAAAACGTGTGTGGAATTATAAATATTCCAATTTAGCAACATTTTCACAAAAATTGCAAGAACCGTGGGAAAACTTAACATTGATGATCTACAACTGTTCATTGAATCGATGCCACGTTGCTGCGCCGCAGTACTTATTGCTAAATGTATGAATACAAAATACTAATTGTATATGTTGTTGTTCACTGTTATTTTCTGTTATAAAAAACATTTTTTCCCAAACTTGCCAAGGTGGCCGGAAACTTTTGAGAACATGCGTTTTCTTTTGCAATTAATTTTGTCAATTAAATTTATTAATATTTAATTGTTATTCCATGAATAAGTTCTTAACTGTTATGTCAATAAAGTGTATAAGTATCACTTTGAGATTCCTCTTCATATGGGTATACTTACAAATTAACCAAAAATTTTATGCTGGCCGGAAACTTTTGACCGCCACTGTATAATATTTATATATAATAGTTACATGTAAATATGCCAGAACCAAGGTTCGTACGGGTACCATTATTTTCAAGGCCAAATATCAGTATTTTTTTTTATAGAAAAATAAATCTAGCTTAAATGGACGAAATTTCACCTTATTTAAGGAGATATTTTCCATAAGAAAATACTGGTACAGAAGAATTTTTCAATCTAGAAATTCAAGGACCCGTACGAACCCTGAGAACCTAGATTAACTGAGGAAATGAAGAAATAGGCTGTAATAGGCTCATTGGCTGAAGAACACTTCGATTTAGAGATTGCCACATTCTTGAAACTCACCCTCTTGAAACTCGGTCACTTGTCTGTAATGTAAGGAGAGAGCTGAAGGCTGCCAGGTTTCATGTGGCAAACGTTTCATGCAGGAAACAAAATTGTCAGCAATATGAAATCATCAAAACACCAGAATTCGTTAGTCAAGTCGATGAAAATCTGACGAAGTCGATAAAAGCACTCGCTAGGGAGATGCAGGTTGATAAAGCCACAATCTGACGTGTGATTCATGAGAACCTTCATTAGAGGTCGTACGTGATGAGAAGAGTACAGTTCTTACCCGAGAGAAACAGGAACAACTGACTGACCAGAGATAAGCGCTCCCTTAACAAGCTGAAACATCAAGGGGAGCCAGAAATGCTCTTGTTTCTTTCCAATGAGAAAAACTTTGCCCAGGTCAAGAAAGTGAACCGCAAAAAGAACGGTAATGGCGTAAAATCCCCAAAGAGGTTCTGACAGACCTCTGCAGAAAACTTCCAGCCTCACTAATGATTCTGGGGGTGTCATGAGAAGTGAAGACGATCTGTTGCATCAACATTTATTTCTTCAATGTGCCAGAGTCAACGCCTTTGCTTATACCGAGGCATTAAAGCACCAAATTACTTCTGTAGCACGTGGGAGGCCGTAAGTTTTTTAACAAGACTTTGCACAATCCCATATGGCCTATACAAACCGAAAATGGATGGCTAAATCATTTATGACCATGTCATCCTCAACTTGTTGGCCTCCGCAGCTACACAGGTATTAACCGAAAAGTTAACATTAAAAAATGCCCGATCTCTAGTGTATATTCCTGTTTTAAAGCAAGCGTTGATTTGTTCTCAAATACCTGACGCATCTTGTATGCTACCATCAGTGTTTCCAATTTAGTGGATTTTTAAATTCAGATATTCCAAATTCATACCAGAAATTAAAAAGAGCAATATTTACTTTATTTTATGACTAACATTCCGCTTTATACAAAACGAAATTTATTATTAAAATTTTCTGGTATGAATTCGATTACAGAATTTTTAGAACGTATTCTAGTATGGGAATTAGAGGGTTAAACCTATATGAAATTCCGATTCTTGTATAAAATTCTACTTCTCTGTTATCATTTTAATATAAATTTAAACTGTGATTCTACTGTGTAATCTGCAGAAAGTATCTTAGGGAATACTTATGTACTCTTAGAACATATAACTTACTTTATGAAAGATTACGATTGTACGCAAATGAGTATTTATACTTTAGAGGAAAATAACTTACTTTTATCAAAAGTTCGAATAAGACCCAAATGGATAGGATATGATTGCCTCCACAAATAAGCCACTAGAGATTTAGTTTCGTGGTCAGAATGTAGTGAAATCAATTTCATGCCTGCAAAAAATATAAAAAATTGTATTAAGTAAAATGACGTCTCAACTGTTCTTATTCTTTTAGTTACCATGGATCCTTTTTTTGTATTTCCTTTAACTTAACTGATCCCCAGAATTTAAGACTGAATTTTATATTTTTCCAATATCGGAAACCGGATAGATAAACTAACAGAGAAATGTAACTAATTATACTGTATTTGTTACTAGTTTTCTTTTAGTTTACTCACAAAAATTTCTTCAGTTTCTTCGTAAGTGAGACTTTTTATATTGAATATGAGACAGTCACGGACTCGTTTCGTTGCATATACCGTCGGAGAAGGGCTTGGTGTCCAAGAACCACAATTTAAGAACCACTGTATGTTGAGTTTGAGTATCGGAAAAACAAACAGATACTTGCTTTCAAAAATGACTGACTGCCAATAGTTAAACCGAATTCGATCATACCATTATTAGACTTTTAACTATCGATAGAATGAACAGGCAATTAAAAGTTTGGTAAGCTAACAATTTCTGAAATGACTTGTCATCGTAATGCTCTTTTAGGCTAATGTCAGATGAACGTCTTTTTGAACGCTTTTTTTCCTTTCGTATTATCCCTACACAATGCTATGGATAGCGATTTTGGAGATGCTTGGGTGGGGCGTGGCAAGAAAAAGATTGGGAACCACTGATCTAGAGATCCCGTTTTTGGAATGCTCCACCGATGCCACGTCCACATTCACTAAAGTCCACCCCGAAGGCCCGAAAAGGCGTGGTTATCTTTCGTAACGCATACCGGCCATTGTTACTGTCTTTTGTTTTGCCCTTTCTGAAGCATTTAAGTAGAAATATTCATGCAAAACAAGTAATGTATCTTGTATTTTAGCTCCGTCTACTAAGAGAATAAATTGTAATATTTATAAAATCTCTAACAGAGTGTACTGTCGTGGAAATAAAATGATAACCGTATTCTGTTGAAAATTCTCGTGTAAAAATAATACCAGTCCATCGATTGAGAATAATATCTACTATTAAAAGACATGTATAGATTATAATTTAGGAATCGTTTACATGTTAAACTTTGATGTATTTTTTAGATTTTCAACGGAAATATACTGAAAAAATACTTTTATTCTCACGCGCAACTTTTAGGTTTATCAAATGATCTATAACGATGTTGTTTGAATACAGTACCGCATTACGACTCATTACTCTACCTGCACTTTTAAAATCCACTTTCAAATGAGAAAGTTTGGAGATAAATGAAACAAAATCAATCAATATAGAAATTTTAACTCACCATTAAGCAAGCAGTATCTAGATGTAGTATCCCAACTAAGGATGCGTTCAGACATGAGCATAGGATAATGATAACAGTATTCATCTCCTATATCAATTAAGTAAGGCTTGTCCGATGGGCACGATCCTAGTTTCACAGGGACTTTGGGTGGTATATCTATACAAGAGAAAAGGAGATTTATTTCACCATAAATAATAATAAGAATAAACTTTAAGTAATGAAATCCTAAAATAATTTAAACGGAACTATAAAAAATGAACCTTCCAAATAATAATAATAATAATAATAATAATAATAATAATACAATAAAAATAAATTCAGACACAAGGAAAATTCTGCATAGGATTGCACAATCTCTTTTTTAAAATATGGAGGGAAAAGTCTTCATATTCACTAATTTATAAAATTAATAAAATAAAATAATTTGTTGAATATAATACAACAAAATTCATAAAAGAAAGAATAATCTGAATAAAGCCATGAGCTTTTCACTTAGTATGAAATTAGTCTGTAAAAAAATTTAGACAAACATTTCTAAAGCATTTAGATTGAGGTCTTTTACTTTCGCAATGCAATTAATTCAATGCTTATTATTACTTCACTTATTAAAGCTGTAGCTATCTTGATTAGTGATAACACAGTAAAATAATATTTTTTTATGTACGAGTAAAGCGTACAGAAGTTAAATAAAAAATTACTTTGCGTCAAATTGAATTAATTATACAGCAAGACCTTGTTAAATCATCACCCTGCATATAACGTCAGTTTGTTATCGTAATAAGAAAATAGTGAAGAGTGTTTCTTAAAGTGAAAAGTTTCCAAAATAACAAGAAAATAGAATAGTGCTATAAATATTTTAATAAACAGTCTTTGAAAAATATTAAACCCTATTAAACCCTCACTTCCGACTTACAATTTCTTTTTCTGCCAACAATAGCAGCAAAGTGATAGAAGAAAAAAAAGTTTCTGAAAATGAATTAAGTCAGAGAGGAATTACTGCAAAAGATAGAAGAAACAAAAATTTGTGAAAAGGAATTAAGTGAGACCGACAACGGACAATGAATTCGTGTAAGAGAAAACAGCAAAAACTAAATTTAAACAGTCTATAGCCTCATTATGTACAGTCGTGGGAAAAAAAAAGTAAACACCGCCTACTAAGTCCTCAACAAATCATCGTAGAAGAAAGTTAGGGGTACCGAACGATTGGAAATAAAGTCTACTTTTAAGTGATGTATATAAAATTTGCTTAGGGGGCCATCTACATATTAAAACGAACCATAACTTTGTTTTTTTCAATAGCAGTACACAATTCTGACAGCATAAATGAATTCTACACCCTTCAATTAGTTTAAAAACAAATTTTTATGCAATTCGTACCATAAGTTTCCAAGAAATTAATTATTTTAAAATGAGCGTACTTTAAGGGCTGTATCCAAATTGAAGTTCGATACTCGATTGTTAACCGAGAGAGCTCCCTTCTTGATCAAGGCACCTTAAGCAGTCAATTAAGCCGGTTAGATTAGAGGATGGTATAAGAAATTTCAAAATATTTAGTCACTTCTATCATAGACGGCCCCTTAAACCATCATTTTGCCGTTTTTTAAGCATAATTTGAAAACTTGTGAAATTATTGTGAAGAATAATGTGAAATTGTGAAGAAAAATGTGAAATTTTGGATTTCAATAAAGCAGGACTTAATAAACCTGAATCCATAAAAAAACTGTAGGTTGCAGTTCATAATTTTTTAGAATATTAATTTCATAATTCATATCAGAAAATTATAAAAATTGCAAATTCAACGTATTTATGTTTGGATATATTAGTATTATTGCTACACAAAAAATTAGAACATTAGGATCATAATTTCAGCAGTTATAAATAAAAATATGACAATGTAATTTAACATTAGAAACACTAAATTTTAAATGTTTATAATTCAAAAACTTATCATTCAAATGATTTGAAATTCGGTGTCTAGGCATAGTTTGAACCAAAGATTTGAAATATCTCGTTAAAATTGGGTATTGCCATTGAAAAAAAATGAAGTTTGGATTCGTTTTAATATGTAGATGGCCCCCTAAGCAAATTTTATATACGTCATTTAAAAGTAGACTTTATTTCCAATCGTTCGGTACCAGTAACTTTCGTCTACGATAATTTGTTCAGGAGTTAGTAGGGGGTGTTTACTTTTTTCCCCCCGACTGTACATTAGGATTTTACAGCAGTACTAATGAAATTAAAAATAAAATTGAATCAACAAAATCAAAAGCATATTTTAATACATTTTAATAAGTAATTCAATAATTTTCCATTTGGATAACAGTTGAACAGTTTAGCAGTGTTTTCCAAACTCTTATCGGCCACGCCCCACCGAAGCATCTGTAAAGTCACGATGAACCCCCTCCCCACTCAGTAACACATATCTCTTATTATATTAAAGGCGAACTCTATTCATATAAAATTCTTAGTTCAAATATTAAAGTAAGCTTAAGTGTAAAAGTTTCAGCATGTGAGATATAGCAGAGCAAATAGAAATACAAGGTTCATTCAATAAATAAATCAACAAAATTTTGGAAATTGTAAAATACATTAATAACTAGAAAAATTATAGAAATGTTTGATTAACTACAAAATAAAGTGGTAAACGAGAATTTTGAAATATGTTATTAATTCTTCATATAATTGTTGCTGGTTTGAACTCTATTCTTAAACTTAGGTTGGGAACTTCTTTTCTAATTAAACCCTTTAGTGCGCAGCTTTGCATATATGCAAACAGCATTGTTTTGATATTTAATAGATTTTTTTTATTTGCATATTCCTAATTCACACCAGAAAATTAAAAAAGTAATATTTGCTTTAATTAAAAAACAAACATTCTGTATTTACATAAAGCGAAATTAACTATTGAAACTTTCTGGTGTGAAGTTCTCTGAACTACGTAATTTTCAATTATGGGAATTAAAGGGTTAAAGGTTAAGTTTTATAAAATAAGTAATTATATAAAATAAGGTATTTACTAATTTGCATTATTTTAGCGTAAAACAGCCACACGACAGTAGTTTTACTTGTATTGCAGATGTGCATGTGCAACAGAAGAAAATATTGATGTATTATATGAAAAATATATCTCTGATTTTTTTCATTATTTTTCCTGTGTAATAAACCTTTCAGAGAATCATATATAATTTTTTCGAAACAAAATAAAAAATCGCGCATTTAAAGGTTAACAAAAAACTTACCATTTTAATTATTAGTTTTAATTGATACCCGTATTACTTTTATTTTCAGTGTACAATATCACTTTTCCAAAAACACTGACAGCAAATGATAAAATTACAAATTTGAAATTGACCCCCAAAAATGTCAAATTGCCCCCCCCCCCCCCCCCCAGTGGAGCGTACGCTCCACGTTGAGAATCACTGGTTTAGACATTTCATGGGCTTTATAATTTGCGCCAATTTTACATCCTGTCTGTGAGTTAGCTGCATTTTTAAAACTTAGGGAGCCATAAGGGAGAGAAAATCTGATTGTAGTCTAAACTACTTAAGAATAAGCAAAATTATAAATATAAAAAACGCTAGAAAAGCGTTTAAGATAGATTTAAAAATGAATTAAATTTAACAAAACAAATACAGTAATTACATAAAAATGGTGAATAAAATAATCTGTTAAAGAGGCGCAATTTTTCAAAACAGCCAAGGTGAAAAAGGGAAATCCCAAGAATGCAAGGCACTTTTCAGCGACAGGCATACAATTTTATATTTTATTAGAAGTAACAATATAGATATAAAAGCGAAAAATAAAGTATAATGCTTTTAGATTTTTAATTTTCGTTTTATATAAATTAAAAATTAATAAAAAGTTTAAATTAAATTTGAATTAAACATAAGAAAAAAAAAAAAAAAAAACAAGAAAACAGGAATTCTGCTTTTTCAGAATTTAGTGTTGCCCCCGATGAAAAAAAATATATGTATATATAAATAGTACAAAACATATTTCAATTTTAAGACTTAAAGCACACACTTTTATTTTATGTAAAATGATGTCATTCGCATCCGCTTAAGAATTCCACATTGACGATCCACTCTTAAACGTCTACAGTAAAGCATGCATAGGATGTCACTATTGCAAAATAATACACAAATGCAGCAAAAAGATGCCGTTATTAAAGCAAACCGACAAAAAACGGCTATCTAATGATTCACAGGCCTTCATTTGTTTGTAAATATAGTTTATAACAGCTCCCTGTTTTAACAGAAATTATTTGTTTATATTTTTTCAAAATAGCACGTATTTTAATTACATTTATTACAAAGGCTGTTATGAGAAAATGGCAACAAAAAGATATAATTGCTATTTTTCATGTTTTTCAACTATTTTCCCTTTACTTTCTACAGAAATGGAGTACTTGAGTTGCCAAAATTAAACAAATGGTGCTAAAAACTACAAAAAAATTAATATTTCAAAAATAAATAAAGAAAAAAGTTTTCAAATAAATTGCATTTAAAAGTACAGTCATTCAGGGTAACTTTGCACCACCTCCTATTTTTCAATATTTTTGACTCCAAAAGACTAAATAAACTCCAGAACTGAGCTCTGTTGGCAAGGTTCTAAACTGGGATTTCTACTCTTTATTTTAGAAAATAAATTAGCAACATTATGCCCTATTAATTGCATCATCTAACCATTTTTGTGAAGTACTGTTTTCAAGCTAATTTTGAATGCTGTTTTGAAGCTGTTGTAAGTAATCCAATTAAATTTTCATAGTAAGTAACAATATACTCATTTATCAGACATATTGTCTAAATGTTGTAAATGTGATAATATTTTGTGATTTTATTTATTAATAGTTAATAAAATGTAAAATAAGATGGCACTAACATTTTATCACATTTTCAGGGTAACTTTGAGTTGGCACAAAGTTATACTGATGTTTATAATTTACTGATTACAGGTGCTGCTGTCAAAAATTTCCCATATTTGCACGTATTTTTTATATAAATGCCGAAAGTGAACATTAGATATAACATATAAATATTTTCACAAATATGTGTAAAATACATACAATTCATTTAAAGGCGTTTTTCGGGGCGGAGCTACTCAAATTTGACATTTCATACATTCGACATTTTTTATTCTTGTTTGAATAATACTAGTACTAGTATGTATTACTGTAACTATGGATAAATTATTGAGATAAAACCCTGAAAATTGTTTTCCACTGCATTTTTATGTTTTATACGAACAATAAACAGGGTTTTTTTATTTTTAAATGTTCATGGTTCTCTTCTTCCACTTTTCTTATGCCTGATATTTGGTGTAATATCATAAATTATACCAATCTTGTGATGTTGGGAAATGTAAATTCGGAGTCTTTACATATCTGAAAACATTTTTGGGGGTTTAAAGTTGTCCTAACTATAATACTTTTTTTTTTATATAATGATTTATTTTAGATAATATTTATCATATGGTGCAAAGTTACCCTAAATGGCTGGGTAACTTTGAACCAGGCTAAAAATTCCTTTTTTATTGCTTTTATCCTTATTATTCCTTAATTTTTGATAGTCAAACAATAATTTAGGATCATTTCTTCTCTTTTATGCCCCTAGTTCAACAATATTCTTAAAATAAGAGTGTGTCATATGGAAATAGAGAAAATGCGGATCAAAGTTAGCCTGAATGACTGTACTTTTTTTTCCCAATACGACGGTATAAAAATTTAAAATGTGCGATGCTTAGAAATTAAAAAAAATGCTATAGAGCATTTAATCGTACAGCGAAACATCTGCTTTGTTTATAGCAGGCTTCTGTAAGGTAACGTTATTTTTTGGAGACAAAAATAAGCTGGGAGAAAGAAATAGCATACCGTACCGGGGCTAAAAAAAAAGTCCTTCCGGCCAGTGCCGGGAGGAAGAGGTAGCTTTCATATTCCTTATTTTAAAAAAGACAACTTATATTATTCAAACACACGAAGCTCAATTAAGTGGAAACCGAATGTAGGAGATTCAATACTAATTTTTATCAATACTAAATCATTATGAATGATAATTTAGCGAAATTAGTCAGCTTTATCCAAGCTGCTTTTATTTAAAGTAACTTATATTTGGCTGCCAAATTCGGCGATTCCTTAAAGTGTCTGCCATTTTAAGACAACATGGTGGATGAGGCTAAACAGTGAACATGGTCGAGACCTTAGTAATTGCTGTGCACATGCTCACTCACATCGGAATCGGTTGATATATACGAGTGCTGTCGCAGGCAAAAAATCAGATTTTTCAAAATGTCACCCACGTTAGAAATTGAAACTGCTATATCTGAGCCATTTTTTAAGATAAAGACAAACAAAAAATGCTCCTGAATCCTTATATCAAGGTCAAATACTTAAGAAAGAAACCTTTTTCAATTTCTAATTTTTTTGCACCTCATTTTAAATATATATTTTTTTTAATTTAATGGCCGCCATTTTGAAACAAGATGGCTGATGAAGTTGGCCAGCGAACTTGGTCGAGATATTGATGTATACTATCCACATGCATTCTTCCATTGAAATAGGCGAATACGTGTGGTATCGCGAGACAAATACAAGATCGTTTCAAAGTGTTATGCATGATAGAAATTCAAAGTGCTATAATTCAACCACTTTTTAAGATATAAACAAAAGAACAAATTTTCAGAAACAAAAACTGCTCCAGAATCTTTGTATTAAGGCCAAACACATAAAAAAATCTTTTTCATTTTCCAATTTTTTAATACCTCATTTTAAATTTTAAATTACATTTTTTTTAAAAAAATGGCAACCCTTTGAAACAAGATGGCGAATGAAGCTGGCCAACGAACTCGGTCGAGACATTGGTATGTACTATGTACAGACCAAGTTACGTTCAAATCGGTTCATAAATACGCCTGTCATCGCGTGACAAAAATCAGGTCGTTTTAAAATGTCAGCCACAATAGAAATTCAAAATGTTATAACTCAGCCATTTTTTTAGATATAGACAAAACAAAACCTGTTCCGGAATCTTTTTATTAAGGTCAAACACATACGAAAAAACTCTTTTTCATTTTCCAATTTTTTGGCATCTCATTTTAAATTTAATTTTTTTTTAAATTTTTTTAAATGACCGCCATTTTGAAACTAGATGGTGGATGAAGCTGGCCAACGAACTCGGTTGAGTTATTTGTATGTACTATGTACACACCAAGGTACATCCAAATCGGTTCATAAATACATCTGTTATCACGTGGCAAAAATCAGGGCGTTTCAAAATGTCAGCCACACTAGAAATTCAAAATGCTATAACTCAGCCATTTTTTAAGATATAGACAAAACAAAAACTGCTCCCGAATCTTTTTATCGAGGTCAAACACATAAGAACAAAATATTTTTTCAATTTTCAATTTTTTGGTACCACATTTCAAATTTAAATTTTTCTTAAAATTTTAAATGGCTGCCATTTTTAAACAAAATGGCGGATGAAGCTGGCCAATGAACTCGGTCGAGACATTGGTCTGTACTATGTATAAACGAAGTTACATCCAAATCGATTCATAAATACGCCTTTTATCGCGTGACAAAATTCAGGACGTTTCAAAATGTCAGCTTTGCTAGAAATTCAAAATGCTATAACTCAGCCATTTTTTAAGATATAGACGAAACAAAAACTGCTACGGAGTCTTTGTATAAAGGTCAAATACATAAGAAAAAAATATTTTTCCATTTTCAATTTTTTGGTACCACATTTCAAATTTTAAATTTTTTTAAAATTTTTAAATGGCCGCCATTTTGAAACAAAATGGCGGATGAAGCTGGCCAACGAACTCGGTCGAGACATTGGTATGTACTATGTACACACCGAATTACATCCAAATCGGTTCATAAATATGAGAGTTACAGTGTGACATATGTCATATATATATATATATATATATATCAATTTTGAACGGAGGGTGGTTTCGGGGTCTGGGGGTCATGATCGATGAAAATATACCAAAATTTTTTGAAATCGCTTTCCTCCGAACGGCTGCAATAGGTAGCTTTTTGTAAAGAAAGCTACCTAAAAGGGGGGGGGGGAGAAAAGGATAAAAAGAAAATTAAGTATCATCTTCCACCAACGTTGAATAACGGCCTGTTTCTATTTCTGGATCGAAGCCATCGTAGTCCGGCAGTTCAGCAATAATCTCCATGGGAATATTACAGATAGCTTTGTAAAGTTTTAGCAAGTTTTTAGACTCACTGAATAAAGAAAAAAAATTATTTAAATCACGTCTAATGGTGGTATTACCGAGATATCTACTTTTATTTCTGAAGGGTCTTAAGTTTCTATAGATCAGTTTCAATTGACGTCACACCCTAGCAACCAGCTTGGCAATCTCGTGAATGTTTTTTGTTTGCCTCCCAAATTTTCCGGGTTTCTCCACTTTCATTGGTTGAGCGCTAAAAGATCGGTGATTTTGATTGGTTGGTGGAAAATTGGTTGGCATTGTGGTCACGTGGTTGAAACTGATCTAATAAATTGTTACAGGTTTTCCATCCTCGATTTGCATATGAAACCCAAGATCGGAGAGGCATAAATCATTATAAAGAGCACGCAGGCTTTACGTATAAGTATTTTATTGCGAAAAGAGAGAGCAAGATTTTTAAGGGGTTCAAGAGATTTGGAAGCTCCGGCGACCTTGTCCGTAACCCTCGGCATCACCGGCCTGAAAACTGGTTTCAACTTAGTCGCATACGTCACTGACGCTCGTATTCACGAATAACTTCGACCCGGAGTTATGCAGAAAACCCGGGTTGAAAACTCAAATGGCATTCACCGTCAACCCCACTGAACCGGTTCGAGGTTGAAATCTAACGCCGGGTTTTACTCAACCTTGGTCTACAGCAGGTTCAACCAAAGCCTTCTCAAGACTATCAAGCCAGACACGATTTCATTCCCCCACATATGTGACGTAACGACTCGGGGCTGGCGCCAATGCCGAGATTTTGAAACTTGTATCTGGTTGTTTAGAATTAAAATGTAACGTATGCACGTGTTGTTTACTTAACTGATAGAACATATTCTTTTGAAGGTAAGTTTTATTTTCAAATTAACTACTTATATTTTATTAGTACTAGCTCTATTTTTTGTGTTCAGAATATCTTTTATTTTTAACTTCTTTAAAATAAATTAACTATTAAATCCCAGTATCGTATTGTCAACAATCCCGTGTACGTGTTTCAAAACAAAACGATATTATTGTACTTCTGTTTCATTTCAAAAACAGCAGTAATTTAAAGTGGCAAAAATCACTAAATCGTATCGAGACTTATATCATTCCCTGTCTGTCGTAATTTGCTAAACATTGGTGCTTGAATGGTGTGAATCGGTGAATTATCTCAAAAGTTATTAGTTAATAAAGTTTTCATTGTTTAGTTATATTCTTTATAAATATGTAAAAATAGCTTCATTTTAATATGTGCCAGAGCTAGACAGCTCTGTTCGGGCCAACACATTTCTCCTTATAATTTGGAAGCTATACGGCCAATTCAGTTTGAAATTTTAATGTCCTATGCGACATATTTTTCTACCTCAACTATTATATTTTCAAGTGGAAATTTTAATTGGTTCTTTTAATTTAAACAAATTAATAAAAAAAAACTTTAAAGTTATTATTACTCAGAAATTTACCACTGAAAACTGATGAAATTTTGTATACAGTAAGTACAGCATAAATATTATTAGTTTAAACTTTACCTTTCTTGCTATTCAATAATTTCGATTAAAACTTCTGACTTTATTTACTCGGAAATACTGGCACCAGATAGCTGAAATTTATGTCAGACTGAGTTTCTTGGATACTAATCATGCTAAAACATTTTCAGCCAAAAGTCTTAATTACAAGCTTAATTATTATGTAATTTATAACTTGTCACACCTTCCTATCTTTTTAATTTGTTTTGTTTTCTCTCATTAGAGTGACTTTTAATGATCGACTTTTATTAGAAAACACTGGTCGTGAGAATAGTATAACTCTGATTATTCTGTAGGCAGAATTGATTGGGCTTTAATTTGTTACCAAAATTTATGTATTTTTATAGATATTTTCATACTTAAAAATTTAAATGTACTAGAAACTTTCATCATAATTTCTATGGGTGCATAACATTGTTATCTTGTTTATTTCTTTTAAAGCCCGATCAATATACATACTAATTTATTGGTGTTTTTTAATCTTAAACTCTTAATAAAAATTCATTTTATAATATTTGTTACACGGTGCATGCTTATTCATGACAATTACGGATATGGGAATGATATGTCTGAATCTCTTTATTTTTAAAATGACTGTAAACAATTTATCCCCCCCCCCCCTTTCCGAATTCGCAAAAATTTTGTTTGTTTTTATATAACTTTTAACGTTTAATTAAAAATAACAATAAATAAAATTATTGTTACATAATTATAAATTTTCTTTTCTGTGTAGTCAGGACCCGACTTTGTTTATCTAGGTCCTCGGAGCAAGCACCATTCTGGGACCCCCCTTTTATCTATCGGTAGAAATTATTCGCGAATAATGCATAAGTGGTTAGTGCTAAACTTCATACGTATTGTATGCATGCATAAATTTCGTACCAGGTACTATTTACATTTGTATACAGGGTATCACAAAAAGATGGTCACAACTTTATGAAAAAATATTAGTAGAATAATAGTAGAAAAAATCATGGATTTGTTGCAAAGGAGTATTTGTTTGCAAACTTTTATTTGTTTTTCTATTTATGTTATAAGGTGTCTAAAAAAAATACCACCAATTGGTCCATAATAAATGATTTCAACTTGACTCGTTATGAGGAAAACGTGTATGAAGAATTTCTTTTGAAAACAATGTAATACTAAGTTGTTATAATAAAATTTAAATCATTATTTTTCTAATGATATATAGTACAAAGTCCAAAATCTTAATTCTTGAATATCTGAACAAAATAAATATATGTTAGGAATATTTCAATTCCAATGGATGAAAGTGTTTTCTTTCTTTCTTTTGTTCTCACCAGGTTTCAGTACATTTTTTAAAAACTGTATTGCTTGTACCTTGCATAATATCTTAAAATAATACAAAAATTAAGAAAATAATAATTTTCTGTTTCATGACCTTGTTTTGTTTTATTATGAGAGCTTTGTGTTTTTTTCAATTTAATCGATTTTATGTGAAAATTACCCACTTCTGCTAAGTAAAGTTTACGGTAAGAAAAATTTATCTGTGTTGTTACCTAATTTCATGCACTCTGTAGTTTTACTAGTATTTATTTATATTAAATTTATTATACTCCTTTGCATGTTTCAAATCACTAAATATTTAATAGGATATTTATTGTATAATTTCAAGCCACAATGAATAATAAAAATAGCATACAACTTGAATTTGTTTTCATTTAACAATCATTTTTCATCCACTTTAATTTAATTTTAAATGTGGGTTTTGATTGACAGAATATTGGTATTTATTTATTTATTTTTGAAAATGAAATAATTGAAAGCAAAGTAATTCTCTCTATGTGTTTAAACTACATATATATATTTTTATATATATTATATACATATTTGTAGATTTTGTTTATATATATTTATTAATGTCTTGTTTTAGAATATATAGAAAATAGATAATTGATATTTTTGTAAATTTCAAAGTAGAATAAATAATGAAAACTATTCACTAAATTAAATTTAATACTTCGATTTTTTTTTTCATTAACCAATCATTTTTCTTTAATGTAACTTTAATTAAGTGCACATTTTGACTGACACAGTGATATTATTTCATAATTTTTGTTTTTGTGTTATCGTTATTATTATTGTTTCGAGTGATCGAAATTGATTAAAAAGCACTTAATTAGCGTCTTTAAACTATACGTTTTTATTTTTTCCCATATGTTGTGATAATAAGTTGGTATATAGAGGAAAGAATTAATATGTTTTAAATAACGCATGTGCTCTTCACGGCTGATCTAAGCCCCGCGTCGTGACGTCACGAAACCTCGTGTTTGGCTTGTAGTCTTGAGGCGGCTTTGGTTCAACCCAGGATTTTTCAACCGAGCATGCGTATTTAACGAAAAACAAGCGGTGAGAGTGAGGAGAGGGAGAGGATCGCCATTTTACAATGGCGGCAGACGTGCTGATAGAATGTGCTGTGTAAAATATAGAAGTTCTACTATTAAATAAAACGGAATAACATTATGCAAAGGTATGTAATCTCATATATATGTAATTATCTTCAATATTTTTATATGATTTTTTATATTTATGTATATAGCCTCTATATATTCAATACATGTTGAATTGTTTGTTTACATAAATACGCGTGGTCGCGAAAAATTTATTTGCCTTAAAAATAGCCAATATTACTTAAACAGCCGAATAATTGCTTCTAAAGTAACAACTGTCGCGTTTAAGGTCATTTATTTTTTGCAATTTTGATGTTAAAAAATTCACAAATGTATTTTAACAGGACTGAAATAAACGCCATACTTGCATAAGTTCTAATTAAAATGTGAGACTCAGGCTAATTTGCATTTGTGTTTAAGTAAAGAAATACACAGATTATCTTAGAATATCCATAGATTCTCTGTGGATTTTTGATCAGTACTTATAGAATGTTTTAAAATTAAATTTTGGGTCTATTGTGTAAAAGATATATTATTGTTTATGTACAAACTGAGATAAATATAAATCAGATCTATAAATTAGATATTTTAACTTAAAATTTAAACAATTTGAGTTTTATTACTTTATTGATTTTTTTTTTTTTACGATTGTTTGTAAGTTTCTACGTATGTTTCCCAATTTTTGTGAAATTTAAAATATTTATTTTTATTGCATTTATTTTTCAACTGTATTTTAATTTCAAAATTATGCATAATATAAAATATTGCATTAGTACTATTTTATACGAAAATAATAATAATAATAATAAATCCTAAAATGAATAACTTTTCAATGTTACCTCCTGAAATTGTGACTTTTTTTTATAATTTTTGCTTCTTAATTGACAGCTAAATTAAAATAAATTACTAAACGGTTAAAATACGCTGGTAAAAAAAAAAAAAAAAAAAAAAAAAAAAAAAAAAAAACTTTCCTTTTTTAAAATAACCCCACACCAAAAATATTTCTATCAGCCCTTGCAGTAATGATGACTATTTTTAAAGTAAATAAATTCTTCGTGATCATGAGTATTTATGAAAGCAAACAATTCAACATGTAATGAAGGAGATATAATGTATAAATATAAACAAACCAGTCAAAAAATTTATAGATAATATATATATATGTGTATGTATGAGATTACATATATTCTTCTATTTTTGGTAATATGTACTTTAAACTTTCTTTTTATTTCTATATCTTACACAGCATCTTGAGAAATGTTTAATTTACTTAAATTAAAGAATGACACCAAAAAATAGAAAAAAATAGAGGGAATGGGTAGGGTGGTACAAATGGGAACTTGTTTTTTTCCACTGATTCACAAACAACAGACAGCTATTTTATTTATTAGATAACGTAAAATTATATGAAATTATTAATAATTAATTTGAGTTGTTTTGTTAGATTACAAGCTATCATTATTCTGCCTATTTAGTCTAGAAATCTATCATTAATCAGTCATCAAAAAAAAAAAAAAAAAAAGAATCGCACTTTTAATTTCTATTCTAAATGAGATTCGTATTACAGCTAATGAAGTGATATCTAAATGAGTTAAAAATATGAAATTAAGAAGCTGGAAAAAATATAGAAAATAAAATAACATTTTCTAAATAAATACATTTTTTCAAATGCAACACTGCAACCAAAAACAAGTGTCTTCGTGCATGTAATAATATTTCGTAATTATTAGGCTAATTTATCAAAAAATAGTCAAAGATGATCAAGTGAATAGCTTTGATCTTGTAAATGTGATAATAGAAAAATTGTCATACAAATGGCTGGAAGGGAAGGGGTGGGGATAGGTCCTAAAAGCTGGTCGATAAAAATTCAACTTTCTGTATTATTTCATATTTATTTGTTCAGATAGTATTCAGAATACATTTATCATGATTTAGAAAAGGCCTTATTCGATTATATGTGTTGAATGGAAATTCATACACTATACACTAGTAGTCTTAAAAAGTTTAAAATATTTGTGTTCCTTAAAATAATATCTTATAAAATATCTCCACTGCACACAGTTTAAACTTAAAGGAAATATAGAGTTTTATTTAGCGACTAGTTAAATGAAAAATGTTTATCAATCGCTCGGAAATGATAACTATATGCGCCTATGGAGCGCCTCTGCGGCTTGGTACCTGGTGCCAGGGCACCGCTAGGATCACCTGTTCCGCTTTTTCTGCAGTTCTGTTAATATTATTTCACTACTTTTTCCTGCCAACCTGGAATATTAATTACTATTTAATTTAATTAGAATTAAACATTTTAATTAGCTCGCTGAAAATCCAAACAATAAAATTAATACATCTGGGATACCATCTATACTAATAAAAGAAATAGTATATATAAAGTACAACAGACTACATTTTTAATTTTTTTCCTTTTTTCTCCATTTTAATATTTTCATTATCAGAAATTGTTTAATTGCTAACTAGAGCTATTAATAATAGAAATCATCATAATTGCTGTTGAAATAAAATTTTAGTTTTTATTCAAATCAAGTTTCATTAGTTTTGGCCCAAATCAAGTTCCATTTTTTAGCGACTATGCGAAAATTTATTTTGAAAAAGAACCTTTTAACATTTATTTTAGCAGTTGACACGTTTCATATTAACCTAACTCATTAATAAATTTAAAAAAAATAATTGTTTAAAAAATATTAAAACTTTCAAGAAAAATTAAGTTGATCCATATTTAGTGATTACAGATTTTCATTTTGTGGGAATTAAAAAAAAAAAAAAAAAAAAAAAAAAAAAAAAAAAACTACATTGAATCTTTCTTTTCTTTCTTTCTTTTCTTTTTTTTTTTAAATTGGCGTTTTTCTTCCAAAACATAAACGAAGTCTCGATGCGAAACCGAACAAGGCATGTGATTTTTTAACCAATAAACACATTTCGTTCAACCTAGGTCGAGAAACCCCGAGTTGGATAACTTTTCATCCGAAGTAAACGGTGAATACGAGTTTTCAACTCCCGGTTGAAAATACCAACCTGGTGTTACTGAACCCGCGATTTAACCCTAGGTCGAAGTTATTCATGAATACGAGTGTGAAGGGAATCTCTTTATCCCTTGCACGTTGCACACTCGGCTTTGATCTAGCGTTACCCACTTGTTGGAGCAAGAACAGCACGCGTTTGTTGCGATTTTAAGTTATTTTTCTTATTAAAAATATTATCAAAAGTACACATATGCCGCCGTCTTGCGTGATACTTGGATGTCATTCTAATTTAAAGAATGGACGAAAACACAAGGTGTATTGTTTTACGTTTGACAAAGATCATTACCATAAATGGATATATACATCATTCTGCAAGAATTATAAACACACAAAGTACAGTAAGGCAAAAAAACATATTGTTATTTATTTTTTGAAGTATTATATATATTTAAGTTTTTTATTTATTAGTTTTTATCGTATTATCTCTTTTAAAATTAAATATGAAAAACGTTTTGTTTTAGTATAGTAAATAACTTTTTATAAAATCCATATTTACACAGAATATGTAAAGCCTGCAAATTAATGTATATATAACTAACTATATGTGTGAATTATATGTATTGTTGTAGAATATTCTGTAGAAAATATAGTATATATTTTTTAACAACAAAAAGTATAAACTATTTTAATTACTGTAATTAATATATAAATATTTTAATGGCACATTTTTAGTAGTCATGTGTATGTTTTAATGTTTAGTAACAAGGTGAAAATTCCTTCACGACACTAGTTTTAGTACAGTGTTTTGAATCTATTAAAATAAAAACTATATCAATTATAAAAGCTTATCAGTTATACCAGTTGAAATCTTGCAAACATAAGGAAGTGGATGAGAGCAATCTGTCATATTCCATCTGAAGTTATTATTGTGATCCATAAAAGCGCATGAATTATTACTGAAAGTTAACTGAGGTTCTGTGTTGGCCCAGTTTGCAAAATATAGTGGCTGCTTATCTGTCCATCTTACATAGCGAGTTCCCTGAAAACAATAAAACATAAGATACAAGAAAAAATAACATTCATGAGTTTTTCAGGGATCCAGATATTTTGCTATTTTCGAAATGACACTGACCAATCAGAAGTATGTATTTTTGGGGAAGTTTCCATCTTTTCGGAAACTTCGCACAATTCTAATCTTCTGATTGGCAAATTTCATTTCGAAAATAGCGAAAACGCTATCTGAATCCCTGCTTTAGTTTTACACATTTTATTTGGATATCTAGTAGTATTTCTGCTATTTTTTTCTGAACAGAATAAGTGCATTTGTTTAACACATTCGTTACAAAAGTCAGAAAATTAACTGATAGAACTCAAATAGCAATCTTATATAGGGTGTTTGTAAACTATCTGTACTGTATAAGAGAGGTGCGAGTTCTCATTAAGAAGAACAATATTTGTATAGAAAACCAAAGCCATAGACTACTTACTCTGTCAAAAATACAGGGTGTCTACTTTAAACCCGAACCCCTATTTTTGCTGATAAGTTTAACAACATTAAAATGAAAATGATATAAACTATATCAAGTTTCTTGAATCCTTGATTCACCTTATTTTGACAAGTCATATAATTTTTTTCAATAGAATCAAGGATTGTAAGATAACAAACAATAGCATTTGAGCTAGTGTTGACGTAATTTCCTTATATCCATCCATTGATTTAACAGAAATGAATTATTATATTGAAAATGCTATTGAAAAAAGATAAAATCAATTAAACGCAGCTATGAAACATAGCTTTTATCGAGATTCAACTTTATCATGCATAATACAGTCATTCAGGGTAACTTTGAACGATGGGGTGTAACTTTGCAACACCGCCTAATTTTCAATATTTTTCACTCCGAAAGACTAAATACGCTCCAGAACGGCAAAGTTCTAAACTGGGATTTCTACTCTTTATTTTAAAAAATAAATTAGCAGGGGCGGCGCCAAAATTTGTCCGAAGGGGGGGGGGGGGCATGGTATCCCCGACAGGGGGCCAAATTAAAGTCTTGCGCGGGTCGGGTTCTACACTACCCGAACCGCCAAAAATATTTCCTCCATCCGAACCCGCCCAAATCATTTTCGGCTGCCTGCTACTCAACCCGAACCAGACATATTTCAATCTGCACTCGAGCCCGAAATGAAAGGAAGGGAAATAAAGTTTTAATGCAATTATGAAAGTAATCTACAATTATATCTCTAATACCAATTTTATGTTTTATATAGAAAAATGGTCAAATCTGTATTATTTATTATTCGAATATAGTAAAACCTCTAAATAGCAGACACCTCGTTGAGCCGAATTCGTAATATATATTAGAAGTGTCCACGAGCCCGGTCTGTCATCGCGAGATCGGTGAAATTTTCTTTCAATAAGCTCGGTGAGGAGAGCAAGGGAGATACCGCAAGAGTTAAGACCCAACGCGAACCCGAAACAATGTAAGTCAACCCGACTCGCAGCTAAAAAGGATAAGTCAACCCGACCCGCAACAAAAATATGTAGTCAACTCGACCCGAACCGAATCGAGTGCTGGTAAAAAAAAGAAAACCTGACCCGATGCCGGACTCTTGTAGGGGTCTGCATGGGCCGAAATTTCCAGGTTCGAGGCCGGCCCGAGAATGCCGGAATATCCCAGTGATTTGAAGAGATTTTTCTCTTACTTTAAGAAATTTCTGTCTTTTGATGGAAGAATTTTAGGAAATTTTGGACTGAGATTCGTGATTTTTACTTATTTTTAGATAAAAGGGATTTAAAAATTCCGTTTGTAATGTGAAATAAACGGTCAAGTGCGAGTATTACTCGCGTACAGAGGGTTCCGTAGAATAAATATATAAATTAGTAAATGTATTCTTAAAAAAAAAAAAGTTGCTAAAAGAATACTAAGACTCTGTAAAAAACTATACAACGTCGGGTTGGGTATAACTGTACATACTAAAAAAGTGTAGATGGATATACCATGAAAGTTCTAAGAGATACGGAACTTAAATAATATCAATATAGCTATTCTGTATAACTCGTTTTTTTTAATATTATTCTAATCTGTTTATGATGAACTTAATTCGGTACTGACAATAAAAGCAGTGCATATTTAAACTTCATTTGGCATTTCATAAAACTAAATTCTAAGTAGTAATAACCTTTCTTTCTACAGTTAGCTAAAATAAAACGTTTGTTCAAAGTTTAAATTTGGCATTGTGATAAGCGCGCTTCGAAAGGGGATCGCAAAGTTGCAATTCCACCTTGGTCCTTCCGCGTTTATCCAGATAGGTATTTAATTAACTTTTAAAATCACTCGAGGCATATTGAGAGGTCCACTCAATGCAAACTAGTCGCGAATCCCATAGTATTTATGTGATTCATTCTAATCAAATTAGTCTGTTTTAAACAATTTGACTATTATTGCTTTTATACTGCTACTGGGCATTGCATTACACATATATATCCTTAAAAGTTGATAACTAGGCTTTAAAAGCCAATGGTACATAGAGTACACCGCCCCTGTCATTATGTATGTACAAACCGTCCGTATCTTGAAGGGTTAATATCTCGGCTAATTACTGACGATTTTTTTCGAAAATAAATTATCAACAATGCTTTTATACTTCTCCTACGATAGGTACCTTCAGCGCTGCTCAGCACTTTTGGTGAATGCCGTAAATCGAAATTTGTGTGTAACGGGAAAATGCGATTTTATCAAAAGCTATCTGACCTATAGTAATCTTTATAATTTTCCTACAAGCTTTAAATTAACGTCTGCTACTTATAATTTTTGTCAGTGGATTCGTAATTAGATAGGGGGGGGGGGACATTTTTTTTGCGCTGCATTTTCGACGATATCTTTGAAAGTATAATACCTAAAATTAAAAGAAGTGTATTTTTGAGTTCAGCGTTACGAAAGCTTTCACACGATATACAAAGAACAGATTTTTTTCAAGTAACTTAATTAGCCCCTCTACATTTTTACTAAATATATTTATGAATGTTTAATAATCTGAAAATATGTGGGTCAGTAGTCTTTATTACTTCCCCCTATTTGAATTTTCCACGTTCCATTGTTTACGAGTAAAATGGCTTTGACAGACAGACAGACAATGGTGTGATCTTATAATGGTTCCGTTTTCACTTTTTAAGTACAGAACCCTTAAAATACTAGGCAGCACAGCTACCGGAACACTAATGTAATTTGACGAAAATGCTGCTTTAGGTGTGAGTATTTCAGGTAATTGGTGTGTTTTCTGTATTTTTTTTGGGGGGGGGGGGGGTATAAGCGAATCAAAGCGAAAAGTTTCATGTTTTAACGAAATATAATCAAGGAAAAAATTAGTTTAACTCATGGATTATTTTGAGAGCGTAGAGTCTTGCACTGCTTGGGTTATACCCGACCCGAACCTGGAAATTCTGTATCCATTCAGCTTGAAAGTTTAATAAATTAGTTGACCCAAACCCGACAAATTTCGACCCAAAACCGACACGCTTTATGTCGAAGCCAAATCCGAACCCAATTCTACCAAGTGAAAAAAAATCCATATTGTAATGGAATAATTGAAAAGTAACCTTCAATTATATTTTTTATGCAGAAAATCAATATATCTGTATATGTACTCGTTCATACTCAGATAATATACTTTTTCATTTCAAAATATATTTTGGAGAATCTTTTGAGAAATCAGGTAGAATCGAACCCATCCGCCAGAAACAAAGTTAACCCAACTCGAAAAATAGAAGTCAATCCGAACCTCTCTGAAAAAATATTCACTTTAGCCGGATAAGACTCAAACCACCAATCGTATTGGGTTTAATTTGCCTAATCCGATGTAGTACTATACCCGAAACGCGATCTGAGACCGACAAAAAAATCTCATCCTCCACATTGCCCCACCAGTGGCTGAGAGATGAAGAAGGTCTCTTGAAGCTGGTAGACGGGAGGTGCTGGGTTCGAATCCAATCGCGCCCGTCGGCCTAACCGTTTCGGAGTTTTCGTGGTTTTCTTCGAAACCTTGGATTTTCCATGCGTAAATACGGGTTAGGTTCCCTTAGAAAGACCCCCACGGAGGGCACTCCCCTAGGGCCTATATCCCTCGAGTAGATAATCGGCCGTCAAAAATCAACTCAACTCAACTCAACTCATCCTCCACATTTCGACCTGAACTCGAGATACTCCCTACCTCAACCAAACCCCAACCCTAAATGATGAAAATAAATACAGGCATATGTATATCCATATTATAATGCCAATATATAAAAGTAGTCTATACAATTATACCGCTAGTATCAATTTTAACTTTTAAGTAAAAAAAAATCTATACATGTACTCGTTAATATTCAAATGTATAGTTTTTGATCTTAAAATAAATTCTGTAAATTCTTTTGAGAAATCAATTCATCTCGAATCAAGAACCGTAAGTGTCATCATCCAACTCGAACCTGAAACAATTGAAGTTAACCCGACTCCAATCCGGCCCGAATTAGGTCCGACCCTATCCGGTCCAGGCCACGAGTCGGATCATGTGTAGTTTGCTCGACCCGATGCAGCATATTTGGACCTTTTTTACGACTTGCCATCCAACCCGACCCCGACAAAATAGTTTACGTCCTCCGTATTCTTGACCGAACCAGAAATACTTCAAACGAAGCCGACCGTAAATCCACAATCAGCGAAAATTGATCATCAATTTAATGTAGTTATAAAAAAAATAGCATATGATCATAACTTCAGTATAACTTTTATGTTTTATCTTGAAAAATATATATGGAAAGAGTCATCCATGTATCAAATATGTCGATTTTATCTGAAGGAATTTGGACATTTTTTTTTTTTGAAAAATGGGGTTCACCTGAACCAACCCAATCTGTAACAATCAAAATTCAATCAGAAACCGACTCATACTCTTAAGAATCAATTTAGTAAATCCGACTTCGACTTGTAAAGAAAAAACATGAGCTCCAACTCGACCCAACCCGACTGTGCCGAAATCCAAAAGTCAAAATATTTTCCCCGACGACATTGTATTTTGACCCCGACGGTGGGGGGGGGGGGGCATGTACCCCCCGGACCTCCCTCTGGCGCCGCCCTTGTAAATTAGCAATATTATACGCAATTAAATGCACAATCTATTTTTGTGAAGTACTGTTTTCAAGGTAATTTTGAATGCTGTTTTGAAGTTGTTGTAATCCATTTAAATTTTCATAGTAAGTAACAATATACTCATTTATCAGACATATTATTGTTTAAATGTTGTAAATGTGATAATATTTTGTGATTATTTATTTATTAATAGTTAATAAAATGTAAAATAAGAAGGCACTAACATTTTACTACATTTTCAGGGTAACTTTGAGCCGGCTCAAAGTTATACTGATGTTTATAATTTACTAATTATAGGTGCTAATGTCAAAAATTTCCCATATTTGCACGTATATTTTATATAAATGCCGAAAATGAATATTAGATATAACATGTAAATATTTTCACAAATATGTGTAAAATACGTACAATTCTTTTAAAGGCGTTTTTCGGGACGGAGCTACTCGAATTTGACATTTCATACATTCGCATAGTTGCCAACCTCTCGATTTTTTGGATACCAGTAAAATCCTACAAAAATTCTGGCTTCATTCAATTGCGCAAATTGTGCAATTGCATAAAGCATGTATTTTTGCATAAAAATATTGGTATGAAAAAAAGCGGGAGGTTGGCAACTATGCATTCGGCAATTTTTATTCGTGTTTGAATAATACTAGTACTAGTATGTTTTACTGTAACTATGGATATATTATTGAGATAAAACACTGAAAATTGTTTTCCACTGCATTTTTATGTTTTATACGAACAATAAAGCTTTTTTTTTTTATATTTCTAAATGTTCATGGTTCTCTTCTTTCACTTTTCTTATGCCCGATATTTGTTGTAATATCATAAATTATACAAATCTTGTGATATTGGGAAATGTAAATTCGGAGTCTTTACATATCTGAAAACATTTTTTGGGTTTCAAAGTTGTCCTAATAGTCCAATAGAAATAGCATCTTGCCTTGCAAAAATTCAGGGATCTGATTTTCAGGTATTATGTATAGGTTGACCCTCTAATGAAAAAAAACAAGTTTTCGACCTTCTAGACCTTGTGCGTTTTTTACTATATCGAAAAAACCAAAAAATTTCGGCACTTCTTTCGATTTTTCTTGATTAACTCGGTTTCAGTGCATTTTACAGAAAAAAATTATAATTACAATTTTGTAGAGGACAAAATTCTCTACAACATGCACTATTCATGTTTCTAATTGACCAAATAGGAGGCCAGATACGGACCCGGGAAAATGGTGTACAATTTGCAAAAAGTGGGAAAAAATGCAAATGACGTTAGTTTTTCCTTAATAACCCATTTTTATTTTTTATTTTTCCGTTTTAGGGACAAAGGTGTCGCAATAAACTTTGTAAAGTATAAAATGTCCTATAAGTTTCATTCATTAGAACATTAATTATCTCTAACAGACTCTAAAATCAGAACAACACGATTTATGGTTAAAACAGGAAAATACCACCAGGCAAGTCACTAATTTAAAAACGATCTTTAATTTTTGATACTGAATAAACGAAGCAATTAATTGATTATAGTATGTACAATAAAAAGTAATTGGAGAATAGTTTGGGTGTGGAGTGGTGAAATTAACTATAATCCTAGTCGGCAGATATAGGCGGCGCCCAGAGTTTGGGCTAAGAATCGGAAGTCGAAAGTAAAGTTAAGTGCTGAGAATAACATAAAAAATACTGCAAATATAAATAAAATATAATTTAGAAATTTAAAAAAGGAAAAATGATTATACAGAACCGAAACTAGAGAGGGGAGGGCATATGCTTCATTCGCCAGAATGGAAAGCGAAGAGGGCTGAAAATGAAGATATGATTTGTATTTGCATTAATTTGTTACAGAAATTTTTGTTAGTTAGTTAAAGTTTACATTAATGGTAAATCTATCTCAAATTGAGAATATTATTACCAACATAAAGAGAATAAAAAATTATGCTTATGCACACTAGGACGGAAACCTGTATAAAGCGGAATTGTTTTCGGGATTTTTTGAATTCAACTTTGAATTTTAAAATAAAGCAATGGATATTATAAACTTATAAAATTCTGTATTTAAACTGACTTTCCGTAGGAGGGGGAGAGTGTGTGTGTGTGTGTGTGGCGGGGGGGGGGGGGGGGGCAAAACCCATGTTTGTCTTAGAATGAAAAAAAAAAAGCTAATTTCGGCCTAGAAGTATCGAATAAGAATTACTGTTAAAAATGAGTTCTGAAAACCCAAAATGCATGATTCTATACGTTAAAAGTAATAGCGGAAGAAACATGGACAATTAATCAAATATATAAATATTATTACCGTAATTTCTCCCGTATACGCCACAGCTCAGATAACTCTGTTTTCTACCAGAATTTTTTAAAAATACATTCTGACTTATGCGAGACTTATGACTGTGTGTGCTCAGCATTTATTTCACTTCATTTTTAAAGAACAATTTCTGGTTTGAAACAGACTTAACATAGCCGCGGCTTATACGCAGGAAATTACAGTAAAAAACACTTTTCTAAGAGAGACATTATGTCGGGAAAGAAAAATAAAGCACTGTTTTCGTCATTTTTTTAAAAATAAATTAATAATTTTTGTAGTTAACATTTAATTTACTAATTACTATTTAATTAATAGTAATATTTTACATTTTTGTAGAGGATAAAATTCTCTACAGTGTGCACTATTTATGTTTGTAATTTGACCAAATAGGAGGTCAGATGTCGCCCAGTGGCGTGGTCGGTGGCGACAGCTGCTGCCACGGCGGGGGCTCGGGTTCGAATCCTCGGGTAAGACATGGATGTATTTGTGAATGTCGCTTTGTAGTTATATAAATATGTAATGGAACAAGAAATAAAAATTGTTGTGACTTGTTGTTGTTTCTGTATATAATAAGGATCATTCGAGGCGAAAAGCCATAGTTGCTATAGGCCCCAATGCAATCTCTCTACTACGGTGGGGCACTAAACCAAACCAAAGGAGGTCAGATACAGAGCCGGGAAAATAGGATAAAATTTGCAAAAATTCACAAATGGCGTTATTTTTTGCTTTATAGCTCACTTTTAGTGCATTTCAGAATCAAAAAGTCTTAATCAACTTTTTAGAGCATGAAGTAGGCCATAGTTTCATTTATTAGGTAATTATTTGTGTAATAGACTTTGAAAATCACAGCAACGAGATTTTGTTTAAAAACATGAAAACACTGGCTCGCAATTTAGTAATTTTACAAAAGGGCTTTTTTTATATTAAAAACACAAATTAATTAATTATATCATGTGCAAGATATTAATCAACAAATATATAGTAAGTATAATCACTTTATATGTGTTTTCTTTTTCTGCTGTTTGTCCCTGGTTAGCCCGTCTCTTGTACTTGACTCGATTGTTGCTCTAGGTCGTCAAAGTCCTCAAGGTCCAGTATAACAACAGGAGCGTTGCCACATAGTATAATAATATTTATATACTTGATTAATTGTCAATATTTATTCCGCTATAACTTTTAGCGTATAGAATCATGCATTTTGGGCTTTCCGAATTCATTTTTAACAGTTATTCTTATTCGATACCACCGGGCCGAAACTAGTTTTTTTTTTTTTTTTATTATGGGGCAAACTTATGTTTTGACCCCCTTCTCCCTCCCTACACACACACACACACACTCCCCCTCCTACGCAAAGTGAATTTGCATACAGAATTTTATAAATTTATAATATATATTGCTTTATTTTAAAATTTAAAGTTGAATTTAAAAAAAAAAACGAAAATATTTCCGCTTTATACAGGTTTCCGTCTTAGCATGCATAAGCATAATTGCTGGTTCTCTTTATGTTGGGAATAATATTCTCAATGTGAGATAGATTTACCATTAATGTAAACGTTGACTAACTTATAAAAATTGGGGTGACAAATTAATACAAATACGATAAACCAAATCTTCATTTTGCGCCCTCTTTGCCTTCCATTCTGGCGAATGAAGGATATGCCCTCCCCCTCTAGTTTCGGCCCTATATAATCATTTTACATTTTTAAAGTTTCTAAATTATATTTTATTTATATTATATTTGCAGTATTTTTTATGTTATTCCCAGCACTTAACTTTACTTTCGACTTCTGTTCTTAGGCGTCTATATCTACGGACTAGGATTTTAGTTAATTTCAACCTCCCCCCCCCCCCCAACTATTCTCCAATTACTTTTTATTGTACATACTATAATCAATTCATTGCTTCGTTTATTCAGTATCAAAAAGATCGTTTTTAAATAAGTGATTAGCCAGGCGGTATTTTCCTGTTTTAACCATAAATTGGGTTGTTTTGATTTTAGCGTCTGTTAGAGATAATTAATGTTCTAATGAATGAAACTTGTAAGACATTTCATACCAAAGCGATATAAGTAAGCGTCCTATCTTAAATGGGAGAGGTTACCGCAAGATTAAAGGCGAGGTCACGTCAATCAAGGTCATACGCCACCCAGCGGACGGAGTGAACTACAAGAGGATTATTAACTTCTTTCCCCTTTGTGGATGATCTATAAGTTCGATATCTATGAAATAACTATGCGCACGCGCAGCCGTGATTTTATTCGTTTGTCGTCTGCAGTACTTAATTGTTGGAGGTATAAATATAATTCGATTTATTTATTCGCCATTTAAACAAAATCAGTTCTTTTAAGAACTTATATTATTTGGGAAAATGCCACGTTGGCGTTCTAATTATTGCAGTTTTCAAAACTGCAAAAATAACTCTCTATCTGAGAGAACTCATTTTTTTTCGCTTCCCAAAAGAGAAAAACAGGTTAGTTTTGTGTTTTATTATAATTTATAAAAAAGTTAAAATATTATTTAATATATATTATTAAATGTCAGTGATTTTAATACGTTCTATTTGAATTATGTTTTTGTAATGCAATGAACAAGGACATATAAAAATTAGTTAATGTATGTTAAGATGAATTTTACAGCAGCGTTTTTAATTCAATTCCTGATAAGATAAAGTTATAAAAATTACATAAACATGTGTATTTCCAATGAGAATTAAACGTTTTATTACGCTTAGAGTTTAAGTATAAATTATTTAATTAATTTTAAGGCATATTTTTTATTTACCGGGCGCAGGCGATAAATTGCCAAATATTCTCTTCATCGAATTGTATTTATAATATTTAAAATAGAAGCATTTCATTCAATCCATTTAAAACTCATTTAATTTTACATTAGGATCCACTTTAATTTAAAATGCAAGCAGTAATTCTTGTACTATTAAACGTGCAATAATTAATTATTTATAGTATTAAATATTTTGAGAATTTTAGACAACAGTAAAACACACCTGCACTTTGCACAGGTGAATAAAATTGCAGAAAGTATACAAAGTATAGAAGAAACTTCAAAAATTGGAATAAAATATAAAATATTTACAAATAGTACGTGGTATGCTCAATTAAACATTTATTATCTTACACCGGTTCTTCGCAGGGGTAAAATGGATAACTTTCCGTAATCGGGCCGATAGCCATGATTGGCGTCAAATGAGAAAACAGTATACAATTGTAACTGTATAAATAATGGTTAACTGTTAAATAATGGTAATAAGGGTAATAACTGTTAAATAATGGTTAGAAAATGAAAGTAACTTTTATCGAAATAACCCAATTGCGGAACATTCTCCAAATTTGAAAAAGGCTTATGAAACACACAACAATTGCCAATAACTGAAAACTATAGTTTTCAATCTATATATAGACTAATAATAAGCTCGACGTAGCAGTTGTTGGTCGGTAGCCAATAATTTCAAATTTCCCTTTTAATTTTGTCCGGTTTCAATTTTTTTTTTTTTCAATCTGGCTTCCGCAAAAGACTCGGAATAAGTAGTAGAAAAAAGAGCTGCGGACGGAGATGTGCCAATTGAACGTATTAAAATCACTGACATTTAATAATATATATTAAATAATATTTTAACTTTTTCATAAAAAATTATAGGGCTGAAAATCACGTTTAAGATGCTTAAAGGTTTTAAATATTTCTCTTTTGCAATTTCCCAATCAGCTGGTATATTTTAGAAATCGTAGTTTATTACATAACTTACTCAATTGTTGTACTTGTATATACAGTTTTAACAACCATAAAGAATGTTTAAGGATTTATCAGCTACGTTTAGATAACGTAAAATTAATTTGCTAATTTATAATCAAGTTGTAAAAATACTAAAATGTTGTATTGTTACTATAGAAACACATCCACGTACATAATTTTTATTTTTCTAGCATATCTGAGAGGGAAAAATCGATTAATTTTTTTTTATCTTTTCATATATATGAACAGGGTTACATTAAATAAACAGTGTAAAAAAGTACTTTTATGTTAGCCAGCCGCAGTTCATAAACCGTCACATATTTTCCCCATCACCAGCGTTTATGTTGCATTCATTTCATTCAAAATATAAAATCATCATTTTAAAAATATACTCGTCATTTGAAAAACATAACTTTATTTAAAATACATACATACTGGTATATTACATCAATTTAAACACATGCTTTTCGCTCATTATATTTAAAATACATTTTTTTTCTAATAAATAATAACATAAACCCAAAGTGGGCAAGTTTCTTCCAATGTGGAAAAAACCTGGAAAAAACCATGGAATTAAAAGTTACTCCTATAACTTTTATTAACAAAAATGGTTTTCTTTTAGCCTGAATAGCTTGTATAAAATTCAGGTCTATTTGAAGATATTTACAATTTAAGAGTTATAGGCGGAAAAGCAGACAAAGCCATTTTAGAGAATACCTGTTAAAATTTTAATCGTGAATTTCAAATATTTACTCACTCATGGAAGATTAACCTTGTTTACCAGATTTATTGCAAAATATTTTTGTTACAGCTTGTTTTGATAAAAATATATGTATTTAAAAAATAGTTGCAATGTCAGTTTAGTTTCGGAGCAAAAGGCAATACTGTTTACGTAGCATTAGTGTTTTTTCTCCCGAAATTAAAATGACATTTCGATTTTTTTTGTTTTAAATACACATATTTTCATCAAAACAAACTGTAACAAAAATATTTTGCAATGAATCTGGTAAACAAGGTTCATCTTCCATGAGTGAGTAAATATTTGAAATTCATAATTAAAATTTTAACAGGTATTTTCTAAAATAGCTTTGTCTGCTTTTCCGCCTATAACTCTTAAATTGTAAATATCTTCAAATAGACCTGCGCACGAGATGCGCAGATGGTAGATATTCTGTCATATATGACGTCATACAAAAAACCCGCGTATTTGCATTATTCACTCCATCCACAAGATGGCGCAACTGTGTCAATTTACGGCAGATTCCAGCATTAACTTTGTACGCTTACTTATAGCGCTTTGTTTCATACTTTACAAAGTTTATTACGACACCTTTGTCCCTAAAATGGAAAAATAAAAAATAAAAATGGGTTATTAAGGAAAAACTAACGTCATTTGCATTTTTTCCCACTTTTTGCAAATTGTACACCATTTTCCCGGCTTCGTATCTCGCCTCCTATTTGGTCAATTTACAAACATGAATAGTGCATATTGTAGAGAATTTTGTCCTCTACAAAATTGTAATTATAATTTTTTCTGTAAAATGCACTGAAACCGAGTTAATCAAGGAAAATTGAAAAAAGTGCCGAAAATTTTTGGTTTTTTCGATATAGTAAAAAACGCACAAGGTCTAGAAGGTCGAAAACTTGGTTTTTTCATTAGAGGGTCAACCTATATTCTATACCTGAAAATCAGAGTTACCCGAATTTTTGCAAGGCAAGGCCCTTTTTTGGGCTATTTCTACTGGACTATAACTATAATACTTTTTTTTTATAATGAATTATTTTAGATAATATTTTTCAAATGGTGCAAAGTTACTCTAAATGGCTGGGTAACTTTTAACCAGGATAAAAATTCATTTTTTATAGCTTTTATCATTATTATTCCTTAATTTTTGATAGTCATACAATAATTTAGGGTCATTTCTTCTCTTTTATGCCCCTAGTTGCAACAATAGTCTTAAAATAAGAGCGTGGCATATGAAAATAGAGAAAATGCGGATCAAAGTTACCCTGAATGACTGTAATGTTTCTAAGTTTAACGAAAATGTTTTATAAACAAATAAAGAGTGCCCTGATGGTTTCTTAGCAGAAATAACACTGAGACCAATCGAATGAAAATAAATTTGACTGAGTGTGAAAGAAGACCAATGGAATGGTATAAATATGTGGGTGATATTTTCATTATTTGAGATTCGGATATCGTGCAATTACAAGAATTTTTAGATGAAATCAATACATTAGATAGAGACGTACAGTTTACATTGGAAATTGAACAAAACGGAAAACTACCTTTTCTAGATGTTGAACGTATAGAAGATAGTAATAGTCTGACCATTAAAAGCCAGGTTTACAGGAAGAGAATTTGATTAAATAATATCATTTTAGTTAATAGTTCCTCTCCAACTCATTATAAAGCTGCAGCATACAGATTTTACATTAACCAGTTTTGCCCGTATACTGCACGGCCAAGAAGCGTTTGCTTGATCCATTACTTAAAGCTTTTTGACAGAACTAAATTTTTATTTAGAATCTCACTCTATTTAATGACAGAAATTTTTACATTAAATAAACCGAATATTTTAGTTTAAAAAAAGGGGTGTTTAGACCAAATTTTTTGTTTTCTGTGTCAAGAAAAAAGAAACTGTTAAGTGGTTAAACGAGCGTTCACTGTTTGTACTGAGAAAAAATATTGATCAGAAGTTAGATGTCATAGAGATATAGCAAATCGTAATGGATTTCAGCTTATAAGTTTATTTACCAAACTCAATATGTAAATAATAACAATAGTAAATTTAAATGTAATTACGTAAAACTACACAAATTTCAATATTTTCCGGTTTTATTTGAATGTTTAAGGTATATATTCAAGAAATACGATATAAATTTACTCGCTTCCCCCCCCCCCTCTTATTAAATAAAAGGCAAGATTTCATAGTAGTATTTATCCTATCCTTATGGAAGATTTCGCAAGTGTATATTTAATCCCTGCTACAATAATATATATTAAGAACAAAATGGATTACCGGTATCGCACTCACATAACGAAAGTTCAAAGAGCGTTTGACAGAACACATTGCATATATTAAATTAAACCGATATCGAAATGCAAATTTCTAGGCTTCATCAAGAGCAGGAAATTATGATGGATTTTAAGAGAGCTAAGATCATAAAGAAATTATCAGGTTACCAAAAGTTTTTACTTATGGAATCAATTGAAATTCTATATCGAACTACTTATACGTGTAATGATACATTATTATACAACATTCTCAAGATTTGGTATAATTTACTGGGAATAACATGAACTCCCTCTCCACTTCAGTTTGAATTTTGGAACTGTCCAAACAACATAACCTTCCCCCTTTTCAGTTTGAGTTTTTGAACAGCCCGTCAAGTATAAATGAATGAACTCGACCTCTGGTTTTTAACGATTTTAATCCAGATGATGAGCACGTCAGATGCTTGAAAACACTTGGTTTTGATATTTTAGTTGTACAATGTATGTATTTTAATAAAAGACCTTTAAGTAATTTTAAAGGGAATTGAGGGTTTCACGAAATAATTTATATGATATTAAAGGTAGCTTAAAAAAAGTTTAACAAACTTTAGCTTTGTTTTGTATGAAACACTACATGTATGGTCGCTACATGCGAGCCGGTGCTGTAAAGAATGCGGTATTGCAGAAAACCGAAAAATTCTTTAAAAACATTATATTTGAATGTAGTATTTTTAATTGTTAAGATTAACAATTTTCCATAAGAATGGAATCTTCTAAAAGGTAAATGCTTCATCACACAAAGTCACATGCACTAAGCTTAATGGAGCAGCATTTGAGGTCTGAAACTGACTAACCAATGCTTGTATAATAAGTTCAGTCTGCAGTCGGTGACTTATTAAGGATTTTTAAAAAATCGTTCCAAGAAGAATTGTAAATGTTTTGCATATCTAAGGTCGATCTACACAATACTATGTGGCTGGTGCGTTCAGTAAATTTAGAAGTATTTCTAAAAGGAAGTAGTCAAGCACCGTATTCATCGACGTTTATGTATTTTTATTGTTAGAAAGGCCGGAAATTTTACTCAAGTTTTATAAAAATATTTTACACCAGAAATTTTATTTAGAATTGTTTAACTTATTTTTCAACCTTTTTCTTCCTTTTTTTCTTTTAAACTTATTTTATAAAGGAATTTCTGATTCGAACCGAAATATATTCACCTGGTAGCTGTCAAAATGAACACTCACGGCCTTTCTAGTGTTAACAACTATCGTTTCATTAGTATTAGTACAGTTCATCTGCCACCCAAAAATGAAAATTATCTTCTCTCAACATCTCAGCCCTGAAACAAGTTTTTCACTTCAAATGTGACCCAAAAAAACTAAAACGTTCATCACTCTTGAGTTTGTCAGTTAAGAGAGTGTTAACTTTATCGAATAACATATTGGCATCTAGCTACATAAAGTTTTCCTTTTTTTTCTTCTACACAAATGTTGTAGCTGGGAACATAGTCTGGAAATTCAAAAAGAATGTTTGATGCCATTTAAAAAGATTATAAAAGAAGAAACAAACCTGTACGTTTTCAAGTCCAATACGAATAGGCGTCGACTGATTATGTACAAGACTGTACAAGAATGCTTGTTCAAAACCATCGACAATAGATACAAGATGTCCTCCAAGATGGACACATGTTTCTTCTGCTTTATCTTGAGTTTGCAGCTCAGAAATATATTTATAACACGAATTTCTGTATTCTTTGAAGTCTGCTTTACATTTCGATGGTTTTGGAGTCGGCTTAGGAATATTAGGATCTATAAATACAAAGTGCAGTAATTTGATTGAATTCATTTTTTAATTATTTAATCATTTAATAATTTTAAAATTTAAAAGTATTTTCACTAATTTATTTTATCTACTTGAATAAATTCGCTTGGAAAGAAAATTTAATCGCAAGAATTTTGAATCTCAGAATTTTTATTCTTAACCTTTAACGGATGTCACGCGGTCTCCCAGACCCCGCGACTCCCAGCTGTAAACACTTTTACAGCTTTTTACTTTTCTGTACTGAAGTTAAATAATATGAATAAAATACTTTTTTCATGCAATTTAATTCCCATGCTCCTAAGAGAAGTACAACGATATTGTTAGGACAAAATTTAAGTAAATTCAACCATTTGAGTTATTTTTTTTATTCATTTTATTCGAGGGGTCTGAGAGACCGGATCACATCAGTTGTGTGACAAATTTTAGTCACATCAGTTAAAGGTTAATACTATTTCTACCACGATTTTGTGTATACCTATTTCAACCAAAAGGTGCCTTTTGACACCTTTGCGTTTGAATATGCAAATAATTGCCAAAACTGTTGGAATTTCAAATTAGCAGTTAAATATAGGTAATTTGAGCAATATACATATTAATAATACATTGATGCATATTTATTAGAGATTATTTAATCAGGTTATAAATTCCAGCTTAATTCAACTATCTACAAAATGTAAATATACATAAATGTAATCAAACATGTTTTACGTCAACAGGAACAGTAATTAAAAAATATTATCTTTTTCATTTTTTTAATTTTTATTAGAAAATCCAACATTTAAATATTTTTAACTCAACAAACTTTCAGTCTCATGTTCAAAAATTTAATCTTTATAACAATAACATAATTTTAATTTGGTTTAATAAAAACAGCAGTGTAAATAATTTTTTTTCCTTATTCAATACCACAGTTTTTTAAGTTTCATGACCAAAGTGACTTTTACGTGTAAGTTTTCAAACACGAATGGAAACAAAGTTCACGTGTATAGAACTCATTACCAGAACTGGAGAACAAAACGCGTTATTCAATTTTTTAGAACTAGTCACTGCAATGATCTACACTATAAAATGCAACATGGCGGAAAACAAGCGAATATCAAAGTTATGCAGCAACCCCTGTATTTTCCGTTACAAACGAAATCGGGATTCCCTAATTTGATTATAATTGATACGATGTTGTAAAATGGTGTTCAAATTTATATGTAAAATTGTTTAATATTAGAAATTATCAAATCCTTAGAAATTAGAAATTATGAAAACCTAAAGGTCTGAAAAGACACCTCGTGGTAGAAATAGGTATATCATATGCATATTTTTAGATCCAGGATGAGCTGGAAGAAAAGGATATCGCTGAACTAATTTAACAACTATTGTATGAAAAGTCAAAAAATTAGTTGTGGAGAAATGATTAAACTTAGAGAATAATTTTAACACGTTCACGCCGGCGTGCATCACTGGTGGGTCACGCTTGACTGTCCCATCGGGCGGTGTGCATCACCGGTGGGTCACGCTTGACTGTCGCATCAGGCGGCGTGCATCACCGGTGGGTCACACTCCACTGTTAAATATAAGGCGTTCACTACAAGTGGGTCACACCTGAATATTCGAAAATTCAGTAATAAAAGCAATTTATTATTATAAACTTAATACATTCACGACGGGAAACGAGAATTCTCGTTTTCATTCGAAAAATATCATTTACTAAGGGCGTGGCTTCTACCTTATAGAAAATTCATTTATATCATGTTGTCCATATTCCTTTAGAGACTTTTGTAAGACATTTTATATTAAATTTGTACATATGTACTCAATAAAATCATTCCTTTAAGTAATTTGCTTACTCCTTACGAACTTTCAGACATTCACAATCAACTTTGTTTGTTGTATTCGAGTTCAATTTAATAAATATGAGAGGGGCGTATCATTACATACAGCGTCTGAATAAGCGAAAGTACCGTGCCGCCTGATGAAGCAAAACATGAATTCGAGCGCCGCCTCACAGCGAAAAACGTGAATACTGGCGCCGACGTGAACGTGTTAAGTTAAAATCCAAAAAGTGTCTTTTGACACCTCTTGATAGAAATACTGTTAACCTCTTACCGACGAGCGTCACGTATACGTGGTGTATAGAGTGCGTACAATCCTTAATTTTTCCTGCCACTATTTTCGAATTGTAATTTTTGTCGTGTTTAATCACAGAAATTTTGTGAAATAACTAAGCAAAGATTTGCTAATGGGAAAATTCATTGCGTTGAAGCTCACTTAATGCGGTGCAGTCCTAAATACTCGACACTAAGATATGTAAGATATGGAGAATATAGCTTTCAAATGAATGGAGTTCGAAATCATTATTTGTTAATTTAGAAATTGTGTTTTGAGTCTCGCAAGGAAGGTCTCCTTAAAGCGCATACTAAGAACATTTTGAAAAAAAAAAAAAATAATGAAATTACTTATGTATGTAATAAAGGATCAGACAAATTTAGCGGCGGAATTCCAGTAGAAAGTCAGTAAAAAATAAAGTACTTTCGAATATTTGGCGCGAAAAGACAAACGCTCTTACGCGGTTTGGCGAACTATACCTTTCCTTGCCAACTGCAAGCGATTTTAATGCATTTGGAGCTTGCTAATTCAATTAGTGTCAAATGCGCAGTGCTTAATGCATTTAAACTTAAACGATGAAACAGTTTATTATTTTTTTGTATGACCTTATATAATATATACAATGTCCATTTTATTGAAGTTATTTATTTCTACACAGTTTCATAGCCTGGATATTAAGTGTATTTTAAAATTAACTGTTCGATTCAGAAAGCTCTTTTTGTACATGTCGACAAGTCTTTGTTTCCATGGCAACAATACTATTCTCTTGCTGTCTTCGACACTAGCAATATCGAAGCCAAATTGACAGTGCTCGGATTAGGACCGTAATTTCGGGTTTGAAGCAATTTTAATTTTAATCAATTTCAATTTTGTTCTAAACCATCGTTAAACGATCGTTAAATTTCATTACAGATACATATAAATGTGTATGAACAAATCCGTAATTATAAAAATGTACTTAAGTAAAACTTACTCAAACTAGTTCAAAATGAAGAGTAGAAAAGTTTTTACTTAAAGAGCATATTTATCCTAAAAGCATATATATTTTCTTTTTCATTGTGACGCCAACGAGCGATAAATCGCCAAGAAAACGAAATTTTCATTATTTTTTTAAAGACGCTCTATCGTTGTTTCACCGGAATTTTTCTTATAAACATATATACCCTCATGATAAGAATAGTCTGTATTTTTTTCCTGTTTTTCTGTGTATGAGCTTATGGAGACCTTCCTTGTCAGCGTTATTCTGTTTTGTATAAATCATGGCTCTACTTACTTTTGCTCTTTCGAGTTGAGAACTCCATTTATGAATAACAAACACTTTCTAAGAACTTAATAACGGTTTATAATGCATTTCATTATCTTACTAGACGTTTAAAAATAAATGTTTGCATGATTTTAACAAATAATCCAGAAATAAACTCCTTTGTTACCAGACTGTCTTTGACATATGTAACCTCTTTTCTCTACTTCGCAGTAATCTGCCACCCATTCGCCTTTGTTAAGGCCGTCGTAAGCTAGTCTGCCACAGTATTTCTGTTTTCATAAAAAAGAAGCAACGAAATATCATCACTATTAATGAATAAAAATAATAATTTGCTATGTAAACAATTAACAAGATAAAAATGATGATTTAATTAAAATTTCTAGTGACAAAATTCGACTGTTTTTAATACTAAAACAAACATATAAAACAAAAAAGAAAAATCATGCGTCAAGCATAGATTATTAAACACTTTCACACAATAATGTAACAAAACTTCACCGTTTAGTAAGTTGCAATAGGATGTCTAATCGAACCATTTGAACTCGCATAACACATTTGAAATCCCAATTTCAGCAATTCTCATCTACAGTGGGAAAATTATCGAAATTCTTTGAGCAGCCCTATATTACTGTATATGATATATAGATTTGTATCTATTAACTACATGCATGCAAAAATTTAGTTCAGTTAGGAAATACATACCTCAGTTGAAAATTCCCCTTCAGCAATTTCCGCTAATAAGGAGAATGGTACGTGAATTCTTTTGTGCATCCCGGTATACGAGGCATAGAATTTATACATGACGAGTAACATGCAAAAACTTTCTTAAATTTAAAACGCACTGCCAGCAATTATTGCTCAAATACAGTGCTATAACGTATTTCTTTTGTGTGTCCCTGTAAATGAACGGCAAATGCTATGAAATGCTCTATTTTATAGTAATCATCTTGTAGTGAAATTCAGTCATTTATATCGAGTTCAATACATTTGAAATAGCGTAATGTCATTCAAATACTCTTCAAACGACTTTTCCTCATTAGACCCTAATGTAAGGGACTTCTTTTGAGTGCCCCTGTAAATGAACTATTAATGCTACACACTTCACCTTCAATACCGAACATACCATGATAAACATCATTAACATACATTAATTGCATGAAAATCTGAGTATATTTACGCGAGTTAGAGTGTGGGCAGGCAGATAGACGGACAGACCCAAACAGCAAATAATCCTTGGCCGAACTTCCGCCGAAAGTCCTAACTCGACTATATTTCATCCTGGCGATCTCATTTTCCAGGGTCGGCAGATATGACTTCTTGTCCGCAAGGCAGATCACTTGTCGAGCATCGCCTCCCGACTACAATTGTGTCGGTTTTGAAGTCTTTGCGTATTAGTTTTCGATAATTTGGTCACTTGGTAATCTTTTACCGAGGACATTGCAATATCATATGATCTTTTGCCGATTAGCTAATTATATCGAATGGAAGAATTTGTACGACGCAAAAATAGTATTTAAAACGTAATAAAATTAGTTTTAATTCAAAAAATAAATATTGTTAATTGGGAATATTTTGCCCTATAAGATGTAAAAATATTTCGATATCGAGGATGGAACTAATTGAAAGGCAATAAATCTTGTTTTGAGTAAAGTCAAAATATTGCTGTCAAATAATTTTAGAATGACAATTACAATTAAAATTACAATTAATTTTCTATTGTAAGTTACAAATAAAATTACATTTAATTTAAAAATTATATTCTTGCTTATAAGTAACTCACACTGTTGCTATACAAATATTATTGCATCATACAAAGAATAATTAACTGTAATTTTCATCTCAAGATCAGCAATATTTAGAATTTAAATTAAATAAAATGTCTTACCTTTTAATTAATTACACCCTCGATATGAAAACATTTTTGTATTTTATAGCGGAAAATATTTCCGTCTAACAATATTTATTGTTTGAATTAAAACGAACTTTGATACATTTTAATTTGATGATTTTTGCATCTTACAATGTAAAATATTCTCATTTAACATTGCGTCCTAGCTGTGAAAATTCTATCATTTAAAGCGTCTCATTAAATTTTGGTTATGTATGGGAAAAAATTTCTTTTTTTCTTTGTTTCAATATCTAAGTAATTATTTTAATTTAAAGAAAATTTCAGTCATTTTTTTTTTATTTTACTTTTAAAAGCTTTAAAATAAAATTTATCACTATCTGGAGAAGAAAAAAAAAGAAAATCAACTTCTTTATGATTTATACAATAGCATTATCTGATTTTTTTTTTTCCAAATAAATTAAATTTTTAATCAGAAATTTCTAATTCGTAACTAAGAAAATACATTTAGAGCAAATTTTTTTTTTTTGTAATAGTCTAAATTTCAGGTATTATCTTGATATAATTTAAATTTCAGATATTATAATTTTCAATTTATTTATCCAGTAATTATTTTAATTAAAAAAAATTGTTCAGTCATTTTTTTAACTTTTAAAAAGGTATAAAATTACATTTATCACTGCTTGGAAAAAAAGATAATAAACTTATTTATAATTGATACACTCCATTATCTGAATTATTTTTAAATAAATTAATTTTTAAATCAGAAATTTCAAATTCACAACTAAGAAACAATCATTTAGAGCAAATAGTTTGTTGTTGTAATAGTCTAAATTTCTGATATTATCCTGATATAACCTATATTTCAGATCTTATAATTTTCAATTTATTCATCTAACAATTATTTTAATTAAAAAAATTGTTCAGTGATCTTTTTTAAACTTTTTAAAAGTATAGAATTAAATTTATCACTATCTGGGGGGGGGGGGGCGGGAAGGGAAAGATAATCAAATTCTTTATAATTTATACAATTACATTATCTGAACTATTTCTAAATAAATTAATTTTTAAATAGGAAATTTCTAATACATAATAAAACTAGTCGGATGTACCAATCCCAAAACTTTCTTCTATCTCATACATGTTAATACTTCAAAATTCGCTATCACACTGCCAAAATTAAATAGCAATCTATGCATCTCATGAGGATTCTAACGATATGAAATTCCGTGCATTAGTTCTTGAGATATGACTATCGCTGAAATCGTCTAAATTCAGCAAAATGCTGCCTAGCAGCGCCACCTATTGGGTGATTTATACCAAATCCTAATCAGCAACAATTTATGTCAACGTCTGACTGAATCTGAAGTTTGGAGAAAATCCGTACATTAGTTTTTGAGATAGAGCAATAGCGAAAATCGTGAAAATTTCTGCATAGCAGCGCCACCTATTGGGTGATTAACACCAAAACCTAATTAACAACAACTTGTGTCAACATACAACTAAATCTGAAGTTAGATGAAAATTCGTCCATTAGTTCTATAGATAGAGCTATTGAGGCAATCGTGAAAAAGGCAGCACAGAAGCGCCACCTGCTGGGCGATTTACACCAACACATAATCAGTAGCAAGTCATATCAAGGACTAACTGAATCGGAAGTTTGATGAAAATCCGTGCGTTAGTTCTTAAGACAGAGCTATTGGGGAAATCGTGTAAATCCTACAAAATTCATCATAACAGCACCACCTGTTGGGCGATTTACACCAAAACGTAATCAGCATCTATTCATATCAAGGACTAACTAAATCTGAAGTTTGATCAAAATCCGTGCATTAGTTCTTGAGATAGAGGTATTGCGAAAATCGTGAAAAATGCAGCATAGCAGCGCCACCTGTTGAGCGATTTACACCAAAAACTAATCAGCATCAATTTGTATTAGGGACTCACTGAATATGAATTTTTATTAAATTCCGTGCATTAGTTCTTGAGATAGAGCGCCCACAAAATTTGTCTCACATACACACAGACAGACAGACAGACAGACTCACAGAGTCACAGACAGACATTTTGTAAAAACATGTTTTTTGGAATCTCTGACCCCTAAAACGTGTAAATCCGTCGAAAACAGGAATTCGAAAATTTTCATGAATCCAATACTTTCTTCTTGTAAAGATAGAAAAAAGTAAAAAATACATTCAGAAGAAATAGTTTTGTTGTTGTAATAATCTAAATTTTAGATCTTATAATTTTCAATTTATTTATCTAATAATAATTTTAATTAAAAAAAATCAGCCATTTTTTAAAACTTTTAAAAGGTATAAAATTAAATTTATAACTTTTTTTGGGAAAAAAAAGATGATCAACTTCAATATAATTTATACAATAACATTACCTGAAGTATTTCTAAATTAATTAATTTTTAAATCAAAAATTTCTAATTCATAACTAAGAAAATACATTTAGTGCAAATAGTTTGTTGTTATAATAGTCTAAATTTCAGATATTATCCTGATATAATCTAAATTTCAGATCTTATAATTTTTTATTTAGTTCTCAAAATCAACACAACAGCAAATATCTCTAATAATTTTGTTAAGATTAATTTTAAGTATGAATGTCTATACGTTATTATTGAAAGAATAAATAAAGAACAAACAAACGCTTTTAAATTGTTAGTTTACTCTTACACTAATTGCCCTGCTATCTGTAAGCTTTTAAGAGATTTAAGTTTACTGATTTGCAAATAATAATGTATTCTCACCAAAGAACATTTTTTGGAAAGTATTTTTTTCCCTTATATTCCTTCGATTGTCCATTTAGAAATTATGTCCTTGAAACATGAAAACGTATTTTGAGCGAGAGGGAGATAAGATATTGCAGGGCATTGGACAGTTAATTCACGTGACACCCCCCCCCCCTATCATCACTGCAGGGGGTATCTATACAGCGGAAACAAACAATAACACCTCAGTAAATAGATTCATTCTTCATTACTTTCCGACTGGCGGCCGATTACATGCATAAGAATGTTTTTCCGATTAATTGACTTGTAATACTAATAGAATTTCCTGCCGACGTTTTCCCACGGCATGATCTAGATCAGTGTGATTCCCAACCTTCTATTGGCCACGCCCCACCAAAGCATCCGTAAAGTCACTATGTCCCCCCACCCCCACCCTAGTATGTAAATTATGTCTCATTATTTAAAAATGAATTCTGTTCACACGGTAAAAGTGTAATAGAGCCTTAATAAAATCGATTTATTTCAAATTTTTTAACTTTTCAAAGAGAATCTTCTACAACAAATGTGTTTTTAACATAATTTTATAAATGCAATGAGATTATGCATCTTTACCGACATGCCAAAACGAGTTATGTTCTACTTTTCCAATTTAACTCAATGTTAAAGAAAAGTGTTATACGGTCTGCATTTTTATCTTCCCAAATAACTTAAACAAACACTTACATTAAACGTTAAAACTGACAAATTCATACATTTTATAATGCATTCTTGTAACTTATTAAGAGTTGGCGAAAAGCTTTGGACACTGACTTTTCTTTATATGGATAACACAATACACAAGAAGTATTTTAATATTCGCATCTTTATCAAATTAGTAGCCATTATTTCACATAACATATTCTCTCTGTTTTCCCTTTCCCAGTATCGATAATTGTATTAGCGAATAGAAATAGAAAACTCATTATAGAAAACGTTACGAAAAATTTTAAAATTCACATGAAATATTATAGTGAGTTTTAATATTTAAAAAAAATATTCTTATAATTATTCTAGTGTTAAATCTATTTTTAAATTTTGGTACAGAACATTTTAAAAATTCAATAAAAAACTGATTTATTAAATTTTGCTTGTATTCCATTTATTTTTAGCCTACAACACTACTTATCCCAAAAAAGACAAAAGAAACTTATAGTGAATGAGTAAGTAAGAAATTTGGAATTGCCCCCCCCCCCCTAGAAGGTCAAATTGCCCCCCGGTGGGGCGTACGCTCCACGTTGGGAATCTTCTTCTCTTTTCCGGGGGACGACATTTATCTAGCGATCTAGATAAATCGCTAGATTTTGTTCAGACTATATTATGTGAAGCTCTCCATTCGACTACTCATCATTTACCGACAATTCTGGTATTAGGCCGAAATTTAGCCGATATCTCTTGCTACTGGGAGACAAACCGAATTCATAAACCCTTTTCAACTTTATTGAAAACAATATAAAAGGAAAAACTGCCTTATTTGTCGGATTTTATTTATGCGCCAGTGTAGCTAAGATTAGCAAACATTTTTAAATTTCTATTTTAAAAGATATATTCGCCCACCTTAGTGCGCAAATAAAATCTGCAGATGAAGAAGATTTCTAATGTTTACATTTGACAATTTAAAAGAAAAAATCCCCGATTCAAAACTCCATAAATGACAACGAACGAATTTACAAGACCTCACCAATAAGGAACAAGAACGAAAAATCATGCGTTCAGCATAGATTATGTAAGACTTTCAAACACATTCAGTACACTCCAACAAAACTTCACAGTTTATTAAAGGGAAATATCATGTCTAAATAAAAAAAAAAAAATGAAAAACTCATACCGCATTTGAAAACCAATATATGCTATTACAATCAAGTCGGGAAAATATCAGTTTTTTTTGTGCAACCCTGTGTATGTATATCTATAGATCTGTGTATCTATAGATAAGTATGTATACTACATAGTATGCTAAATGTTAGTTCTGTGAAACGCATTAGCACAGTTTAAAATTTCCATTCAGCCATTTCAATGAATAAACGGAAATGTACTTGAGAACTTTTGTGCAGTTTTGATCTATAGAGTTCAATTTAAGAACGCGTACCACAACTGAAAACGCACCTCCAGCAATTATTGTTCATAGACTTCAATAGTTAAATTTCTTCTTTAATCAAATTCTTTTGCATGTTCCTGTAAATGAACGATATATTCTATGCACACCATATTCTACAGTAAGTGCCGTAGTACACCTCAGTGATATATATCTATTTCAGTATTTTTTTAACTAGTGTGGTGCCATTAAAATACACTGGAAACGAGTTTTTCCTACAGACCGTAATGTAACGGAATTCTTTTGAGTGTCTCCGTTTCTTGTTCTGTCTGATATTAAATGAACCGTAAATGCTATACACTTCATTTGCAATACCAAACATGCTATAGTGCTACCCAATAGCACCAAAGAATTTCATGGCAATCGGACTATATTTACTCGGGTTAGATCACAGTCGGACAGACAGAGAGATAAACCGAATTCATAAACATTTTTCAACTTTGTTGAAGTATTAAAAAGGTCCAGTTAAAGAATACTACATCTTAAAAAAAGAAAAAAAAAGTACTGCTAGATCTCCTTCAAAACGAAAACTAAATATTGATATATCTTCGAAGAAGATCTAAAAATCGAATAAGAGGAACTAACTGATGCAGAAAAATAAACTTTCGCTTAGCCCAGTGGTTCCCAACGTGTTTTGTCAACGCCCCGCCTAAGCATATCAACAGTTATGATGCTCCCTCCTACCTCTGTAATGTTCAAAACTTATTCGAGGAAATATTTTACTTGCTTGGTAAGTAAACAAATTGTGAAAAAACTTTTACTGTTAATGCTCTTTAAGTTTCTGCCATGTGAATAAGAATTCAATTTTTACATGCTTTCTTTTAACTTACAATTATGTTTGCATGTGGCAGTCAAATCTTGTGACTCATTTTTCACCCACTTCCTGTTGACATAAAGCTTTGAAATTTGGAATATATGTGTATTCCTGAGGGCAATACATGAACTGGACATTGAATTTTTAAAATTCGATTCCTAAGAAGGAGCAACGGGGGGGGGGGGGGAATGGTTGATTTCCTATAGAGAAATCAGTATCAGCTTCAACAATGAGTAATTGTTGAAATGTTTTAATGGTAGATTCACCACAATAGCGCCAAATTTTGATCAACTTGGCGAAATAATGACAAATTTGGCGACAAAAATAAGTTGCCATATATGAAGCCAAAATTTCTCAAATCGAATAAAAAACTTTTTTTGTAATTTTATTTTTAAAATCTGTAGGTATTACTTTCATTTTTAACCTACAATATTATTTATCCAAAGGAAAAAAATCTGACAGGGAATGGGTTAATAGCAAATCTGGAATTGCTCCCTTAAAAATCAAATTGCCCCACGTTGGGAACCACTGGTTTATTGTCCCCTAATTAAGTTAGAGAGAGTGTGTGGCAGGTGATATGTATCAGATCCCATGCAAAATTAACCCCCCCCCCCCATATCACAGTTATAGACTGGGACTAAATCACTGAGACTAAAACACCTTGTTACTAATACTTTTGAAAGCAATTTATCACAGATTTTCTGACATAACGGCTCCTTACAGAGCACAGTAGTCCTGCACGTAGTTTAAATAAAGCCAAACAGAAGCAATATATCACCTGCAATTTTCTATTTTAAGTTTTTATTGCATTTCGTATGTGTTATTTGCAATTTCCTGCTCTTTTGCTTACCCATGTTCCTGGAGGGGGATGTCCAGTGGCCCAGTACTCGAAGTCATTTCTGGAATTGTCCACCCAACCGAATACAAGATCATGTCCAATTTCGTCTGATTCAACTTTATTTATTCCAATCCAGGCAGATGTCCCCAGGTCTGATAGATGCTGCGTTAGGAATGCTTGTGAATTAAAAATCAAAAAGTTGTTTTAAAACCATGAGTATATAAAGAAGGAAATTCGTAAAATTAATTTTGCTAATGAAATTTTCTACTCTTCAATATTAAAGACAATGCAATTTTTTATTCGTTTGTTTGTGTGTGTATGAACTTTATTTAGGTACTTTTTATGGAACTTTATCAAGTGCCTTGTCCATATGCTAGATGGTGCGGTGGGGCATCATGAAGACATTTAGATGACAAATAATCGTCTATGATGTTACTTGCGTAGAATGGTCTACACGCTCATCGGATCTTACATAACTGGAAATCTTTTTGTGGGGTTACCTCATCGTTTAACCAACAAAACAAGATTTAGCGATTGTAGGTACTGGGTTGAGCAAAAAGTTCTGGGAAATATGTGAAAGTTATTATGTGCAGATTAACAACAAAATCAACAAGGACTATTCTTCAAAGTAGAGACCATCATAGTCCACGACTTTCTGCTATTGCTCTGCCAGATTCCGGATTTGCTGGAAGTACCATGGCGGCTCCTTGGAATCGAAAAACTCTTGACATGCTTCTTAAACTTCATTAAAGGATTCAAATCGACGGCCCTTGAAAAAATGTTGCATTGATCGAAAGAGCCCATAATTGGATTCTTGAACTCCTATAGATGTACCACTAGTACTCCTATATACGATACAAATTCTGGTAATTCTCAGATTAAAAATTTCCCAGAACTTTTTGCTCAACCTAATATAATAATTTTATACATATCTGTGCAAAAGAAATTACCTGTTTGCAAACGATTTTTTTTTCTTTACAATGCCCCACAGTTAACAAAAACACAGTTTTCAGAAAATCTGATTCAAAATCAATTAGAGTCTGTGTTAACCCTTTCCAGCGCGGAATACTTCTGTTTATAAACTGATGAAATAATGGACTGACACCAGAATTTATAAACGAAGTTATTAAAAAGTACGAACCTGCTTTTTTTGACGTACATTATAAAAGGAAAATTTTAATTAAATATTCTTGGTGCCCATTGTCAGTTTTGACATTAAAATTGGGTGTCCTTTTTTAAGGACACTTCTTTCGAAAGGGTTAAAGTAGAATATCAATTCAAATTGGCCAGGCTCTAGTTTTACTTTTATGGGGTTTGTTTTGTTAGATTCAGAATCGTATAAGTTTTAAAAGTTATGATTAAAAAAACGATTTTCAAAAGTTTAAAACTGACAAGTCCCCTTGATTAATTAAAAATGGGATTTTTGTTTTTTTCGGCAGAGTTATCCACCTTTTTTTTTCATCCAGATATTCTTAGTAGAACCATGTCATAGTGATGGAACAGTGGCGCAGCTGTTAGGCGATTGCCACCACTAAATTTTAATAGTATTCTTCGCCTTGAAAAATCTCAGATATTCTGTCCTGAAATTAGTCGAAGAATACTAATAAAATTTTGCGGTGCCAATTTATTCCCTGGTGCTACACTGTTCCATCACTGACATGTTTATTTCCCAAACAGGTGTCTCCGCTGCATACAGCGTTAAAAAAATGAACTACGAAATCTTTGCATTTAAATTAAATGTATTTTCTATTTTAATAAAAATTCATTCAAAACTATAAAACCAAAAAACATATTCGAAACATGGTCTGTCGAATATCGGATAGACATGCGAAGTTCGCAACTATGCTGTCGAAAGCAGTGACGCCCCTAACCCTAATTTCATTTGGAACACTGTTTTTAGTGCAGTGAGTTGCATCAGTGTTGCCAGTGGGCTACTTATTTTTAAATTCCGATTTCTTGATTGGCACCACTTTTTCGAAACGGTAAAATTCGCTTTATTTAATGACAATATTAATTAAGGCGAAAACAAGGGGAATTTTACTATTTCAGAATAGTGGTGCCAATCAAGAAATCTGAATTTTAAAAAAGTAGCCCACTGGCAACATTGAGTTGCATGTTGAATAGACGGGAAAACCTAGCTATTTATTATATTAAGTATCGATACGAGTTTACTGAACGTATATACAGGCATATCACGTAAAGCAAGTGAGTACTAAAAATATCTATGAAACATAACAAATATAATATCGAAGAAAAAATTCCATTTCGTTCTTTACATGTGCGCTATAATCATTTAGAAATATTTTTGACAATAAGATTTATCAAAAGTTTACTTTTGTAAGTATATAAAACATCCTTTCAATACCTTGCTCTTCCATACTATGTATTGATACAAGACTGTATTCTTTCCCAAGATTCCAACAGGCATTTCTGGCTTCGACGTACTTTAATCTATCTTCCTTTTCAGCACCAAAATATTTGTAGCATTTCTGACCTGGAGAATAAATAATGTTGTTTTTTTCAAAGAAAAAATATTCGGATATGAAAATAAACTTCAAAATTTATCTTTTCTAAGTTAATTTTGGAAATGTGAACTTTAGGTCATGCGTTATTTAAATAATCCGAAAGGAGAACTTGATGCAATATTTTATGATAATAAATATTTATTCGAATAGTGTGAAAATGTTATACAATAAGGATGTATTATATACTAATATATAGTAGATACATTAAAAGTAAAATACTTTTTACTATGGCGAGTAAATGCTTTGGTGAAGAGTTTGGTGGAGAGGGTGGTGCTTAATACAGCCGAGAATTGAATGGATTTAGTTTAAAAGAATTCATTCATGAGGATGAAGATCAAATGGTTGTTATTTATAAGAACTATGGTGACCATCAATTGTGCGGGAGACGGCAGCTCAAATAATCACCTCATCGAGTTCACGGAAATTCAAAGATTAGTTAGGATTCGATTAGCACATTAAAATGGAACTGGTCCGCCAAGTCATATCTTGATGGAAACCACTTGTAGACTCAATTTAAGTGGTTAATTGGCAGGTTTCCCATTATGTTTTCCTGCACCCAAAGGTACGAAAACATGGACTTACCGTACCTACCAATCAACTACTAAACTTGGGTTTGCAGGTGATTTCAACCAAGATATGACTTGGCGGACCAGTTACATTTTAATATGTTAATCGAGTAGTAACAAATAATGGAATTTCAGCAATGAATTCGAAGAGTTGGGTTTGTTTAGCCGCCGCATGGTCTATTGACGTATGTAACTTTTAAGCGACAAATTAAAAAGTCATAGAATTTATTGGAGTCGCATGAAGTCAGAGATCACTCTAGCACATCAAATTAACTTCATACATGCTTAATTATCTGGGAGTCGCGCAACATATCAGGGGAAAAAACAGTCAAATAAAAGGTGAAATACCAATATTTTCTTATAAAATAACTCATCTTATATATACGCTCGATTAAATAACACAATTTTTTCTATAAGAAAATAGTGGTATCTTCCCTTTTTTAACTTTGTTTTTCCCTGGTCTGTCACCACCTTGATTATGTATTGTAAATATTAAAAACAGTAATTATTAATAAAATATTATATACTAGCAAACCCCGCGGCTTAGCTCGCGTAATATTTGAAATAAGCCAAGTGATATTTATATGTTTAATTTTTATCAAGAGAAATTATACTTTTAGGAATAATTCAAAAATTACTATTTAAAACACAGTTTGACCAAACTTGATTATTACACTGCATTAGACAGAAATGAGACTTAAATTAATAAAAAGAAATAAAACTAAATAAATGATGATTTAGAAAATATTTTGAAACTTTTATACTCAATTAATACGCTCATTTCAGTATTTATTTGAAGTTTTGAATTTTTTAAAAACCATCTTCTTACATCTTAAAATTAACCATGTCAAGTTACAAGTCCTACCACCTCTCTCAACATAAAGGGCTATGTTGAAATAGGAACTGTCAATATTAATTTGCCAACATTAATTCTGAAATCGGTTTGTTATTTCCTAATATTCCAAAGAAACGTAATTTAGAAAGCTTTTAAAGGCCTTTTTTAGAACGTTAGTTGTTTCTGTGAACCCCAGGTGGTAGAATCATCGGCATAAAATATAGCCCGTGCAGGATCAGAGACTGTTACCATTGATTCGTAACTATTACTTTTATAATCGGTTTATATTCCCTGAAATTGCATAGAAATCGTAATTTAAGACTTTTTTAGAACGCTTTTCGCATCTCCCCTTTGCTTCCCCCCTTTTTAATTCCAATGTATTTTCGACAGTCCTTCAAGGGCATTTATATTTTATAAGTAACTACCATGCCATATTTAAAGTTTCTAGCCTCTTCAGTATCACAAAAACCGCAATTTAGAAAGTTTTTTGCTCCTGCAACCCTCTGGTGATATGGCACAGACATAAAATATAGCTTATGTTTGAGCAGGTTCTATCACCAACAATTTGTCACCATTATTTTTTAAATCGGTTTGGTATTTGATAAAATTGCATAAAAATTGTAATTTAGAACGTTTTTAGAACGCTTTTCGCTCACTTCATACTTTTAAATTTGGAATTTTCTTTCGACGTTCTTAGAAAGCAGCTGCATCTTGTAAGTAAATACCATGCCATATTTCAAAATGTTAGACCGCTCAGTTGTGCAAAAAAAGCACATTAGAACATGTTTTGCTCTTGCAACCCCCAGACGGTAGTGACAGCAACATAAAATATAGCCTATGTTGGAGCAGGGACTGCCACCATCAATTTGCAACCATTACTTTTAAAATAAGTTTGATATTTCCTGAGATTGAGTAGAAATCGCAATTTAGAACGTTTTTAGACAGCTATTCGCGCATTTTCACCCCTTTTTAAATTTCAAATTTTTAAAGAAATGTTCTTGGAGATCATTTATATCTAATAAATATATACCATGCAAAATTTCATGAATCTAGGTCCTTCCATAATTCAAAAATCGCATTTTTAGAAAGTTTCTCGCTTATGCATCGCCTCTGGGGTAATGGAAACAGTCATAAAATATAGGCTATCATGGAGCAAGAGCTCTCACCATCATTTTTACACCATTATATTAGAAATCGGTTCAGTGCTTCCTGATATTGCATAGAAATCGCAATTTAGAACGATTTTACAACGCTTTTCGCGCATTTTCACCCCGTTTAAATTTCGATTTTTTCAGGAAATGTTCTTAGAGATCATTGATATCTTATAAGTAACTACGATTCCAAATTTCATGATTAGAGGCCCTTCCATAACACAAAAAACAAAAACCGCAATTTAGAACTTTTTTTCTCCTGCAACCCCCAAGATACAAACATAAAACAGGGGCTATGTTAGAGCAAGGTCAGTCATCATCAATTTACAACCATTACTTTTGAAATCGATGTGATACTTCAGTAAATTGAGTATAAATCGCCATTTAGAATGTTTTTTAGAACCCTCTTTGCGCATTATCCCCCCTTTTAAATTTCGAATTGTTTAAGAACTGTTCTTGTGTAAGAACTCTTCTCCTTTATCTATACTAATATTATATCTAATAAGTAACTAAAATTTCAAATTTTATATTTTTAAGGCCTTCAGTAACGCAAAAATCTTTTTTAGAACCAATCGTTTTTACTCCTGCACCCCGTTTGGGTTAGTAGCACCGACATAAAATATAGCCTATGTTGGAGCAAGGCTTATCGCCATCATTTTGACACCATTATTTTTTTAATCGGTTTGTTATTTCCTGAGATTGTGTAGAAACCACCATTTAGAACGTTTTTTAGAACGCTTTTTACGCATTTTCACCCCTTTTAAATTTCGAATTGTTTAGAAAATGTTCTTAAACATCATTTATATGTTATAAGTAACTAATATTCCAAATTTCATATTTCTAGGCCCTTCACTAACACAAAAATCGCATTTTTAGAAAGTTTTTTGCTCCTGCACCCCCTTTGGGTTAGTGGCACCGACATAAAATATAGCCTATGTTGGAGCAAGGGTTATCACCATCCTTTTGACATCATTATTTTTTAAATCGGTTTGGTATTTCCTGAGATTGTGTAGAAACCACCATTTAGAACGTTTTTTAGAACACTTTTTGCGCATTTTCACCCCTTTTAAATTTCGAATTGTTTAGAAAATGTTCTTAGACATCATTTATATGTTATAAGTAACTAATATTCCAAATTTCATATTTCTAGCCCCTTCGATAACACAAAAATCTCATTTTTAGAACGTTTTTGGCTCCTGCACCCCCTTTGGGGTAGTGGCAACGACATAAAATATAGCCTGTGTATTAAGTTGGACCAAAACCATCATTTTGATACCATTACTTTTGAAATTGGTTCGGTAGCTCCAGAGATTATCTCTAACAAACAAACAATTTTTACTTCTTTGTAATATTTGTATAGATTAGAGGAAATTTAAAATTATAACCATCAATTAAATAATGCTAAAAAATATTAACTTAGGGAACCATACACAGATATCTATATTATATATCTCTGTGTGTGTTATGCATATACTTAATGTACAGAGTGCCTACTAAGATCGTATCTACCCCATTTAACTACAGAACGGTGACATCTATAAAGAATCCGAAATAACCCATTTAGTGATATGCACTGTCTAACGAGACCACTTACAGCAGCACATAACGGAACCTTCGGAGTTAGCGATTCTGTCTCGAAAACAGTACACGATACGAAAAAAATGCAATGCAATTGCTAAGTTGTATAGCGACCTCTATTCTGTATAACATAATGTGTTGCATATAAAAATAACTTTATTAGAAGTCCTGAAACCATTATGTTCGTATGTAAACCATACGTACCATTATGTTTCGCCGTATAGGTCGATTTTTTAAACCGCCAAAACACGAAGAAAATTTATGGGTCGACTTATACAACGGATACAAAGTCAGATATCAGACGATCCTCGTTTGTAGCTGTAGCGAAACTTACGAGATAAGCTTCGACCTTTTTCTAACTATTTTGACTGTGCTTGTGCACTTTTCTCAGATGAGAATATGTTCAGTCTGTCATCTGTTCGTAGACAATTGATCTGTCTTGAGAGCGGCAGTGTTTATTATCTAGAAAATATTCGCGACAGGGAGCTGAAAACAGTATACAAGCCCACAGTCGTTTTCGGTCCAATTGCGATGCTGACGCCATTTCAAACGAACGCTACTGGTAAATTCTCGACAATGGGACACACATAACAGGTCTTCGAACGTATAGTTCTTGATGAAAATGCCTGGTACCAGATTTTCGGGATATCAGCTTGCCTGAGGCAGCAATAAACTGCTTTACCGCTTAACAGGCTGTGGTGCGCCGGCCCTTTTTGCTGATAGGACGATACGCCAATATTCTGCGACAGTCATACTGCAAAGGTGGTTTCCTCCGTAACACCTGCTACACATCCCAGTTCTCAAAAATGCTCTCCAAAGCCAATAATCAATACTAGTTTTCAGGACTCGGAATGTGCCGGAGCAAACCGGAACAATATTCCTGTTCGTGAAATTATGATAAATACCGTTCCGGTTCGTGCAATTATTAAACCATATTAACATATTATTACAGTTTTATATATATAGATTACTGTGCTCTCTGTAACTTTTATTTTATTTTATGGAATTTTGAATGCATTCTTTAAACTGCTTTTGTATTATTAATTTTAAATTAGTCTATACTTTCAAAAAAATCTTTTAGTCAACATGTCAACAATGATTCTGAAAAAGCCTTTCGGTTCGTGGATTTTTCCCTTTCAGCACTGCTGGGGGTGATGTTGAATTTCCTGGCAATATTTGTTATTTGTCGGGCGTATTTGTGAAGTATAGGGCCCGTTTCACCCGAACTTTTTGAGGAGCCTTCCCTATCTTGAAAATTTAATTTGGCACAATGGCTATTATATTGATTTGGTTGAATTTTATACAGATGATTGTACATGATACAAACCAAACTGAATCCATCCACTTGGGCAGTAACCAGTTCGAGGAGGTAATGTCGTTGGAGGAGGTATAGGAGTAGGTGTCAAGCCATCTTGCATTTTACAGATGGGTGGATAATGCAAGGCGCAATGTTCAGGTCTCCATCCTCCTAAAAATAAATTAATAATATGGGAACAAATAAGTATTCTTCAAAAATAAAACAACAGCACGAGTATATAAAATACAAAAGAAACTTTCATGTTACTTTGAGATCGGAACATCATGAAACACTTTTCCTTTTTGGGATATTCTTTCTTGACTACTTTCTGGTATGAAACTTCGGTACCATCTGACCATTTTGGAGAGTTTTCTCCATCAAGAATATTGAGACCGATCCATGCTCTACCTCCATAGCCACCTTCTTCCATCTAAAAAAATTGTTTAGTTAATCAGGTTATTTCTGATAGTAAGAAAAGAAAACTTTATTTCAATGATGCTCTGTCTACGCACGCATTTAAAAAAGACATTTTTATGCTATTTTTTGTTGCGATATTTATTACAGATTGTGATTTTTTTCATTGCAAATTCAAGGAAAAATAATTAAGAATTTTAAATTTTAGCAGGAAATTTTAATGCATTTCTTTACAATGAATATTTACATTTTGTATCGTAAATATTTACATGCGGTTCCAGTCGCGTTACATGTCCGGTGAGCGAAAACTGTAAAGTTGGCAGTCCTGCATACGGCTCGCTTGAACCTGGTCGGACATATATCCAGAGGAGTTTTTACTACACTAATTTTGTTTTACGGCCTCTAATTAGGCCAGTTTTGTTCTGAGTCAAATGTTACTCAATTAAAAGGATCTTTATATAAATCTATTACTTAGGTAATCGGCGCCAAAGGATACCCCCTCCACTAACACACACACACTTTTCATATTGTTAGACATCTTTATTGACATATTTCCTTCCATTAGGTTCTTTTCCTATTGGTCAGTTCAACCCTGAGCAATATCTTCATTGCTCCACTTCCCAGTGATGATGCCAAGCTTAAGGCACTGTCGAAGCCGATCTAGGATTTCTATTCGCCATTGGCATATTAAACGTTGTTTTTAACTTTCACCATTGTAATATTGTTTATCTACTAGCTTTATAGAAACTCTATGTGTTGCATTTGCATTGTATGACATCCTTCAAGTGTTTGAGGAAAAAAATAAATATAATTTTCTTCTACATTATAAAAAATTAAAATAGTAGTTTTATTAAATTTATTATTATATATAAGAAATTATACTTAAAATGTTTGAGAAAAACTGAAAATTACATTTTGTAAATTACGTGATTTTGATGCAATTATAGTAAAGTGCCTTTATAAAGGAATGACGACATACGGGTAAACTAAAAACGAAAATTCGATTGCTCTTAGAGGATTTTGGATAAAAACTTGGGATGGTTGCCATTATATCTTCCAATCTCATTAATGGTCGTGTGCATATGTTACCTCTCTCTAATAATGGTATTCTAAATCATAGTGAAACTTTACTCAGTGTGCGATTAAAATGACGTTATTTTCGAAGGTGGCAAGATTTGTCAAAGCATTTCATCCTTTGAAAATTTTTTAAACTGGTAATATGAAAATTACCAGTAATTTTTAGGTTCACAAAGATATTTTAGTTTAAACAGTTAAAATATCTGGTTCATACTAATAAATACGGTGTCATTTTCATCGCGTAAATCATTCTACTGTTAGGATCCTGGAGAAGAATCTTAACTAGTTGGATGTGCCAATCCGAAAACTTTCTTCTATATCATACATCTTAATATTTAAAAAAGTAGTTACACATGTTAATACTTCAATATTATTTGTTCAATACCATACCAACTTTGACTTTAATCTTAAGTTTCTGCTTCATTCAATTAATCGGAATAAAAACGAGTTACGATCGATCATGATATTTAATAAAATCAATATTTTTCGTTATTCTCTTTCACGTCAGCTGTTTGCGAATAGCTGGTTTAGCAGAATGCGAAGTTCCTGTCGCTGCAAGACCCGCCTATGTACAACAAAATCACGAAAAATCGAAAAAATTACACAAAAATTGCTATTACAGCTCCACCTTCCGGCGGAATATTTTCAAATTCGAGGAGGATCTTCTTGCCATAGCCAAAAACATATCTATGAAATTTGTTTAAATTCTATGCATAACTTCATACACTTTTAGATTGTACGATAATGAAAATGGCAAAAAAATCTCTACTAAAACGCCCTCTTCTGGCAGAATATTTCCGAGTTCAAGGAGAACCTGCTTGCCATAGCCATAAGCATATACAGGAAATTTGGTCCAATTCTACGCTTAACTTCATACACTTTTTGATGATTAAAATAACAAAAATCGATATAACAGCGCCCCCTTCCGGCGGAATACTTCAAATTCAAGGAGGACCTGCTTGCCGTAGCCAAAAACATATACAGGAAATTTGGTTCAATTCTATGCACATTCATACACTTTTTGATGGTGCAATAGCGACACACGGACTGACAGACAGACATTCATTTTGTGTAAACATGTTTTTGAAGGTCTCTGACCCCTAAAACGTATAAATCCGTCGAAAACTGGAAGTCGAGAAAAAGTTCGATTACAATACTTTCCTCTATTATAGATAGAAGAAAGTAAAAAACAGCTATAGGTATGCAAATGACATTCTGACAGTGGAATTGGAGTACAGAGAAGTAAGTACCTTTATTTAAAAAACACGGCATACAAATCGGAAAACTAATAATTTTATATGCCTTCTTTTTTTGTATCAGTGTTGGTATAACGTCTAGCGGAGATATAGCGTCGAGAGTAATAAGTGGGTTCGAAGCCATTTCGGTCTGGTCAATGTATTAAACATCAAGTTGTTTCCTGTCCACAGTTTGATGTATTTTACTTAATGAATGCTTCTTTTAAATTTGTACGATAGTGTTTATCATATTCGAGATACCTTCCCGCTTCTCCCATATACTTGAAGTCCACGGGGTTGAATGAAGACGTTTTTCTTCGAGACTGTATAGTCTGAACAAAACCTAAATAATTTACAGTAACGTCGATTCTGAAAAAAGGGAAGGCATCTTTAAATTTGAAATATGCTATTTTTTCTTAACGGTTTTCAAGTGAAATATGTTCTACGAAAGATTGATGTGTTTTGTTCTACTCAAATTTCAAGCTTATAAAAAGGTACCATCAGAGGCCGTTCATTTACATTTTCTTTAGATTCGGAAATTGTATTTTTTAAGGAATCCTTATCGCAATCTCTTAGATTTTTGTTAATAATTAAGTAAATGCGAAAATAAGTCACATAAACATACTTTACTATACATTTTTTAAAGAGAAGGTAAACAAAAAGTTATTCAATATATTTATAAAAACGAAATAAAATTAAAGATATATTTTCAGCAGTTCGAATGATAATCGTAGGTGTTAGTGATAAACGTGGGTGTCGTTTGATAGTCGCTGGTGATAATCCCATTTACTCAAATTGAAGAATTTTTTTTTTCAATTTAATGAGAAAATGGCAACAAAAAGGTATAATGATCAATTAATTTCGCTTTGTTTTCTATTTCCTTTCTTCTTTTTCAACAATGGCGTAGTTTTGATGGCATCATTACAAAAGAAATCTTTGAAATTTACAAATTAATCTTGCAAATAATTTGAAATTTTGAAATTTCAAAATTTACTATGACATCCTCGAATTCATGCGAATAACTGATGTCAATTTAATAGTGCATCGGTCCATAGAGTAATTTCATAAAAATCCCCATCGAACGCTTGAGTATGTTATTGTGCCACCGGCGCGGCACGGCGGTCATTTTTGAGCATATCCATTGACTACTCCGGTGTAGAACTTCAAGACTATTCTCAATATTCCATATAAAAAAACCTCAGAGTGAAACAGAATCTCTGGATAAGAAAATCAATGTATTTCCGAAAAGGAATCAAGTTTTCGTCTAAGTTAAAACTTCAGACGGAAACATAAAAGGGAAACGCTCGATCACAATTCATCATAGAAAGCGACACATTCGAGACAACGAGTATAAAAGCATGGACCACCTGGAGCCCCTTTCATACGCCGATATGGAAACTAAATCAGAGCTTTCCCACGGTGAAATTGATCTGCAGAGTGTCGGGTACAAACATGTAGGCCAGGCTTGCGCCGACCTATAAGAGCACAACCAGCTGATGTTTTTGATAGGAAAACATGGCGAGTGGCTAAAGAACGCTTTATTGTTTTTCGGGAAACAGATGAGTGAATATAGGAGATCGCAGAAGAGACTTAGTTAGTAAAGTTCGAGACTCGAAGGAGAAAAGGTGAACAGGTCTTCACCTGTGGATGAGAGGAACATCTCTCAGGGTTCTGGTCTCTCACTGTCTCTCAGGGTAAATCTGTTAAAACCGTATGTTCAGGGGGTAGAAAAGATAAATATCCTAACGCACGAATGCAATGAGTTAAACGCCTTACAGGACATGGAAATAAATTTTCCCTTAGAGGAACCAGACAATTATGATTTTAGGAATATAGTTGAGAAAAACAAACTAACAGAGAGATGTAACCCGGAGCAGTTGCAGGAATTAGAAACCATACTGGGGGAGTTTCGGGAGGTCTTTTCAAATAACCCGGGAACTACGGATATGGAAATCCACGATACTGAGGTCACAGACAACAAACCAGTAAGAATAAGATAATGTAGAATGTCACTATACAAGAGGAAATTTTGAGTAAAGAAATAAAAAGAATGCTTGAACTAAACATCATAAGGGAAGAGGAATCTGACTACTGTTCGCCCATGATTCTTGTCAAATCACCAGGAAAAGATCCGCGGCCTCTATTGATTAGAGAAAATTAAATGCAATTACTAAAGTAGAATACAGTCGACGCTCGTTTTTACGAACTCGCAGGGAACACCCAAATAGTTCGTAAAATAGAAAGTTCGTAAAATAGAAAAACACGAAAAATGATATGAATACGTACATTATTTATGTCTATTTTTATCAAACTGCCCCCTCTTCATGGTTGAAGCAGTATTTCAAGATTATTTATTATTTAATAAAGTTATACATGTATTTTTAAATATACAAGAAATAAATGCAAATTTATACACAAAAAATAATTTTAGTACACAGAAACATATGTTACCATGCTTTGAAAATATTACATATGAAAACGTAGACTGTATTAGTACTTAGTAGGTGAAAATACATAGATGAAAACATAGATGAAAAATTAGGAATGGAAGTAATCACTTATCTTTTTTTAAAAAAATCACATTTTGAAAAAGACATGTTCCCATTTTATCTATGGAAACCTTTACTACCTTTACCTTTCACAGTTATTGTTTCCTTCAAAAAAGTGCCTTAGTCCTGACAACCACTACTTGAAATTGTTGCTATGCCCCTCCCTACGAAAGAGATTGGGGAAAATCAACACATTCTTGGAATGTACCTGATGTCTCATTGTACCTGTATAGAGTTTAACTGACGTTGACACTGCATTCCGAAACTTAAAAAAAAAAAAAAAAAAAAATCAGAACTACGGAAAATGAGTTCGCAAAAAAGAGATTTTCATAATCTGTAGTTCGTAAATGGGAGCGAAAAATTACATTGATTCTATGGGAGCGTATTCGGGACCACTCTATAGTTCGTAAAATCGCAAGTGTTCGTGAAAAAGAGGTTCGTAAAAACGAGAGTCTACTGTATTATCTCCTCCCGAACATAGAAGAAAGGGTGGAAACGGTCTCAGCAGCAAAATATATCACGGTACTGGATCTGACAAAAGGCTTTTATTGGCAGATACCAATGAAAGCCCAGGTCCAAAAATTAGCCGCATTTATTCCAACTCTGCGACATATTTCCCGCTGAAGATGCCATTCGGTTTGATAAATTCGTCTTTCAGATTTTCCAAATTCATGGCAAAGATGCTGAGAGGCTTAGAAAAATTCTGCCTGCCCTATCTCGACGATATTTTAATTTTCTTCGAGACATGGGAAGAGCATCTCGAGCATATCAGGGCGGTACTTATAAGAATCAGACAGGCAAAACTGACCGCAAAGATTGCAAATTTGCTCAGAAAACCGTAAAATATTTAGGTCACATAGTGGGAGAATGGCAACGGAAACTGGCTGAGGCTAAGATTAAAGCGATAACCGAGTTACAACCACCAAAAACAGAAACTGAAATTCTCAAATGTCTAATAATGGCGGGATACTATTCGCACTATATAAGAAATTATACCTGGATTGTAGAACAGCTTACAAAGCACTAAAAGGAAAAAATAAAAAATAAAAATAGCATGGAGCGAAGGAATGGACAAAGCATTCGAAACTCTTAAAGAAAAGCTTACAGCTGAGCCAATACTGTATGCTCCCAACTACAACGCTGAATCTATAATACAAACGGACACGTCAAATATTGGGATCGGTGCAATACTCGCGCAGAGGTAAAACTCAGAGCAGCATCTCATTATTTATCTGAGTAGGAAGACGGAAAGAAAATTCAGTACGACCGAAAGAGAATGTGCGGCGATAATCTCTACCATAACAAAAGTTAAGGCACTGCATTGATGGGCAAAAATTCCTGATCGAGACCGATCATAACCCATTAACGTTTCTGAAAAATAATTCAGGAAATAATCCGAGACTACTTAGATAGGCAGCCTTAGATTAGACCTTGCAGCCTTATCACTATGCCATAAAGCACAGACCAGGCAAGGACATTGTTCCCGTAGATTACTTGAGTAGGGCAGAATAACATCTTGATAAAAAAAAGAAAAAATATTTGTATATAATAAAAAACCCATATTTTTTTTGTAATGTGTATTGCAATTGTGTAAGAAAATAAAATACTGTGTATAATTTAAAAGAAATATTTTGGTATGAAAGAGTTTTGTATGATATTAGAAAAGAGATAGGTAGATATATATAGTTTTGTTTGTGTGTGAGCTATTCAATTATAGCTGAGCTACCTTCTGTTTGCAGAATATTCCGTCCTTCGGCCAAAATATTATTTAAAGGGGGGGTGTGTTGTATAATCTCAAGACTGTTCTCAATATTCCATATAAAAAGCCCTCAGAGTGAAACAAAATCTTTGGATAGGAAAATCAATGTATTTCCAAAAAGGACTCAAGTTTTCGTCTAAGTTCCAACTCCAGACGGAAGCATAAAAGGGAAACGCTCGATCATAATTCATCATAGAAAGTGACACATTTGAGACAAGGATACGCTGATAGTGAAACTAAATCAGAGCATTCCCACGGTGAAATCGATCCGCGGAGTGTCGGGTGCAAACATCTAGGCCGGGCTTGCGCCGATGTATAGGAGCACAACCAGCTGATGTTTTTGACAGTAAAACATGGCGAGTGGCTAAATAACTCTCTATTCTTTTTCGGGAGAGAGATGAGTGAATATAGGAGATCACAGAAGATAATTTGTTTGTAAAGTTCGAGACTCGAAGGAGAAAAGGTGAACAGGTCTTCACCTGTGGATGAAAGACATCTTTCAGGGTTATTTCATCTAATATTTCGCGGAGGTAAAGTTCCGAGGGGAAAGAATCATCTTTCCGGCGGCTGGAGATTAGCCGGGCAGTTAAACATAGCGACAAGGCTATCTACGGAGAAAGATTTCCTCAACTCTTTACTAGAGAACATTTTCCCAAGAGTACAGAATTGGATTTTCTTAGAGGCTCTTTAATTAGCGTAACTCTAACATTTCACTGCAGATCATGAACTTTGACCATAGGCTATCAACCCACTGAACAATTATTATCATGAGAAAACGTTTCAACGATTTTTATTGTTGTGTATATATAAGCTGATATTTAATCCGGAAATCTATTGGGTTTATTGCAAAATAAATCTTCAATCTTCTTCAGTATTTAATATTAGTCTTTACACCTCTGAAGAGAACTTCACACGCTACCGCCCTCATCTGAGGCCCCCACACCGGAGATATAGTTTCCCGTTTTAAAAGAATTTGAAAAATTGAGCAAAAGTTTTTTTATTTTTTTTTATTTTTTGTCTTGTTAAAAATTTGATTGTTTATCAATTCTGTAGGTAATTGACCGATTGCTATGCGTTTTTCTTTATACAAATTTTCTTTATTCAAAGAGAAGAAAATGACAAGATAAGTTCCATGCAGATTAAGCCCATGTGGACCCCTTTTTTTATTTAGGTTTTTATCAGAAACTTTTCATCAGAATTGAAAGTGTAACATATGTAAATGTCAGAAATCAATTCGGCAATCAATAAAACAGGGGCCCCTTAGTTCACTTGGAAAGATTTTAGTTTAAAAATATATTATACAAATTCGAGCGTGTAAGCCGCCAAAGGCAATGGGCCCCAACACTAGGTTCGTTTGGATGTATTTTCGTTTAAAAATATAAAATAATACAAATTCGAGAGTCGCTTGAAAAAATAGAACGGAAAATGCTGATGTACGTTGCCGAAGGCAACGTACATCATTTGGGCTGCCAAATCCAGGTTCATTTGGATAAATTTGAGTTTAAAGATGCAAAATCATACAAATTCGAGAATGTAAGCTACCAAAGACCTTGTGACTGACTTGGTTACTGCTGATAGCCAATATCCTTTGAAATGTATGAAAAAGCCCTATCAGCTCGTAAAATCCACAGAGACGCAGAAAGTCCATTTGCCTCTGACACAGCTATACAAGTCAATAATTTTATCTGGAGGAAAATGAAGAACAATACCAATTTTTTATAGAAGAATTAACAGACCAGATTAAAGCAGGTGAATACTGTCCTTCAGTCAAAACAGTTAACACGTTGGCGGCGGGTGTCGAAGGGTGTTCGACACTAGCGCCCCTCTCCAAATGGCGACCGTCGACGACCCTTCGACACCTGTTAATGCTGTTTCAATTCATTCTGTATCTGTCTAGCCAACTGGTAACATCTTAAAATTTTTCCCTAGACTTCTTAAAGAGTTTTGCAACAATTTCAACAAAACATTAATTAAATTTCAACAAAATTTCAACAAAAAAACTTTCAGCCACTAGGAATGATTTCACCTCATACGGCTTAGCCGCTAACGTGTTAAATCACGCCTTCTAAACAAGTGTGAAGAAGATATTTTTATATCAACCACTGCAAACAAGGTACCCGTTCTTATCGTCAAGAACACGTGTCATAAGATTTTGAGTGATGCTTTATATCAACAAGGATGGTCATCTCCGAAGGGAGAATGACGGCGTATTGTTCAAATTACGGCGAGTACAGTGGCTAAAGATATTCGGTCTTAGTTTACAAATCTTCTGAATATCCTTCTCCAGACGAGTTTTGAAAGAGAATGAGTCTGTCATTACAGAAACCATAAAGATTTTCATAGAAACACTATTTTTAAGAAAAAGAAAAGGAGACCTAAAAAATGCTAGAACAGGAGTACTGCACTAGCTCACAGCATTATTACTGCAGGAAGACTAAGAATTCTTTTAAGACCGCTGCAAATATAGCGTCGCTTCCTCCAACAGAAGATGAAACTTCATACACATGTTTAAACGTTTACCACCAGTATAGCTATAGCTAGGTAACTGTAAAAAAGCTAAGGAATGGGGCTGGAATAAAATCAAGAGAAGCACTACACCAATAACAACTGTCAAACTTACGCACCAAAAGCTGTTCTGCGAAAAAAATCCTGCAAATTCAAAACAAACTGCAGTGGGAAGTGTGGCTATAGTAATGCAGGTTTGTTCTGTTCGCTCCTTCGTTTGAACTGCAAGGGCCATTGTGACAGCAACTTTATGGCCGAAAATGACTTGGAAATAGAGATTGAAAAGCCAATTCTCTGGGATCTTTTAAGCCAAGTGAAGACCCAAACTGAGCAATCAAGATAATGATTAGCCTCCTTTCGAAGAACATCAACCAGGCCTTTCAAAGCTACCAAAACGACATTAATGGGAGAACAACTCTGCATTTCTCTTTTTTTCTGTTTACAATCTTCCACTTACCGGGTGTCCCAAAAAGGACTGACTAATTTTAAAATTCAATAAATTGCAAACGGTGCCAGATATTAAAAAAATTCTTGCAGGAGGGTTATGCATAAGGTCAAAAGTTTTATTACAGTGATTTTCAATTTTAGTTCGATTTAAAAACAATAGATGGCGCTGTAAGCAATAGTCGCTAAATACAGGCTCGATTTTCGCTCCTTTATCTTGTTCCATGCAGAAAAAGGAGATGGAAATGTATTATCCGGGCCACGAAGTACCAAAAATCGAGCCTGAATTTAGCGACTATTGCTTACGGCGCCATCTATTGTTTGTAAATCGAACTAAAATTGAAAATCACTGTAATAAAACTTTTGACCTTATGCATAACCCTCCTGCAAGAATTTTTTTAATATCTGTCACCCTTTGCAAGTTATTGAATTTTAAAATCAGTCAGTCCTTTTTGGGACACCCGGTATGTTATTATATTAAACTAATAATAGTGATAATTGTACAATTATAAATATTATAATCGTGTAAAAGTCATAATCAGATTGGTAGGAAAATAAAAATGGTGCTCTCTTCTGTTCGGAGTGTTTGTGATTTATATTTTTCTTAATTACCTGATTTCAATTTATTTTATTAATAAATATATAAAAGGCTTAAAACTTGGTAAGCAAATGTTAACATATTCGAAATGCAACTACAATTAACTAAAAAGCTTCAAATTTCTGATTTTAATGGATGCATTGTGATTGTAATTGCGTTTTCGTCCTCCGATGATGAAATTTGAATATATCGCTAAAATTCTTTTTGCTGGTATTGCCACAAGTATTAATTTTAGAAAAAAAACATTGTGTATGAAAAATGTAGGAAATTTTCTCTAGTTTAATTTGCTGTAGCAGTTTTTTCAAAAAAGTTTAACCCTCCAGCGACTACAATTGTAAACACGAAAAAAATCCGATTTTTTCATGGTTTTTCGCTTATAACTTTTTAAGCCGTCCAGATATGAGAAGGCAAAGTTTAAAAACGTGTTCAGCACCCCCAAAAACATAAAGGATGAAATAGAAAAAAGCTTTTCCAAAACTTTCCAGGCAGAATCCTAGATTGACTGGACTAATGTGAGTTTGAAAAAAAGTATTAAAACATGATAAAAACCCAACTATGGAAATATTAACATATTTTAACATTTTGAGGTTCTCTGAATTTGTTTTCACCATTTTTAAACCTATTCCATATATATGCATGTGTGTATTCGTGTATATTACAATTTTCACATAAAGTTTAGGTCCCTAGAGCTCATTTTTAGTGAAGAAACTGGGTTTATCTCTAATCTTGATTTAGGTTTTGTTGGTAAAATTAGTATTTAACTTCGGAATCCACATCCACCTGTAGGCCGAGCCGTCAGGGATTTTTTTATTTATTTCTTTTCTTTTATTTATTTATTCATTTTTTATTTTAATTTGTTTAATTCTTTTTATTTCCTTCACTCTTTTCTTTGCCACCTGTCGCATTCTTTGTACCCTTAGTGTTCATTTGTAAACTTGTCCCCATACGGACACGTGTTTACATTGGCTGATGACGGGCTGTTAAAATTTCCATCCCGAAACGCGCCCTGTGTGTTTTTGTTTTTTGGTGATTCATAGAAAGTTTTATTATTTAATTTTAATTTTATGACCGTTTTGTTAAGGTAACTGCCTGCGTTCGATGCACTTTTTTTTACGTACATTATTCAATAAATACACATATTTTTACTTCAATTGTAATACAGAGTGACGAAAAAACATATAACCCTAGTCAAAACATTTTTAAAAATTGGGTTTTTTTGCCATTTTTGTAGCAAAATTACAGGCTTACGCCAGCAAGCCTGTAATCCAGTAAGCCTGTGTGTTTTTGTTAAAACGCCAGTAAGCCTGTGTGTTTTTGTTTTTTGGTGATTCATAGAAAGTTTTATTATTTAATTTTAATTTTATGACCGTTTTGTTAAGGTAACTGCCTGCGTTCGATGCACTTTTTTTACGTACATTATTCAATAAATACACATATTTTTACTTCAATTGTAATGCAGAGTGATGAAAAAACATATAACCCTAGTCAAAACATTTTTAAAAATTGGGTTTTTTTGCCATTTTTGTAGCAAAATTACAGGCTTACGCCAGACCACGAAACACAATTCAACTAAAGTTATTTCAATTTCCTTTCTTCTACATATACTACTGTTACACTTAACTGTGCCCTGAACTGGGAGTTTTACAATATCTTCAAAATTAACTGAAATATTTCAAAATATGTCATAAAATACATATTTTTTATTAAAAGTTACCATTTTTGCGTATTGGAGTACTTATAAAATAATTACATGTCACATGGAGCTTAGATTCCAGTTCAGAACATACTGAGTAATATGGAAAGCATTCTGAAAAAATGTCACGGAAATATGTTTAAAAAATTTTATCTAAGGAAGTCTATTGTACATGGAAGCAATTGAAAAATTCCAGCAATCGCATTTGAAGATTTCTTTTATATCTTTCGGATACATACAAAATTAATCTATAAATGTCAGTTAAGGTTTATTTGTATTTTTATGTAAAAAAGGGTAAAAAAAGGATGCCTAGAAACATTGTCTACATTTCTCCTGGCCTTCCTATGCCCACTTCCGATATTTGACTCATTACTTCCTGTTTCTTAAATTGGCCACAACTTCTCTTCTAATAATCAGAGAAGTAAAATTAAAACAGATTTGGAATTGATTGCTGTTTCAAATAGAAAAATCTACCCTATTAAAATCTGTGCGCGTATCTATGTAACCTCAAAAACTCGGAAATCACAGGGCGCAGGGCTACGAAATTTAACACACGGGTTAATAGTAGGGGACCCATGAACGATTGGGGCAAAAAATTCGAAACTTTTAAATAGATTTTTTTAATTTTATGTTTTTGACGAATTTTTGCCTTTTTCTTTATGTTCAACCCGTAATCGAGCGAGTTCTAACCAATGTGAGTTACACATATTACGTACGCCACACTGGATACTAAGAAGCTGAAGCGGGTATTAAGATAATTCTTTTACCTCACATGGAAATAATTAGATATATACATATTACGTACGCCACACTGCAATATTTAGAAGGTCTAGCGGGTATTACGATAATTCTTTTACTTCACATGCAAATAATTAGAGATTATTTAATTGCGCTTAATTATTACTTAAAAAAATAAAGTAAAATATTTTATCACAAACATGAACAAAACTTTTTATTATTCCCTTATTCCAAAGATATCGTTTTATCGTCTGCTGCCATAGTAACATGATAAATTAAATTTCATTAAAAAAAAAAAAAAGATGCACAGTAGTAGAAAAATATTTTTCTAAATCGAATAGTTATTTTTTATTTTGGTTTTAGAATTAAATTTATGAACTCCTGTGTATAGAACGGGTTAAACAGATAGTAATAATAATAATAAATTAACCTTATATTAGAATATAGAAGTAACCTCATATTTAGTTTATTAGAACCTTAATAAACTAAATAAAATAACAAGTTTTAAGATCGGCATTGAACCATTTGTTGCTTGCTAATATTGAAATGCACTCACTTTTCTCAAGATGAATTCGTTTTCATCATCGGAATGAATGGATACCAAATGAGCTCCAAAGGATCGACAATAGTCTTCAGCCTCGTAATAGGACATCTTATGTTTATATCCGGACGTGAAAAAATAGCAGAAGCCATTGTATTTGGGCCAAGTCTGTCCCTTAATAGAGCAACGATCAGGTGACTCAGATGCTGAGAAAAAAATTAAATTTCTGTAAAAATGAATAAATAAATAAAAATATATTTAAGTCAAATATGACTAGAATAAATTATTATTTCTTTCAATTTAAAGAAATAAGCTTAAAAGGTCGTCTTCATAGTGAAATTTTCTATACAAACACCTAATTTCGATACGTTATTTGACTTTGTGAGTAATTTTTACGGTTCCGTACTTAAAAAGTAAAACCGAAAACCTTATTAGATAACTCGTGTGTACACCGTCTGTCACAGGACACAGCCGTTTTTCTCGTAAACTATGCAATGTGTAAAGTTCAAATTTGGCAGAAGTAATAGGCTATTGACTAATATATTTATAGATCATCAACACTTCACGAGTATATTTAGGGAAAATGTAGGGGACTAATTAAGTTACTTGAGAATAATTGTTTTATTTTTATAATTATCGTGTAAAAACTCTTGTAACTCCGAACTCAAAAATACATTTGTTTTAATTTTAGGTATTATATTTTTAGAGATATCGATAAAAATGTAATAAAAAAATATGTCTCACCCCCCCCCCCCCCACACACACATTTCCGAACCTATTGAAACTAAAATTATGAAAAAATTAGGGGTAGTAGAGACTTATTTAAATCCTGCAGGAAAACTATAGCGGTTACCCTAGATCACATAGTTTTTGAGAAAATGGCATTTTTTTCGTTACGCGCAAATTTCCCTTTTCAGCAAGGGAGTTGATGGGCGCTTGAGGTACCTATCGTCGCGAAAGTATAAAATTATTCATACGAATTAAATATTTCCAACTGAGCGAAAAAATGCCCAGTCTGGGAATGGAACCCAGATCCTTGGCTTACAAGGACAATGCTTTACCGTTTAAACTAAATGGGCCGACAACCAGCCAGCATATTTCGCTCAGATAACCTTATTGGTAGAAACATCTGGTCTGTCATGTAGACAGCTCAACAGAATAAACCGCAGGTAAAGGAACTCCATATAAACGATGGATACGTAGATAAACTACTATTTTACCACAATCAAACTGATTCGTAAAGTTATCGCACGAATTGAATATTTCCAACTGAACGAAAAGGTCAAACTTTATAACCAACAAACAATAAGGTTATCTTAGCGAAATATACTGACTGGTTGTCCGCCCGGTTAACTTAAACGGTAACATTGGTCTTGTAAGCCAAGGATCTGGGTTCGATTCCCAGCCTGGGCATTTTTTCGCTCAGTTGGAAATATTCAATTCGTATGCTAACTTTACCAATCAGTTTGATTGTGTTAAAACAATAGTCTATAAAAGAATTGTTGATAATGATTTAAAAAAAAAATGTCTGTAATTAGCCGAGCTTTTAACCTTTAAAGACACGGGCGGTGAACTCCATGCACCATCGGATTTTAAAGCTTAGATTTAACTTATTTTTCTTTTAGCAACGATTTTTTTGTAATATTACAGCTACTAATTAATATATTTTTTGCACGGAATCCTCTGTGCGCGACTAATACTCGCACTTGGATTATTACATTAAGATACCAAACGGAAAGTCATTCGGTTAAGTAGTTCAGGAATTATGATGGTTTAAAGTTTGGCCCCTCAACTGTAAAATGTATTTGTAATGTTGCAAATATAGGTCAAAACTGGGAAATTTCATTAGCGGCCACTGGCCGGTAGAACTAGTTTTTTAAGTGGCCACTTTTTTAAAACTAGTGGCCACTTTTTTATTTAAAAATACTAAACAGTAAAATTTCTATAAGTATTTATCTAAAACTGAATAGCCCAAATAAATATGTTAATGTAAATATATTGGAACCCAAAAAAAGCAGAATCCTTGATGAAATGCAAGAAAATTTTATTCTCTCCTTGTAAAAAAGTGGCCGGAAGGTGGCCGCTGATAGACAAATTTTGACTGGCCACTTTTTCTCATTTACTGGCCCTGTGGCCGGTGGCCAGTGCTAATTTTGACCTTTAGTTGCAAAATAGATTGCAATGTGATTACAGTCATTCAGAGTAACTTTGATCCATGGGGTGTAACTTTGCACCACGTCCTAATTTTCAATATGTTCAAAAGGCTGGATAAATTCCAGTGCTACACTCTGTTGGAAAGGTTATAAACTGCGCTTTCTACTCTTTATTTTAGAACATAAATTGGCTACATTAAACACAATTAATTGCATCATCCAGCTATTATTGTGAAGTACTGTTTTCAAGATAATTTTGAATGCTGTTTTAAAGTAATCCAATTAAATTTTTATAATAAGTAACACTATAGTACTCATTTATCAGACAGATTATTATCTAAATGTTATATATGTGTTAATATTTTGCGATTATGTAATTACTAATAGTCAATAATATGCAAAATTAGAAGACACTACCATTTTACCTTATTTTCAGTATAACTTTGAGCCGGCTCAAAGTTAGGCATAGGTTTATTGTTTATTGATAAATACTGTATAATTTTCTGTTCATAACAACTATGTGGAAAACTGATTAAAAAAATTACAAAAATAAAAATCATATCTTATGTTTATTACGAAAATACCATTTTCTTGTCAAAAATCCCCCATAATTGCACGATGAATGCCGAAAGTGTGTATTGAATATAAGGTGTAAATATTTTCAAAAATATGTGTAAAATACATAAAATTCATTTAAAGGCGTTTTGGGGGGATGAGCAACTCAAATTTGGCATTCCATACATTCGACTGGGGATGCCAGTTCGGTCTCAAATTGTAATCCGACATTTTAAATTCATACCGGACATTTCCAAAGAAGAATTTTTACTTTCTGTAATCGTTAAATCTCTGTTATTAAACAAAGCATAAAATACTATTCTATATTTCTATTATGGACACAAAATTTCTGAATAAGAATGGAGGCCAATCTGGCAACTCTGCATTCGAAATTTTTTTATTCTTGTTGGATTAATACTATTACTAGTATGTACTGGTGGACTGTTTTAGAACAGTTTCACCTTTAGAAACATATATGGCTTAATAAAGCATAAATTGGATTGTTCCAACACATAAAATGATCAAAATTTTACAGTGACTTTAACAAAAAAAGAAAAAAAAAACTATATCTTTTTCATTTGAACTCAAACCTTAAGGAAGATAACAGAAGGAGTGACTATGCAAATTTTGACAAAATTATGTGTACCTTATAACTATATGTTGAACATACGCCCAATAGAAAAAGAGGGAGGATATCCCTATTGGTCAAGAAACACAGGACTTTCTCCCCCTTTACTCTTTCAGAAAATATATATATTTTTTTCTCTCTCTCTCTTCCCTGCCTGAGAAAAGAGGAGTCAGATATTCAGAGATGAATGAACAGCATCTTAAAAAGGAGATGCATTTCTCTTGACAATTCTGTCACCACGCTTCCAGAGGAAAATAATTTTAAAAGTTTTCTTTAACTCCTTGAGTCCTGGATCATGGCAAACAATCTCATTGTCAAATCATCCTAGAAATCTTGGAATGATGCTGTAAAAGTGGCTTCTTCATGACTGATGACTAAACGCTGCTGGTGTGTTTCAAATACAGAATGGATGACAGAGACCACGCTTCAATGAGGTACAAAATATTTTCTTAACGGTTCCATTGAGTGAAATTACACTGTGATTGCGCATTTTAGTGAAAGAGTGAGAATGGTAATAAATCACTTTTGCAATTACTCAAGTATTATTTATCCAAGTTTTACATTTAGTTTTAATTATAAAATCTCAGGATTTTCACTTAATATGAAATACTTAATATTCTTTAAATTTTGAATTCTTGTAATATATATATATAAGTGTGCATGTAAATAAATCTTTGTTTAAACTAAAATTTTTCTTCTTCAGTTTATGTCTTGCATTTAATTGTCTAATTGTTATTTTGGGAATTATTGATTCTTTACAGAGTTGGTTATAAACTAGGGCCATGTTACAAATAAATAATAATCTCTTCGGGTCACCTAAAATCTCTGTATAATTCATAAGGCTCTTGTGCATCGAAATCACACAGCGCGAATAAATTTAATTTACGTAATTTTAATTGATGCAATAATTTATATCAATTTAAATTGCACACAAGAGCCCAGAATAATGGTGCACTCACTATACGAAATTATCGCGGTTAACAGATCCTTAATTCCCAATCTTCTTTGTATGCTGGATTTACATACTCATCTTGGTAATTTTACTGCTAACTGATTAGTGTGCACAGGGCGTTCCAGCATGTACTACTGTAACTATGTATATATTAAACAACAAGTTGGAAATTGCTCGTCAAACGTGGCAAATGAGGTGCGTTCGTACTATAACAAATTTTATAATTATTTTTTGCACCCCATATTGTACGGAATGTATAATTTTTTGCACTTCATAAAGTGCATAGTCTTTAACATCATTAAAATGCACTCCCAATATTTTTTTTCCCATTCCCCGAACACTTTTGACTGTCCCTGTAATTAAACTATACATCCGATTTTCCTAACATTTGAAATGGCTCGACAAAATTTTGTAACAATTATTTAATATATTTAAAATTTCAGATCATTTGGAAGGCTGTAACATCATTAAAATGCACTTGCAATAATTTTTCTCATTGGCCGTAATGTAAAGAAAAACTTTTGACTGTCCCTGTAATTAAACTATACATCTGATTTTCGTAAAATTTGAAATGGATCGAAAAAATTTTGCAACAATTATATCTTTAAAATTTCAGACCATTCGGAAGGCTGTAACATCATTAAAATGCACTTGCAATAATTTTTCCCATTGGCCGTAATGTAAAGAAAAACTTTTGACTGTCCCTGTAATTAAACTATACATCCGATTTTCATAAAATTTGAAATGGCTCGACAAAATTTTGCAACAATCTTATATTTCAAATTTCAGACCATTCGGTTGGGTAGTTTTTGCTCTGTTATATGCGGACAGACGGACAGACGGACGGACTGAACGACGACTATAGGTGCTACGTATTTATATAATTACGAACGCACCTAAAAACGTAATTTGAAGAACAAATTAAAAAAAGCAAAATTTATTTCCGACATTATTTAAGCCCGAGAAGGGACAGATATTAAGATATTTCATTCAATTAGTTCTAAATTTAATGTTAAATTTTTATAACAAATCAGTTAAGCCAATTGAAGATTAAAAAATAAATTTAAAATTCATACAATATGATACTTAAAACACCCTAAAAAATTAGATTACGTTCAAATGAAATCGAAATAAATCTTAGACGTTTTCCATTTTTAATTGAAAATATTTGTACTGTAGATTTTGTATTATGTTTATGACAATTGTACATAATATGATAAGATGCATGAAAAATACAAAACTTAAAAAAAGTCCAAGATTTATTTCGATTTCATTTGACACCATTGATCATTCATTTTGATCATTCACATTGGCTAGATAACTTTGAACCGGGTTAAAAATACATTTTTAACCATTTGGAAATGGTTGTTGTTTTCGGTCGAGGATGGGGCCAAATGATGCTCGCATTTTATTTTTTCAACGAAATTCAACGATGTTCTTTACTTTTAGAAGAATTTTTATTTGAATAGGTAATAGAAAGGCATAAAATCGTTAAAAATTGTTTGAATAGGTAATCGAAAGGCATAAAATCGTTAAAAATTGAAAAAGTTACAAAATGGGTAGGCGCAAATTATCAGATATGGAAAAATCCAAAGCCAAAGAGCGACGCCGAAATGAAAATCGTCTTGTAAAGCAAAAATCGAGGTCTCCAACTCATTATGTAGGCCATGAAAATCGATGTCTTCAACTGATTATGTAGCCCATGAAAATCGATTACAGCCCATGAAAATCGATTTGTTTAATCGATTGATAGTAAAAGGCCATGTCTCGAGGGGCTCCAATCCACTAGCCACGGCGTTTTACAATCGACCGATTCTAACCGAGAAAAATTGAGCTCAACGTAGGTAATTTGTCGCAATCTGTGGATAATTCGGTGGAACTGCTTTCGATTTGTAAACTGTTTTTCTTCTCGAAACGAGACTTGGAGAGTTTATCGATGAAGGTTTTGGTCGTCTGAAGTTTGATCTCTGCGATCTGTTGTTGAAGAGGATGCGACGGAATTTGGTGGACGAAATAAATTCCAAATGGTTGTTGTAATCTATTAAATTACAATTTTTTTTTATTGTTTATATCATTATTATTCCTTAATTTGTGATAGTCATGCAATAATTTAGGATCATTTCTTCTGTTTTATGCCACTAGTTGCAACAATATTCTTAAAACAAGTAATATAAAAATTTTGTTTTTAAAGTCAATTCCTACTTAGTTCATCAAAGAAAAATTTAATGTAATCCCTTAAGCTAATATTAGTTTTTGCTGCATTAAAATATATCAATTTGTTGATTTTCTATAAGCAAGTAGGTTTACAATGGAACTCTATGGGAATTTGGCGAACTATTAGAAATATCGCCAAGTTGGCGTCACTTTTGGCGACTGATTTTGGCCGCCAAATTTGGCGATATATCGCCAAGTTGGCGACAAACTTGGCGGTATTTGGCGACAGAACAGGGTCCCCTATGGTAACCCCTTATTGAAAATACTTTCATTGATCTTCAATATCCAATGGCCGCCATTTTGTTTCCCATGCAAAACTAAAATTAATTAATTAACATTTAATTAACGAATTAATATTTGAAAAAACTGTATTAACATCAATTGTCATCTAGTACAAGTTTTAAAAAAATTATTTCAACCTGATAGGATGAATAATGAGTATTTTATTAACGATTGAAAATTTGTACAAGATAAATATATAAATATATAAATAAATATAGGGAGACTGTGAGCTAATAGTAGGGATTGAATAATCACAATAAGTCAATAAAAACACTAATCGAAGCTATAGCGCCATTGACACCTTCAACAATTAAATGCAAACTAATTGTCAAGATACTTTTGAAGTTTAAAAAATTTTTATTTCAACTTGATAGGATGAATAATGAGTATTTTATTAACGATTGAAAATTTGAACAAGATATATAAACATATAAATCTATATATATAAAAGAAAGTCTGAATTTCGTATTAATCAACGCGAAGCCAAAACTACTGAACCTAAAATTTTGAAAATCGGGGTAAAAACAGTTCTTATGACATTAAGTGCCGCTAAGAAAGGATTTTCTAAAATTCCACCCCTAAGGGGGGTAAAAAAGAGAACGAACTTAAAAAAAATTCCTTAAAAATCTGATTTTATAGTTATTTTTCAAATGATAACATATTTTGCTGTATTTTTGTATGCTGAATCGAATGGTAATAACTAAATTCTTTTAAGCCCAATAGTTCGAGAGATATTTCATATTTTCTAATTTGGCACTATCTTTGGCACCAAAACCTGAATTTTTCAAGTAATAATTTCTAAAAACTCATTCTCTTCATTCTGTAGCAAGGGAAGAAATTCAAATTGAATAATTTTTTTAACCAATCTTTTGGTTAAATAATTAAAACAACTATGTCAGTTAGGAAAAATATTACAAACGCCTCAAAAACTAAAACTAAATAAATAAAAAAAAAACCTGTGGTACTTTTTCGTTCTAATTCTCGTCGCGATACCATGCCAAAATGTATGGTATCGCGCCATTTATTTCAACCCTAATCGTGCAAACGATTTTTATTGCAAACCGTGCCACACATTAACATTTACTAATTACTGAACGTGAATATTTTTACGCAGGAATTTTTAATGATGGAATTCATTTTATTCCATCATAATCTCGCAAAACTTTTTAATTTGTCATTTTTTTAATAAAAAATATTTATTACTGATACTGATATAGATTTTACCATTTCGCAGTTATCTGATGATGAGGAAGCTACAATAAAATTATTTCAGAAGTTAGGAATTATACATATAAAAATGTTTTGTTCAAAAAACCATGAATGTCTTCATTAAAAGAATGAAATGTTTACTGAAATGTGAGACATACGTATTACGTACGCCATGCTTCAGTAGTAAAAGACATTTACAATTACAAGACTGCAGTTTAAATTGGCTATATTTTATTACTTGCAAAATATTTATTTATTGTTATATTTTAAGTATTTATTCTGGTACCCGTCGACCAATTTCGCCAAATTATATAAATCGCCAAACCACTCGCCAAATTATACAAATTGACATAATTTTTATTTTAAATAACGAAAGAACAAATAAATTAGTATGACATTAATAAAAATACATTTAAAAAGTCGAAATAAAAATCACCTGATGACGTAAATACGTGTAACTTGCTTAAAGTCAAGTGAATGTGACATTTACGATCAACCATTACTGACCTTTAATCTTATAGTTTGGCAATAGATTTTTGGTCGGCGGGATAACCAAGTAGTACCATTATTTTTATTGATTTAAAAAAATGGTAGGTCAAAGACTGTAATTTTCAAAAGTTATATTTTTTAAATGCTCATTTTTTTTATCAATATTTTTTTTTTCAAATGTATCATTTCATTTTTGTGCCAACTATTACGCTTGGTGAGAATGGTGTTGGCATAACAGGGAAATACCAAAACAGTTACTGATTTTATTTCAAATGTAATGAAAAAAGGTTTAATGAGCAATAAATATTGTAAATATGACTATAACTCAGATTCTACTGAACAGAATTTTGTAGAACTTACACTGTTAAATAGTAAATTTGGTTTATAAATGGTTTAATGTACAAACCATCATTCTAAGTTGCGACGGGAGTTCTAAAATTAGGTGAACTCGATTATTAAAGATTTCAAGTCAACTAATTAAATGCACAGTAAGTTGGATAATATTTCAGGGATTTTTTCAATATTTATCATATCATTCTGTGTTATTCAGTTACGGAGCTATGTGGAAAAATTTCTCAGTTTTACAGGAAAGAAAATTGGAAGCTATACGCTAGAGAGATAGGGTATACTAGAAAGTATATATGCTATAGTTATGGAAGTTGAGCTGAGTTCATTAAAAAATTCATAAGTGATGCAGTATATACCTACCCCTACCTCCCAGAGAGTTCTATAATCAGGTTAACGCAATTATGAAAGTTATATTTAACTATCTCAATATATATATATATAATGCAAAGAGAAATTTCATTCCGGCCGCTTATATCTTGATTTCTGCTGAATAAATTTTGACAGGATTTACATTGTTAGTTAGATAATTTTTCAGAAAAGATGTTAGTATAAAACATAACGTTCTACGTTGCTTAGTTAAATAATTATGGAGAAAGTTCTAAATCAGATGAACCCAATTTTGAAAGATTTTCTTTTTTTAAAGGTTCACTGAATGAATTTTTATGGGATTTAAACTGATAATTAGATCATTTTTAGGGAAGGTTTCGGTATATTTTCCAGTTTAAAAGATTCTGCTAAGGGGATTTCGATGCAACTTGATCGGTTAGTTAATTTTTCAGTGAATGTTTTAGTATAAAGCACATATCATTTGCTGTTGCTTGGTTGTTAGGGTGCTTGATTGTAGAATTATAGATGAAATTTCTAGAATCAGGCGAACCCGATTATTATGAAAGATCAGCCTTTTTAATAAGTCCAATTAACAGATTCTGATGAGAATTGCATTGATAATTTTTCATGAACGCTTTTAGTATATTACATATTGTTCTATTGTTCTTTACCGAATCCTGCTTTAACAGATCAACTAAAGAAATTGGTCCTTAACAGTGTAAATTTTGTATGACTCAATAAAAGATATAATAGCGTAATGACATTCATATTGCTTTCAGCAATTCTGTTGGATACACCAGGTAAATGTCCATATTGCTTTAAAACGCAAGATCATATTCACAGATATATTTTGTTTCCTTCAAAATTTCTTTAGAAAAACCGACCAGCGTAGCGGGCGTAGGCGGCTAGTATATATATAAATAAACATAGGGAGAGTGTGAACTAATAGTAGGAATTGAATAAGGAATTTTGGATTATCAAATTTGAAGATTCTAAGAAATCGATTTCTGTTGTTATCGCTTCATATATGTTTCGAAAATTTATTTAGAAAAAATATATTTTTAAAAATGTATTTTCGAAAATAATATTTATTATAATCCAGAATTTTTTTAAAAAACAGAAATCAATTTTTGGAAGATTGAAATATGCGAATCCAAAAATACAGCTTATTCCGACATGTAGTTTTTGAGTTATGTTTAAAAACTTACCCATATCGCAATCTTCTTTAAATGCCTGAAAATGAATTGAACATTGGGAGTTTCAAAATTTAAACCTTTCTAATTTTAAGGTAAAAGTTATCGAAAAAGCCAAATATGATGACAAAATTAGGTGTTCCTATTGAAAATTTCAGAGTTTGGTCACAATTTCACTATGAAGACGATCCCCTAAGCTTATTTTTATGCCATAAATTGAAAGAAGACATTATTTCCATTCAATTGTCTATTTCCGTTTTCGTCACCAGGACTCCCAGTGACGCGACTAATGTAGTGTTAAGATAGAAAATAATTTAAAATACAGTGAAACCCCGATTTAACGTTATTCAAGGGACCATAAAGAAATAACGCTAAATGCGGGAAAACGTTAAATCGGGGTAAGACGAAAACAAGACACTGACAATAAAATAAAGACTAATTTACGTAAGATACGTTTCATTTCTTGCTTTACAATGATTTAGACATCAGGTTCCTAAATTATGTTTTAAAGAAATATTTATTTTACTTTGCGTCCTGTTTTTAGCAGCTACATCGCAAATCGCATTCTCAACGTATATGAGCCTGTGTAAGCTTTTCTCTTGGTCTTCAGTATTTCAAAAGAATGCTTTCAGTATTACGAAAGTTCTAATGGCTTCCAATTTTCAAATTCCTTAAACGGTGACGATTTCAAGTTTTCTTCTTTTTTTAGCCTGTTTTTCCATTTTTTACAATTTTGCTTCATTAAGTCTACTTACTGTAAAATTGTTTACAAATTTGAATACGGAATTCAAATTAAACATATTAATTGCAGTTTTGGGCTTTCGCGATAACTTCCAATTTTTCAAGTAAAGAAGATCGCTTTCTTTTTGACGCCATACAATCTAAAGCTAATGAAAAATCTCTGACGAATGCTATCAACTCCGTTGTAGGTAACCTTGCGTTGTAGTACAGAAAGCACAATTGAACAAAATAAAAAGGTGCGGGTGAAAAAGAGGAGGGCTTTTGAATATTGCACCTACAATTGGTAAAAAAGGATGAAAAAAAAAAAAGAGAGAGAGAGAGAGATTTCGAATTTTGAACGTTTTGATAAGAAAGAGTTCTTTTAATCACAAATTCTGACTATTTTAGAAAAATTGCATTGAGATTTTACCGCTCAAAAGAAAAAAAGAAAAAACGTTAAATGCGGGAAATAATTCAAAGCGATAACGTTAAATCCGGGATTTTTTAACATTACAAGTATAGGAAATTAATTGGGACTAGCTAAAAATGACGTTATATGCCGGAAATCGTTAAATACGGGTTACGTTAAATCGGTGTTTCACTGTATTATTGTTTTTCTTTTTCTTTTTACTGTGCTCATTACTGAACAAAATAAATTATGTCCCTACATTTCCAAAAGAACAGAAATATGTTAGTTGCAATTAATTGAACAAGAAAGAAAAATCATGAGTCAAGAATGGATTGTTAAACACTTTCCAAAACATTCAGTGTACTGTAACAAAACAGCTTCGTTAAATAAGGTGAAAGATGATATTTAAGTAAACAATTTGAAAAAATATAACACATCTGAAAACTTAATTTCAGAAATTTCCATCTGTAGTCAGAAAAGTATTCGAATTCTTTTGTGAAGCCCTGTATATGATCTACTGATTTGTATATATGCTACCTGGGTTGCCAGTTTGACCTCTACTTTCAATTTAAAAGCTTCGAATTCACATCAGAGATTCTGAAAGAAGAATTTTTATTTTAGGTAATCACGAAACGTCTGTTATTAAATAACGAAAACAATACTATACATAACTTCTGGTGTGAATGTAAAATTTCAGAATTTAAAAAAAGGCCAATCTGGCAACACTCTATAGTACTTAACATAGTATGCTAAAATCTAGTTCAACAACGCGTAACACAATTAAAAATTCCCCTTCAGCAATTTCTGTCAATAAACGAAAATGAATTCTCTTCTGGAACTCTATATAAGATCGTTAGAATTTATACATAACACGCAAAAAATTAGTTACTTCTAAAAACGCTTACAACAGCTAAAAACTCACTTCCAGCAATTATCGCTCATAGACAATACTGTAACCCTTCTCAGTGATGCATATCCATTGCATTATGTTTTGAAATAGTGTTACATGATTAAAATACATTTCAAGCGATTTTTCGCCACAGACCATGATATAACGGAAATATGTTGAGTGTCCCTGTAAATAAATGGTAAATGCTTTGCACATCATATTCTACAGAAATTATTTTTAGTGCATTTCATAAATGCATATCAATTTCATTATGTTTGAAATAGTGTAACATCATTAAAATGAAACGTTAAGAGCACCAAAAACATAAATTAATTACATGTCGATGCGAGAATATTTACGCGAGTTATAGCACGGACAAACAGCAGACGGACAGACAAACTGAATTCACAAACGCTTTCGACTACATTAAAAAATGTTAAAAAACAATAAAAAATGTAGATAATATAATTCCGTTACAGAAACTATGATCGCTTTTAAAAATTTAATAAAATAATGCAACTGCATTTATTCTAATTGACACATTTAAGAATAACCGGTATAGAATTTTAAAATCTAGTGACGATTACTAGTTTAGTTTATTTACTTATTATTTTATTCTGTATGTAAGGATCGCATTATTAAGAACAACCTCTCTCCTTTTTTTTTTTAAATATTTATAATCTTTTTTGGTGCGTTCGTAATTATAGAAATACACAGCACCTACAGTCGTAGTCTGGTTCGTCCGTCTGTTTGTCTGTTCATCTGTCCGCATATAACAGAGCAAAAACTACCGAACCGAATGGTTTGAAATTTAATATATATAATCGTTGCAGAATTTTCTAGAGTCATTTCAAATTTTATGAAAATCAAATCAAAACTTAAAAAGAGATACTAATAAAAGTTTACTTTATTCTATTAAATCCTATCATATGTAATTAAATTCAATACTATCGCATGGTGATTACGTCCTCTTTAAGATGGAGTCCTATTATTTCAGTATTAATAAATTTATTATATATAATCTTAATAAATTTTGTATTAATCCATTTTTGCATAGGAGTGCAACAGCTATTGCACTGCGCCATGATCCGAATATTTATAAAACTAGTTATAGTACGAACGCACCTCATTTGCCACGTTTGAAGTACAATATCCGACTTGTTAAAACGTTTTATCAATATTTACATATTTAGAAAATACAGGTGAAAGACTAGAATAACATTAATATCGCTAGAAAAGTTATAATTTACCAGCCAAGCTGAGGTTCCCAAGAATTAGCAATACAGCAACTTTCGTGATGGACCACATTTTGATACCTTGGATATCAGCAAAGTGGAAGACATAAAGATAGGGTTTGAATTAAATATATAAGATTAAATTTTTGATAGCACGAAGCAGAAAAGGTATTGATGAGAATGCAGCAATCTTAAAAACAGCTGTACAAGTTAGACACAAAGATAAAGAATTCTGCATTCTCAGATAGATGATATGACTTACATAATAAATATCGTACATAAAGTTTGAGTAAAATGCTCATGGGCTGTTATCGAAGTGGATACATAATAATTTTTTTTAATGTGTAACTGGTTTTAGATAGCTGCACTTTATTGCATTTCTGAAGTAATAATTTTCATGCTACATCCTGAAATGGGGGAAAAAAACAAGCTTTATGGAAGTTACGCCATAAGGAAACGGATGTGATATCGTAGTCAATATGGGGGTTGACGATGAGTATATACTATGGGAATCAATGAAAGTGTGCTTAAATTTAGACATAACATTTCATGGCTGTAATCTATATCCATAATAATAAAAGGAACTGTTTGTTTATCGGTTTGTATGAGCGAGTGCTCGATCACACTCGGAGTGTTTGGCAGAGAAGTAAGAAATTTGACAAAAGTGTTTCTTGGAACGTATAATTAAAGAACTAGAATCCCGATTTAAAATTTTTTTAATTAGCTTCGTTTAATTGTTTTTAATCCAGGAAGCTGTAGCCTATCTGTTTGTCTGAGGGAGTGCTCGATCACGCTCGGCAGAGAAGTAAGAAATTTGACAAACGTGTTCCTTGGAACGTATAATTAAAGAACTTGAATCCCGATTTTTTAAATTTTTAATTAGCTTCGTTTAATTGTTTTTAATCCAGGAAGCCATCCATTTCTCCCTTGCACCCCTCTGCAGACGTCCATGAAACAAACACACACACATGAAAATTATAGTAATTTGAACTTGATAATTCTACTATATAAGATTTCACATATTTTTTTCATTTTTTTCATCTTTGGATATTTTATTATGACAAGTTTTAGTTTCATCTTTCATTTGTTCCCATTTGTGTATACTCAATGTCATAAATTACTGTTATATATACAGGGTGTTTCAAAATTCGACCGGCAAATTAAGAGGGGTGACAGGAGGCACCAAGAGAATGAAAAATTGCCATAGAACACGAGGTCGCAAACCACTTACTTAATCACAAATGCAGGGTGTTTAATCCTAACTAAACTTGGGTTGCGACAGTAATTTTGAGAAAAATAAAAACATTGCAATGAAAATGCAACGATATGTACCTTGTTTGTGCAGAATTGCCAAGTCTCCGGATTTTTGCACACCAATATTATTTTAGAGAAAATGTTGTTCTTTTAAATCCGCAGAATGTTCCAATCAAACAAAACAACATTTCTTGCATTAAAAGTATCCAAGAAGCCGGAGACTTCGCATCTCTGTTTGTGTAAAATGTTATAACATTAAGAAAAATTCTGGAAAAACAGGATGCTCACGCAATCGATGATACCGTATGATAATCACAGTCCATAATGTGGAGCGTCAAATGTATACTGCTGGCGCGTATAATGGAAAATTATACCACTTTTTCTTTTGGTGTTGTCTTATGTATAACACAAGTGAGCATGTCTATTAAAAGTTTCATTATAATGTACTTCAGTTTTCTGAAAATGATTACCATAAACCGAGATTGAGTCAAGATTAAACACCCTATACTTTTGATTAACTACGTGGTTTGCGGCCCCATGTTCTATGGTAATTTTCATTTTCATCCTCTTGATGCCTCCTATCACCCCTCTTAATATGTCGGTCGAATTTTGGAACAACCTATATATATATATATATATGATGTAATTCTGTTATATTTTATCAATGCAACCTGTCGTGACATGATCTTACTACTCTCCAGTTATTTCTCTCTCACAAAACTTTTCTAACCTTGTTCTATACAGGGTGTATCTGAAATGCTTCAACAAACTTATAGGAATGATAGTACTCATGAAGACGAACAAAAAATGCAATGGAACATGGGGTCGCAAAAGACGTTTAAAGGATGAAAATCGAGGAAATGCGCCTGGAAATGGACAAACTGAGACAAGAAAGAAACACTCCAGAAAATTATTTATTGCACAGAATAGGTACAACAGAGCTCCTGATGGCCAGAGAAAACAAATATTTCACAACAATTGTTCAAACTGTCGACCGCGGACATTATTACACAGAGTACATCTACGGAGGAACGACTGGTGGACACGCTCGAAAACTTCGGGAGTCCTGCATACGTGGATTCCTGCTCACAGATTTGTTTGTCTTTGTTACAAGTTTTTGTTATCTCTTTCTGACCGGATATGCACAAAGTGAAAGGAAAACCAGCTTCGTGCTACTAGCCAGTTCTGCAGAAAAGCAGCATGCGAGATTTCGATATTTTATTAGCTTTGCGATTTTCATCCTTTAAACGTCCCCATGTTTCATTGCATTTTTTGTTTGTCTTGATGAGTACTATCATCCCCCTAAGTTTGTTGAAGCATTTCAGATACACTCTGTATAATAAAGACCCACCTCACAGTCAATTCATCATGTTATGCCAAGCAATTCGAAGTATCATTTCCATATTCAGAATTGGAAGCCACTAATCAATCAAAGGTTAAAACAGCATTAGTGAATGCATTTTTCACCAACCGAAGTACAGTCACCTATGTTGAAATATGGTAATGGATTGAATAGTCATAAAGGGCTTTCCATAAAAGAACTCGGAGTCCATGTAGGAAAGAGATTTATTATCTCAGTCGCAGTGCACAAAAAGTAAAGCATTTTCCACAACTAAAAGAGTGCTTTCTGCTGCAGTATCTAGAACGTATTACCGATGTTCAACTTTACGTTGTTAATTTATCAAATGTTACACAATGAGAGGATAGTAAACGAGTAATTAATATTATTAAGGAGACATTCTTTCTAGTGCCGTACTAAGATGTTAACAAGTCAAAAACACAAAAATATAGTTCCGGAACTCATACAGCCCAATATAGTAGTAGTACGTGCAATATTGTGTACGCTATATTGGCACTAATCAACGGATATTTGGATACAGCTCCTCATCTTTTCCTTTCTTTGGGGAACAAGGGATTTCGAGCTTATTCTGTCGACAATAATTTTCCAAATTTTCAAGCTATTTTTTTTTACACTTTTACAAAAGTTGCTGTATACACTTAGCTAATACATTAGGTATATTATATTTTGATTGCATTCGCGCATGCGCAGTGAAACATTATTTAGCAAACTTGCTCATTTTTCATCCAATTTTTATTATTTTTTAATTATGGTTACAAGGTATTCTGTACAATGTTGTTTGTCATAGTTTCTGAAAAGAACATTCTCTTATATTAAGAACTCTACAAATTACAAGCAAAAATCTTGGCGAAATTTGGGACTGTTTTTATAAAAACCTTAATTTCTCGAAATCTAACTACCCTAAAACGCGAAGCTGTGAAGAATGCTCCAGATATAATGCAAAATACAAAGATACAATTATATATAAGACAATTACATTTTGTAAGTATCGCAATAAAGAATAACATAACAAGCAGTAAGAAGAAACATAAGAATAAACTCCTTATTACTGCAGCCATTAATGCACGTGAGACGTTCCCGGACAGCTGGATGCTGACGAAATCGTTGTTGGAAACATTTGGTTCTCCGATGAAGTTGACTTTTTTCTTGGACGGATACTTTTCCTTCGCCAATAAGTAGAACTGGCGCATTTGGGGATCGAACAGTACAATCATCGCTCAGTCGCTCCGAAATTCATGGTTTGGGACACCATATCCTCCGAAGGACTCGCTAGATCTTTGTTCCGACACCAAAAGATTACTGCAAGGCTCTATCTGGGCATTCTGCGTCGGTTTGTGGCGCTACAAAGTACCCTGGAGGATCCTTCGAACATTTTGTGGTTCTTGCAAGACGGTTCCTGTCCAATCGAACGCCTGAAGCCTTTCATTTTTATAACGAACATCTGACGATCGTGTCATTGCCCTGGATTATTGCCAGAATACGGGAAGTAGTATGGATTGGCCTCCCTATTCGCCAGATTTGAGTCCCTGTGACTTTTCTGTGCGTGCGTGGAAGGTAAATGAAAGACGAACAGACGAAGGTGTACCGCCAAAATCTGTAAACAATTGACGAAGTGAAGCAGCGCATCTCTGTATGTGCGTGCTTTCTGGATGTAACATTAATACTGGTTTCTGCCAGTTGTGCTCTCAGATTGCGCCATGTTGTTGCTGCAAATGTAGGATATATTGAAAATATTGTTATTTATTTTTTGCTGACTTTTTGCTACATTTCTATACAGTTTTTCTCTCTCAGGATCTGTTAGTAGAGTGTTCCACTCAGCATCTCAGAATCTGTTAATAGTATGATATTACCGGTTTGACGTCACCTATGTTACTGTGGCATGGAGACTGTGAACTGCGGAGTGCAGGTGCGAGCCTCTGGCGCTGGAGATAAGCACGCGAGCTGATAAGCGTGGTGGAGAAAGAGATAAGGGGCAGAAGTTCGGACATTGAAAAGAGAAAGTGTTGATAGTTATAAGTATTTTGTAGGAAATGTACTATAACAGAAGGGATTTTATTTTTATTTTTGAAATTAATTAACGTTATTTTTAAACTTCGAAGATATTTGGAAAATTAGAATTTTCTCTGTTGTAGAACAGGTTTTAATTCGAAAAAAAATAATGCAAGATCGATAAATTTTAATTCTATTATGTATCTTTTACCATTTTAATTCATAGAATAATCCTTTCTTTTTTGATTAGGGTGATTCTTATAATCAGGAAAACGTAGTCAAGTCAACACTTTGCTTGCGGAGCGCCTGCGGGAAGTGAAATCTTCCCTCTAAATTTCCAACGAACTTGGAAAGGAATTAACGATTGATTTCGAAGAGGAGATGATGGTATAAATAGATAAAGAGCTGTTTCCCCATTGGTCAGAACCGCGAAGCCCCTTCCTCTGGTCGACAGCTCATGTGTGAGTGTTGAAGCGACATAGTCTTCCCCCCCCCCCAAGATCCGCGAACAGCTGAGTGCCGGTGGCAACACCTGGAGTATTTCATCCAAGCCCTGAAAAGGGCCGGCCCACACCACTGTACACTCAACGGTGACCGGGCTCCGGGGAGCCAAGACTGTATGTCCAGACGTTGAAGGGATATTAAGGAAGTTCAGGCAAAGTTGATATCAGGCAAAGACTTATAAAAAAAAGGCCCAATTCAGTTCCACATATGTTTTTACATTACATTAAATCAATATTTTATAACATTAAATAAATTACACGGTGCTAACAACGAAGTTTAGAAAAATAAGTTATATGCAAAATTTACAATTTAAATATTTACAATTACTTTTTATCATCAGTATCCTGATTTTTAGTTATTTGAATTTTCGAAACTCCGTCCATAAAAGCTAAAGTTTTATGTCCGTCATCTTTTTGCTTTACTATAGTTTCATACAAATTTTCTAAATACGTTGCCAGACTTAAAAATGAATCAATTTTTAATTCCGATCTAATTTTTTCTAAGATTTCCGTGATTTTAAGCACGCCGTTATCTAATTCGCTCAGCTGGTAGAGCTGTACCGGGGGAGGTGGAGCTACCTTAGGCTCCGCCTGCGCAACTTTCGTATTGGATGGTTTAGTTAGCCTTTCCTTAATTTTGACTTTTTCTGTTTTATTTTTCGTGATTTCTGTATAACTTTTTCTGAACTGTGGTTTCAGAGGATAATTTTTGCATCCCTTAAAATTCGCCGGGTGCTCAGAACCATAGTTGATGCACAATAGCGGCAGTTTTTCAATTTTGTCTCTGGGTCGGTATTATTCTCGGAGTTATTAGCAGTTTTTCTCGGACACTCTGGGGACTTGTGGTCCAAGCTACAACCTACACATTTGGGGTCCATAAAGCACTGCGCAGAGATATGGAAAAATCCCTGGCAATTCCAACACTGCGCAGCTTTTCTGGGTGCCCTGTAATTTTAAATTTCTACCCGAATTTTGAATAGGGATTTTAAGTTAAGAATCTTTTTAGAGTTTGCATTTTTAGGTAGATGCAAAAGAAATAGAGGAAGAACCCTAGAATCCTTCCTGCTAATCATTTGCACCACCTTGACAGTATCAAAACTGTTTTTATATAATTTATTTTCAATATCATCCGTTTAACAGATTTAGGGAGGCCCCTAACCACTACCTTAATAGGTGCATCCGTATCCAGAACGACATAAAATAGGAACTTTTGTTCCTTAAGATAGTTTACCAGTTTATTTTTAATTGCGAAGGTTTTAGTAATAACTTTTACCCATCTACCCGAGATTTCAACTGTAAAATCTGAGTCGCATTCATTTTCTAATTTTGTAGTAAATTCTATGATATCACTAATTTCCCTAACCATAACAGGTTTCGGGGCTTAACTTTAGTTTTATTTCGTTTAATTTCCCTAACCGAATTTAGTACTAATTTCGGATTGGTTTAAATTTGGATCCTCAACAGTACTCCTATCGCCATCTACCGGGATTTCTTGGAGTTGATCGTGCTCCATATCCTCTGAATCAGAGGGTAACTCGACATTCGCTGCTGTTTGCAGTTCTATCTCAAAATTTGGCTCGTTTTCAATCGTTTTGGTTCTTTTTGCGTTGAGCACAACTAAACCCAGCTGAGATACTAAGATTAGTTTTATTACTATTTATTTTTGGATTTTTTCTTTGTAGTATGAGGTTCTACACCTAAATCTTTAGTAGGAGGTTCAATACCTAAATCATTACAATTATTATAATTTATGGCAATTTTCATCGCATTAATTTTAGCCTGGAATCTTTCACGTTGCTCAACAGGAAGCCTATCCATTAATCCACTTTCTTCACCGTTCTTGATAAATGCACATGTTTGTTTAAGTTTATCCCACATTCCGTGCTCATCAAATTGATCTAAATATTCGCAGTCAGAATCTTCTAAGACCCCACTATTCTCACTAATATAATTTGCTAAATCCGATCCCGCAAGGATTGCCTGCATATTGTCTTTAAAAATCAAGCCTGAACCCTTAAGTCCCGAACTATAAGACATACTACCTACCGACGCCTCGCCCGACATCTCTGCCGACGACTGCATCAGATCTCCACCGCAACCAAATGGCGCTCTGCTCGTACTCAGGAGGGCTGCTGACACACATGTTCGTAGGAAAACGTAGGACGATAGTGTGCGTTAGGTTGAGTGATAACATTAAATTGATTGAAATAGTGGGTTTTTGCCTTTAAATGAATTTAAGTTTTATTTGATAGTCTAATCTACCAATTTAAATTTAAAATATGTTTTCTGTTCCGGAATACATGGAAATAGTTTAGGATATTTGAGGATGTTAGATTATGTTTTCGAATTTTTACTAAGCATTTTTTTTAATGAACGAAATTTTAACACACTTTTCTAAATTTACGCATTTAGTGCAATTCATTGTTTATAATGTTTTAGAGAATTTTTCGAAATTGTCACACTCCATTTTTTTCTGGAAGGAATATTTTTTTGAAAGAATTTTAAAGCACAGTCGAACCTCTATTTTGCGAACTTTTCCCGGAACCTACAACATTTTGCGAATTTCTTCATAAAATAACCTCCAAATAGCGAAGTGTATTCTCTATTTAACGAACTTTTTCTTCTGATATAACTTTTTTTTCTCCCTATTTCTCAAAATATTTCCGAACACTTCAAACTTATTCTTTCTTTTACAAATTTTATAATGCTCAATAACCTTGAATTAGTTTTACCAGGTGTCTAACTCAACGAGAGCAGTAAAATCCCTGTCATTCTTTGCATTTTCATCTAGGAAATGCAAACTTTCAATATCCCCCTTCACACTCAAAAGGGCTGTTCCGTAGTAAATAAGTTTCAGTAATTAAATTTAAGGACGCATGTAGGAATACAATGCTTAAAATTACTTGTTATAATAAATACGATAATGTCATTAAAATTCATTAATTTTAATGTAAATATTTTCTTAAAACTGAAAATACAGTGTATTTCCGGACAATATATTTTTTAAATTCTTGTTGTCCTTACAGATTCCTTTTTGATGGGTAAAATGAATGATAATAATAAAAAAAAAAAAAAAAATACGATTTAGAAAAAAAGTGTGATTAGTTAAGTTTTTAATAATGTTTAGTGTTTATGAATTAAAAATCTGTTTTATGTAGTTTAAAGTATTTAAAAAGGTTCATTTCTATTTAACGAATTTTCCACATAACGAACTTTTTTTCGGGATTTAGCCACTTCGTTAAATAGAGGTCCGGCTGTATTAAATACATTGAAAAATATAACTTATATTAAAAATTTTGTTTTCGTTAAGCTTATTTTGTGTAGCTTTTAGATGATTACTACATTTTTTATAATGAGTATACCATTGAAATACTACTAATAATAATAATAGCATTGAAATAAGAATAATAATATTGAAATATTATTAATAATAAAATAATAATAATAATAAGGAGAATAAACTGGCATGAATTCATGAAACAGCCACGTATTTTCTGCAGTAGACGACACGGCGGTAAGTCTGTGATGGTTTGGGGGCGATTGGCCTTAAATGGCCAAACCAGTTTGGCATTTCGCCATGGGAAGCAAAGTTTCAAAGCATCAAGAAACACTAGAGCAACATCTATTTCCATTTGCTGACATCTTGGGAATCCTGAGTGGAGATTTCAAAATGGCAATGCTTCACGACTCATATAGTACAAAACAGTGGCTTTCTTCCCGAAATGTTAGCATTTTACATTGTCCAGCTTTAAAACCGGACCCAATTTTAGAACTCTTGGTGTATCTTGAACCGTGAAGTATACAAGAATAGAAAACTCTACTAAAGAACGGATGGTATTCTTTCACATCAATAATATCGTACACATGAAAGAAAAGTGCACAACTCCAAGATGCTAAATTTCCCGGAGGAGGCAAAAGAAGATTCGCATTCTTTTACTGTAACATGAAACTATAGTAATTAGCTCTGCATGCAGCAGTAAAAGCGTAAAACCCTTAAGTAAAAAAATTAGAAGAGATAGGGAGGATTGAGTAAATTTACCCCCCTCCTCACCCACTCTCATAAATGTAATCAACTTTTGAGTTGACATAGTTTGTAAAATTGCTAGCGTCTCAAAATATTACGATCGAGCAGAAATGTGGATTTAACTTAATCACAATGTTTCAATCCATTGTAAATCATTAACAAAATTTTCATCAAAATAAGTATCAACCTCAGATTCATAACAGAATTTCTAGGAATTTAAATAAAAAATAGATGATAATACTCGTATACAATTGAGTCATCATCCGCTTCTTTTGATTTAGAGGAAATTGGTCTTAGTGAGGGCGAAAAAGGAAAGTGTAAAGAGTTTATGAAATAGTTTAGGGAAGTTCTAAGGAAAGCCAGCGCTCACTCATGTCCCTTAGCATGAAACTGATACGGGTAATGCAAAATCTGTGTCTAACCAACCGTATTAGGTGTGACCAGGTGAAACAAAGTATCATGGATTATCATATCAACAAGATGTTAGACGATGATATTATAATGCGTATTGATTTCTCCCAGCTCCCCTTTGCGTCACCAATAGTGTTGTGTCGAAAGAAATAACGGGGAAAAATCCGGATGATCCTGAGGCATGGGGATTTCCATTTGATTAAATGTTATTACTCATTATCCCCAATTTCTAATACCATACCTGTAATAAATGAAATTTTGACAAATATAACGAATACTAATTTTATGTCCACCCTAAATTTACTTAAGGGTATTTTCAAATTCAAATGAAGCCAGAAGATATAGCTAAAACAGCTTTTATGACTAATGTTTGTAATTTTCTGTAATTATACGCCTAAAATGTTGATGTTTTGATTTAGCGTAGTCTTTGTTCTAGTTCAGTATGTAACTCTACAAACGTCATTAGTTTAGTTTTTGATTGCTTTACCATGAAGGCATGCAAAAGCTCCGCTTTTCAACTTCGAAATAAATTAGTACAGTTCATTTAATTGTTAGTTTTCTTAATTAAGTTTAAAGCGCACAATACACGTCCGAACAACTGAACAACTGAAACAACTGAAAAGCATTAAAATAGCAATTAAAGTCTTTGTGCAGGAATATTAAAAAGCAGTAAACCAACGTTTAAAATGCACAAATAATGCGTGAAAAGCAGCAAACAGCTGTTTAGAATCTACAGCGAGATTCTTCTTCATAGCAAGATAGGGAAAAAAGAACAGCGTGCCAGAAAAAGCAAGGCTGAGCAAAATGATAGACAGAGACGCGCTGCCTTATATACCCTATGCGGGTAGCGAAAGCGCCAGAAACAACCAATGAGAGAGAAGCAGTGGAAACGACTGGATGGACAAGTAGCGACATCTACCGGAGAAGGAGAGAAAAAGAAACCAAAAAAGAGGAAATTAAATTAATGCTTTCCAAATACTTGGAAAATCTGGAGTACTAGATAAGTCATTGACTAAAGAGTGAGAATTTTTAATGATGTGGTAAGCTTCCCAAAAATCAAGATCAAGGTTAGAAGTACATTTTTGGATACTGGTGGCTGAGGAAAAATCGAACCTATGTTGAGAAGACCAAGAATGTTGAGCAATAGAAGAACGTTTCAGCTCCTGATTTTTAACATAACCTTCATGCTCTTTTAAACGAAATCTAAGAGCACGTTTTGTCTGACCAATATAAGAAAGGCCACACTGGCAAGAGATTTGGTAAATACCCCAGTTATCTCGGCGATCAACGGGGTGTTTGAGATTTGAAAAAGTGATTTTATTAACAGGAGAAAAAATAACATTAAAATCAAACCTTAAGATTTTAGCAACTTGCTGACTGATTTTAGAAAAAAATGGTAACACAACTGAAGTATTAGAGTTGGAATTAGAATGGTTTTCAGAATGGACGGGTTTCGTCAATTTCTTATAAATAGAATCAATAATATTAGAGGAATAACCACGATCAACAGCAATAGCTTTGAGGTAATTAAGATTATTTTTCCTCAGTCACCATTATCCAAAAATGTTCTTCTAACCTTGATCTTGATTTTTGGGAAGCTTAACACATCATTAAAAATTCCCACTCTTTAGTCAATGACTTATCTAGTACTCGAGATTTTCCAAGTATTTGGAAAGCATTAATTTAATTTCCTCTTTTTTGGTTTCTTTTTCTCTCCTTCTCCGGTAGATGTCGCTACTTGTCCATCCAGTCGTTTCCACTGCTTCTCTCTCATTGGTTGTTTCTGGCGCTTTCGCTACCCGCATAGGGTATATAAGGCAGCGCGTCTGTCTATCATTTTGCTCAGCCTTGCTTTTTCTAGCACGCTGTTCTTTTTTCCCTATCTTGCACTGAAGAAGAATCTCGCTGTAGATTCAAAACAGCTGTTTGCTGCTTTTCACGCATTATTTGTGCATTTTAAACGTTGGTTTACTGCTTTTTAATCAACTGAAAAGCGTTACGCTTTTAAACGGATGAGTTTTGGTACGTAATGCTAGTTTAACAGTAAAGTTGGATAAATGTAAAAATTTTAAGCGAGAAATAAAGTATTTGAGTGTTAAAATTACTCAGTAAATAGTGAAATGATACACAAAGGGATTTTTTTTTACTTTCTTCTATCTTTACAAGAAGAAAGTATTGGATTCATGAAAATTTTCGAATTGCGGTTTTCGACGGATTTACACGTTTTAGAGGTCAGAGAACCCGAAAAACATGTTTTTACAAAATGTCTGTCTGTCTGTCTGTGTGTGACACAAATTTTGTGGGCGCTCTATCTCAAGAACTAATGCTCGGAATTTAATAAAAATTCATATTCAGTTAGTCCCTGATACAAATTGTTGCTGATTAGTTTTTGGTGGAAATCGCTCAATAGGTGGCGCTGCTATGCTACATTTTTTATGTTTTCCGAAATGGCTCTATCTCACGAACTAATGCACGGATTTTCATGAAACTTCAGATTCAGTTAGTCCTTGATATGACTTGATGCTGAGTAGGTGTTGGTGTAAATCGCTCAACAGGTGGCGCTGCTATGGTGCATTTTTAGGATTTCCGCAATGGCTCTATCTCAAGAACTAATGCACGGATTTTCATGAAACTTCAGATTTAGTTAGTCCTTGATATGACTTGATGCGGATTACGTGTTGGTGTAAATCGCTCAGCAGGTGGCGCTGCTGTGCTGCATTTTGCACGATTCCTGCAATAGCTCTATCTCAAAAACTAATGCACGAATTTTCATCTAATGTCAGATTTAGTTAGATGTTAACACAAGTTGTTGCTGATTAGGTTTTGGTGTTAATCGTCTAATGGGTGGCGCTGCTATGCTGGCATTTTCATGATTTTCGCAATAACTCTATCTCAAAAACTAATGCACGGATTTCCCCCAAACTTCAGATTCAGTTAGGCTTTGACGTAAGTGGTTGCTTGGTAGTTTTGTTTAACATGGGTTTTGGTGTAAAGCACGCAATAGGTGGGGCTGCTAGGCTGAATTTTGCTGTATTTACACGATTTCGTAGATAGCCATATCTCAAGAACTAATGCACGGAATTTCATAACTATAGAATCCTCATGATGGGCATAGATTGCCGTTTAATTTTGGTAGTGTGATAGCTAATTTTCAAGTATTAACATGCATGAGATAGAAGAAAGTTTTGAGATTGGTATATCCGACTAGTTTTAGTTATGTCACTTTTCTTGCGATTGAGAGATGTTTCAAAAACTAATTGATTCAACATAAACACGATTAATTATTCGAAACGTGGCTATATTATAAAGGTTGGTTGGTGTCGTTTATGACTGCCGATTACCTACACTAGGAATATAGGTCTAAGGTGGAGTGCCCGCCGTGGGGGTCTTTCTAGGGAAACCTAACCCGCATTTACGCAAGGTTCGAAGAAAACCACAGAATATTCCGAACGATTAGGTCGACGAGCGCGTTGGGTTCAAACCCAGCAGTTCCCGTCTTCAATCTTTGAAAGCAGAATCTCTCAGCCACTAATGGGGGCCTTACATTATAAAGAAGGTATACTTATCTAACTATAATGTGTGAAGACCGTCACTATAGGACGCTGCAACCTTCCACCAAAATTTTGACCAATCGTAAAATCCTGAACCAAAACTGAAGACTGACCAATCCGCTCTCGGGCAGGGCAGAAATTTAAAAAAAGGTCAGCTGATCCTATGATAATTTGAGCAGGAGTTTGCACTAATGTGGCTAAACTTAACTATGCTTTTTGGCGAACTGAATACGCCGTCTATTATTAGGTACGCAACATTCGAAACGAGGGAAATACTACACTGGTGTGCAAAAATTAAGGACGAGATGGTTTTTGGAATGTAACGTCGTGCAGAAGTTTTCCACATCGACCGAAATCATACCATGAGATCTCCAAGATGAGAAAACATGGGGCAAGTGATCAAAACCATCCAAAGAAGGAATATCAAAAGGATACAAAAGCACTTCATTGAAAAGGTAACATGGAGCACAACTGCAGAGAAGACAGAAACGTCCATCTGACAGGCACCTGGCAAGAACAATTCAGTCTTTAATTAGGAGATACGGTCACCCCTGACTGCGATGCAGGATTTACAACATCTGTCCATGCTGAGGACGAGGTTGCCAAGGCGCTGTTGAGGCATCGAGTATCATTTCTCTTGTAAAGGCAATTGCAACTGCAGAATCGTTGCTGGCGCCTGGTCACGTGCTGCGACGCATCTTCCGAAAAGGTCTTACATGTATTCTGTGGGATTTAGATCAAGGAACCTTGCAGGCTAATCCGATGCGTTGAATTTCTTCACTCTCCAAAAGCTCTGCGACATGCACTATACGATGAGTTGTAGCGTTGTCGTACATGAAAAGGAAGTCCGGACCCACAGCACCTTTAAACAGACGCACGTGAGGAAAGAGAATGTCAGTACAATAGTGGACACCAGTGACTGAGTCTCCTTGGAAGACTTGGAGGTTCGTACGGCTACCAAGCATGATACCGCCCCAAACGAGAAAACTGGCACTTCCAAAAAGGTCCTTTTCGACGATATTGGAGGGGTGATTGCGTATTTCCTGTGCTCTTCAGATGTGTATACGTCTAGAATCGCTCATCAGATTAGCTCTCATCCGTAAAAGAGCACTAGACCCCCACTCCTGTTGTGTTCTTGGCACCCAGAAACCGGCGTCTCCGATGAGCGGGCGTTATTGGTACACATTGTACTGGTCGTCGTGCGTATAGACCACCTTTCTGCAGTCTCCTTGCCGCGGTAAAGCGTGATATCCGACATCCAGTAGTCTGTTCCACGTACCCTGTGATTTCTCCAGCTGTCTGCCGCCTGTTTCTTTTCGCCTGTAGGGCAATATATCGATAGTCTGCCGTTATTGTTGTTCGTGGGCGACCACTGCTGAACCAGGGGCGGATCAAGAGAATCTTTTTTGGGGGGAGGGGGCGACACCGAATAACATATAATCCACATAATCATAATTTCTGTTGATTAAATCGTTCCTTGCAGTTAGTTATTAAACGAATATGAAATAATTAATGCGCTTTGAAAATACTATAGCGTCTCAATTATCCGATGTTCAGTTTAACACTCGATTAATCAACCTTCTTATTATATAATCGCTTCTTTGCTCAAAGTATGGCTTATTGTTACTTATTGTGTCGAAATATTAGAAACGTTGCAATGGAATTTATTTATTAAATTTCTTATTTATATTATTTTTATTTTTACTCTTTTACTATGGAACTTATTTATCTTACTGGTTCATTAAAAGAAGGGGCTGAATAAAAATCTCAAGGGGCTTAACATCCTCGAAAAGTCAAAATCTGTCATCTAAGCGATACGTATACCTCTTCATAATCTACTCATTAAAGTTAACATTTGACACTGAGGCAAGTTTGTTTCTACAGCTTCTCTGCAAGATGTAGAAAGGCAGTGAAAAACGGTAAACCAAACAATGAACGGCAGGTGACAGCAGAGCGGCATTTTCTGTTCAACTCACCTAGAAGGCCTTTCATTAAGTAAGTACATAAGAGAAGAACTACAAAGTTGGCTTTTAAGAAATTAACACACCATATGCATTTTAGCTTTTAACTGGCTAGGACATAAACCTCTTTTGTATCTTTATCAAATATCCGTTGACATTCATCAATGTAGGTGGTAATAGCAGTGCATTTTTTTACACATTTGTGGCTTTTTTCTGAAAACATTAAAATGCTTGAAGTTTTGAAAGGCCCTTTTTCTTTCTTGTTTCTTTCCTTATTTGGAAATTGCTGCGAATCCCATTCTTTTCTCAAACAAAAGAGCACTCTTCAAAAATATCATTCTACAGAAATTAGAACTGCAACTTCTTTGAAAAGATGAAAATTTTTTCCGCATGTCAATTTTCTGCTGTAGAGATTCAAAAAAAGGTACACGAAGTGGCATCGTCCCCAAACATAACGTGTAAAAAATTATGGTGCCATATGCCTTTTGACAGGACATAATCCTTTTTTGTTCATTAATTGCCGAAACGTCAATGAGGCTTACCGTTGACATCCGAAAACTTTTCGGTTTCTGTTTGTCTGTCTGTTCCGCAAAAAATTGCCGTAAAAAGCGTCGGATTAGATTGATATTTGGTAGAGGTTCCGTATTTAGCTATATAGTTTTTGATTAACTTCGGTTCAGCTGTTCGAAAATGTAGAACATTTCTTTTCTTGAGATAATGCTTTCTAATGGCAATTCAGAAGATTTTCAAATTTCCCATTCTTTGAAAACTACAAGTGCTACACACTTCATTTCAATGCCGAACATGCTACAGTAAGCCTCGATAACGTATTGCATAACAATCCGAGTATATTTATGCAAGTTAGAGTACAAAAAGACAGACAGACATACAAGCCGAATTCATAAGCACTTTAAATTAAGTTGGAAAGTTTTAAAAACACTCTTTTTTAAATGTAACAAAGGGATAAAACAAAAGCCTAAAAGTATGCAGAAAATACAATATCTAAAAACTACAAAGGTGATTTGAAAAGTTCGCTAAATGAATCACAAATGGCATCAGTTGGAATAAAATACGCGCAACAGATAGTACCAAGCGTCTTGTGCGCAGAAGTCAAATTACATATTGTTCTGTTAAGCAGTAATCAATTTGACATTGCTTTGAATAAAGCTAGTTTCATGAGTGTTGTAAAATGAATAAAACTGAAACGCGGGGTATTATAAAATAGTTTGTGAAAAAGGTTGGAAATCAGCAGAAATTCATAACGATATGCAGGATACTTTAGGATCCATCATTTACGACTGTGCATAAGGGAGTGATAGAATTTAAACATGGTTGTGAGAGCCTAAAAAATGACTCGCTCAGTGAACGACCAAAAAATGCCACAATGCCTGAAATTGTTTAAAACGTCCACGATATGTTTATATATGGTCTTCGATTAAAGGTCTCCAAAATTGCTAAGGATATGGGCATCTCAGATCAAAGGACGTTTCATATCCTCACTGTAAAATTAGGCATGAAAAAGCTTTCGGCAAGATGGTTGCCACTCATATTGATAATGTATCAAAAGTGTGAGAGAATGAGAATTTGTCAACAGAGTCTAGACCGTTTTAACGCGAATAAAACAGATTTCGTGGGTCGATTTGTTACATCAGATGAAATTTTGGCTCACTAATACATCCCTGAGACCAAGCAGCAATTACAACGATGGAGACATAGTGGTTCGTCACCAACGAAGAGGACACTGTCCATGGCGCCAGTCTTTTGGGATGCTAACGGAATATTTCTGATTATCTTTCCAAGGACCAAATAATAAGCGGTGAATATTACGTTTAACTTCTAGATCAAGTAGATAAAAAAATTCATGAAAAAAGACTTTGATTTGCGTAAGAAGATTATTTTCCATCAGAAAAATCACGTCATCGTACAAGAGTAGTAGCAATATGAAAGTTAAATGAACTGAAGTACGATCTGTTGAAACATCCCTCTTATCCGCCTAATTCTGCTCCTTCTGACTTTCATCTATTACCGCGACTAAACATTTTCACAGTTGAAAAAGATTTTCCACGAAAGAAGAAGTAAAATTAGCTGTTGACGACTATTTTGGAGGACTTGAAGTATCGCACTTTCGTGATGGCATAATGGCTTTGGAACATCGTTAGATGAAGTGCATTGAACTTCAAGGATATTATATACAAAAATAAAACATGCTTCAAAGAAAATTCTCCTTTTCCCTTTCATTTCGCGAATTTTTCAAATCACCCTCGTAATTTTTTTTTTTTTTTTTTTTGGTCCGCGTCTGTGCTGAACGCTCGGGCAGCTATTCCTATAGTTTGAAATGCTCTCCAGGCTCGTGAAACGATGATGTGAGCGATCCCGAACTCCTCTGCAACACTTGTCATATTTCCACCTTCTTCCAACCTATCAATGATGTGATCTCGGATAGAGTCATCCAGGTGACTTCTCCTGGATTGCCTATTGACCATATCATACGGTAGTAGCAGCAAACCGTCGTTGAAATCACTGTACACCCTGCAATAGATCTCACCGAATTGCTGACCGTCCACCACCTATGTGCTTTATACCCTTCCGACCTCCTCCTCTTATACCATATGCCATCATGCGCATGCCCACTGCATCGGTCCAAGGTCTGTTTCCTGATTGGTCTTTCAGCATGTTTTGTTGCCTTGTTCAGCACTTATGGTAATTTATCTACTTCGTCGTTTATTTTTACACACCAGTGTATTAATAAATAGCATCATATAAAAGTGTTGATTGGTGTGATTTTACACTCTTTTATTTAACTCAACGTGGTTTTTTTGTATGTAAAGATGTAACTTTGCAATTGGTTTTTAACGTACTTCCTCATAAGCCAGAATTATAAAAATATACGTTCACAGGTGTGTTTCCGATCACAATACAACACAACACTTTGACATTTTTATAATTTAACTAGCAAACCCCGCGGCTTTGCTCGCGTAATAGTTGAAATATGCCAAGTGATATTTGCATGACTATTTTTTATTAGAAGTACACTTTTTGGAATAATTAAAAAATTACAAATTAAGCCACACTTTGACTAAACTTCATTATAAAAGTGCAATAGACAGAAATGAGATTTTAATTAATAAGAAGAACTAAAACTAATTCCAAATAAATGATAATTTAGAAAGTATTTTGAGACTTTTATGCTAATTTCATACGCTCATTTCAGTATTCCTTTGAAGTTTTGAATTTTTTAGAAACCATCTTAACACATTTACATCTTAAAATTAATCATCATATCAAATTCCAAGTTTCTTGTCTAACAGTCTACCACCTCTCTGGTGTTAGAAATAGAATGTCTCGAAAAATGGTGAAACAGAGACTGTCACCATTATTTTGCCAACATTAACCTTGAAACCGGTTGGTATTTCCTAATATTCTATAGAAAACGGAATTTAGATGTTTTTAAAGGCTTTCTTGTTGTTCCTGCCAACCAGGTGCTAGTGACACCGGCATAAAATATAGCTCGTATAGGATCAGGGACTATCACCCTTGATTCACAACCAATAACTTCTGTAATCAGTTTATTATTTCCTGAGATTCCATAGAAATCATAATTTAGGACTCTTTTAGAATGCTTTTCGCTCCTTCGCTTCATCCCTTTTTAATTTCGAATTTATTTTCGACTGTTCTTAGAGGACATTTATATTTTATAAGTAACTACCGTGCCATGTTTAAAGTTTCTAGCCTCTTCAGTACCGCAGAAATCGCAATTTAAAAAGTTTTTTGCTCCTGCAACCCTTTAGGGGTTGTGGTACCGACATAAAATACAGCTTATGTTTGATCAGGTTCTATCACCATCAATTTGCAACTATTATGTTTGAAATCGGTTTCGTATTTCATACGATTGCATAAAAATCGTAATTTAGAACGCTTTTCGCTCACTTCATCCTTTTTAAATTTGGAATTTTCTTTCGACAGTTCATAGAAAGCATTTGCACCTTTGAAGTAATTACCATTTCAAATTTAAAATGTTAGACCCTCCTCAGTAACACAAGAAACGCAATTTAGAACATTTTTTGCTCCTGTAACCCCCAGGTGATAGTGACAACAACGTAAATTATAGGCTATGTTGGAGTGGGGACTGTCATCATCAATTTGAAACCATTACTTCTGAAATCGGTTTATATTTCTTGAGATTGCGTAGAAATCACTATTTAGAACGCTTTTGGAACGCTTTTCGTTCATTTTCATCCCTTTTAAATTTCAAATTTTTAAGGAACTCTTCTCAAAGAGCATTTACATCTCATAAGTAATTACCATGCCAAATTTCAAGTTCCTAGCCCCTTTCACAATTTAGTACGTTCAAAATCACAATTTAGTACGTTCTTTAAAATGTAACAGCAAGGTGGTAGTGGCGCCGACATGAAATCTATCCTATATTGGAGCAAGGGCTGTCATCATCAATTTCCAACCATTACTTTTGAAATTGGGTAGTAACTTTCTGAGATTGCGTAGAAATCGCAATTTAGAACGTTTTTCGTCCATTTTCACCCCTTTTAAATTTCGAATTATTTAGGAAATGTTCTTAGAGATCATTTATATCTTATAAGTAACTACCATGCCTAGTTTCAAGTTGCTAGCCCCTGCAGTATTACAAAAAACGCAATTTAGATCGTTTTTTGCTCTTTCACGCCCTTTGGGGTAGTGGCACCAATATGAAATACAGCCTATGACATGAAATACAGGCTGTACATCACCAGGGCTGTCACCATCGTTTTCACAGCATTATTTTTTTAATCGGTTCGGTGCTTCCTGAGATTGCGTAGAAATCGCAATTTAGAAAGTTTTTCGCTCATTTTCACCCCTATTAAATTTCGATTTTTTAGGAAATGTTCTTAGAGGTCATTTGTATCTTATAAATAACTGTCCTGCCTAATTTCAGGATTCTAGGCCCTCTAGGTCTCTTCAGTAATACAAAAATCGCAATTTAGAACGTTTTTTGCTTCTGCAACCCCTAGGTGGTAATGACACCGACATGAAATAAAGCCTATGTTGGAGCAAGGGCTGCCATCATCAATTTCCAACCATTACTTTGAAATAGGTTGGGTACGTTCTGAGATTGCATAGAAATCGCCATTTAGAACGTTTTTTTAGAACTGTTTTCGCGCATTTTCACCTCTTTTAAATTTCGAATTTTTTAAGAAATGTTCTTGGAGATCATTTATATCTAATAAGTAACTACCACGCTAAATTCCATGTATCTGGACCCTTCAGTAACACAAAAAAACGCAATTTCGAACGTTTTTTTGCTCCTGCATGCCCTTTAGGGGTAGTGGCGCCAACATAAAATGTAGCCTATGTTGGAACAAGGGTTGTCGCCATCATTTTGACCCCATTATTTTTTATATCGGTTTGGTACTTCCTGAAATTGCGTAAAAATCGCTATTTAGAACGTTTTTTAGAGCGCTTTTCGTGCATTTTCAACCCTTTTTAATTTCGATTTTTTAAAGAAATGTCCTTAGAGAACATTAGTATCTTATAAGTAACTACCATTCCAAATTTCATGTTTCTAGGCCCTTCAGTAACACAAAAATCGCATTTTTAGAATTTTTTTTTGCTCCTGCACCCCCTTTTGGCCACTGGCACGGACATAATATATAGCCTATGTTCTTAGTTGGACTAACACCATCATTTTGATACCATTACTTTTGGAATCGGTTCGGTAGTTCCAGAGCTTACCTCCTACAAATAAACAATTTTTACCTCTTTATAATATTAGTATAAATATAGATTATAAATTAATAGATTCATTTTAAGGTATATGCGATTTGAAACAACGATGGATTTAATTATTCACGCATAAATGTTCACCAAAATAGGTCAAATGCCTGTTAAACTGCAACAAAGAAACATTTTAAAGGCTAAAAAATAGAAAATAAAATTATAAAGAGTAATATTTTAAAAAAAAGTACGTTTTTTCTAATTAATAGTTTAATACTAATTAATTTGCGATCACATGCTGAAAAATAAATTTAGTGATCCTAAAAAGATAGTTTAAAGAATGTTACATTTTTTCTTTCCTTTTGTCCTACCTTAAAAAAGAAACAGAGCAAAAATTTTATATATATATATATAGATATATATATAAGTTGTTTGCAGTCGTATAAAAAACAGTGAATTATTTATAATAGAGTTCGATGTCTACGCCAAATGAAAGTCGGCAGTTTTTTGGGAAAAAACATGAATTGCAGTAAAAAAAATTAGGTGTGATTTTCAAGAGGAGCATTGAGTGCTTATAAAAGAGGCTTTTTTAAAAACTATTTTTACTTTTATACTTATTTCTATTGCGTCTAAACTTTTGAGACACTGCATAGTTACAGACTTATGTAATTTTTAAACCTTTCCAAAGCAAAGTTGAAAACGGTTTAGGGATTCGGTTTGTCTGTCTGTCAGTCCGTGCTCTAACTCACTTAAATATAGCCCGATTGTCATGAAATTCATAGATGTTATTGGGTATCACTATGGCATGTTCGGTATTGAAAATGAAGTGTGTAGCATTTACGGTTCATTTACAGGGCCACTCAAAAGAATTCTGTTACATTAGGGTCCATGGGGGAAAATCGTTTACGGTGTATTTTAATGATATAGGGTAATTCCGGGATTTATGCCACATATTTTTTTGAATTTGTGTATAAAGTCCCATGGTGGACGTAAAATTAAAAAAAATCATGCTATGCTATTTAATGTTAAATATAAAACACGTACTGCGACAAAAAAAATTCAAAACAAATAATTAATATTTTTTAACAATTTTTTTCTAAAACATTACACTGCTGCGCGTCACCCGTACATTCAGGCTGAGACGCCGCACTTGTTCGGTAGTTATGCCGCGCTTGTAATAAGAACAGAATGAAATTGTAAATAAAAATATTAAAAAAATATTCATATCTGGGCTATATTAACTATGTACTAACCAAATGAAACTAAATGAGTACAATGAAACGTATTAGTGGATTCAAATTAATAATTGTTTGCCTACTTTCATTAATAAAATTATCGACTTATTCTTTTACATTAAATTTTAATTGTTATTTCAGCAACCACATAACATCAATGTATTAGAAAGGGAAAAGAATAAAAGTAAAATTGTCTTTACATAATTTATTTGTTAACCCCTCCGGGAACGGCGGCTTTTGCACAAATTTTATTCGGTTGGCACCACTTTTTTAAAAGAAGTTGCCTTTACTTAAATAATCATGAAAATGCTCTAATTAAAAAACACAAATATTACTTTTCTTTTTTACTGGTGCCAAAAACAAAATCTGTAAGCTCTTTTTGAAGGTGCTTATATGCACCCATGGTCCTGAATGGGTTAATACACCTGTTTTTTTCGACCATAATCTACACAAAAAGTGTCGAAAAAGTACAGTCTTTAAGTAACTACCCAGCAAAGAGAAAATTGCTGGCTGATAGTCTACCACTGCATGGCCACTGCTGGACAGCTTCAGTCAACTTTGTTGTTGGAAATCATCAGATAAAATTCTGGTGGGCATCCATTTTATCTCATGCGCTGGCCCACCACTACATGGAAGTGCACGAACTTTTGCAGTATTAGTGCTGGGAACCCTTACGCTAGGTGACGCTGCGAATATCGAAGACATTGAGTATTTGAACACAAATCTGAAATGAATATCTTAACACAATTTAAGCTGTGAAGCTAATTTTTTTTGAAACTGTAAAAAATATAGCACCACTGCCACCAACAAAATAAATAAGTAAATGAATAAATAAATAAATCCTTTATTTCAACGCACTTTTTTTGCTCCTTAAATCTGGTTTTACTAGGTTACAAGGATTTCGGTTTTCATAATTTACGCTGTTCAGAATCAATAATAAACTAGTATGTTGTGACCATCACAAAACTTTCTTCTATCTCATACATCTCAAACTTCAAAATTCACTATCTCAGTGCCAAATTAAATGGCAAGCTGTGTTCATCATGAGAATTCTAAAAATATGAAATTCCGTGCATTAGTTCTCGAGGTATGACTGTCGCTGAAATCGTGTAAATCCAGCAAAATGCAGCATAGCAGCGCCACCTATTGGGTTATTTACACCAGAACCTAATTATCACCAACTTATGTCAACGTCTAACTTAATAAAAAGTTTGAGGAAAATTCGTGCATTAGTTCTTGAAATAGAGGTATTGCGCAAATCATGACAAATGCAGCATAGAAGCGCCACCTGTTGAGCGATATGCAACAACACATAATCAGCAGCAATATTAATCAAGTTATACTTAAATCTGAAATTTGATGAAAATTCGTGCATTAGTTCTTGAGATAGAGCTATTGAGGAAATAGTTCAAAATACAGCACAGCAGCGCCACCTATTGGGCGATTTACACCAACACGTAGTCAGCATCATTTCATATGAAGGACTAACTAAATCCGAAGTTTGATAAAAACGTGTGCATTAGTTCTTGAGATAGAACTACTGCGAAAATAGTATAAATTCTGCAAAATGCAGCATAGCAGCGCCACCTGTTGGGCGATTTACACCAAAACGTAAACAGCATCCATTCATGTCAAGGACTAACGGAATCTGAAGTTTTATAAAAATCCGTGTTTTAGTTCTTGAGATAGAGCTTTTGCGGAAATCCTGCAAAATGCTACATAGCAGCGCCACCTGCTGGGCGATTTACACCAAAAACTAATCAGCACCAATCTATATCAGGGGTTACCTGAATATAAATTTTTATTAAATTCCGTGGATTAGTTCTTGAGATAGAGCGCCCACAAAATTTGTGTCACGGACAGACAGACTCACAGACAGACATTTTGTAAAAACATGTTTTTTTGGAATCTCTGACCCATAAAACATGTAAATCCATCGAAAACTGGAATTCGAAAATTTTCGTGAAATCAATACTTTGTTCTTGTAAAGATAGAAGAAAGTAAAAAAAGCGTATAAAATACATAGGAATTCTATACCATAGAATAATTTCTATACCATTTTAATTATTGGGAACGTAAATCACAAAAGAAACAAACTTGATATAGTGTAATGAGAGCTTGAAAACTACGAGCAGTCATAGCGTACGCTGAAAGCACTTGTTCATGTCTGATCACGAAAACCAAACAGCATCGAGCGCGGTTAGTACTTGGGAGAGTGACCACATGGAAACCGCTGAAAGTTCAAATATTTCTATAGACATTTCTATTATAGACACTTCTACAGATATTTCTATAGCTCTTGGTGAAACTAGCTTATAGAAAAAAGAGCCATAATTATATAATACTTTGTTTTTTTATAGAATTCTATAAGAAATTTTTGTACGGGAAAGTGCTTGGCCAGCAAAGGAATACCAGTGGGATAGGTGCTAGCACTGCAGGAAAAGTGCCGGATTGAAGTAATGTGATAGCATACCAATGCTGGCCTGCTGTTGTCCATCACCGATGGCCAGTTCGGCTCGGACACTTTTCGACAGGTTTAAGTAATGGCATCCTTGCACTTTACCGCTGATGGCACTGCTGGCTGCCATCTTTTTTCCAGCTGATGGCCCACTGTTTCTTTCTTTGCTGGGTACATTTGACACATGATGCAACGAAGCCAATTGCACTTCCTCTTTTTTGGAGTAGTTTTCCAAACATCCCTTGCAAAGAACGTCTGCATTATGCGTAATCCATTTTTTCATTATTATCACTTTGACTTGCATCTTTCTTGCTCTCCTTACTTTTTATTTTTCCGTTTTTCTCCTTTGGTTTTAGTAAACTTGATTACATGCCTAACTTGGTTAGTCTGTGCAAAAAGAAAAGGCAAAGTTAACAACACTTAAACATACCGTGCAAAAGAAACTGCGGCATGTATACCGGAATTGCAGTGCGGCATGTATCCCATTTTGCATGGTACAGACGTCGAACACCACAGTTGCCTGCCATCGCTAAGGAAAATGGCGTAACCATACACACAGTACTCTATACAAACGCTGCACTTAGTTTTGACTACGAATTCATGCATCTTTTTTGTAATTAGCGTATGAAAAGTATTAAGCTAGCGTGTTTAAAAGTTTGGACAGTGAAATCATGCACTTACGTCAAAATAAGGATTGTACATCTACAAGTAAACATCGAAATGGGATTCACGCTATACACTGGTTAAAATAATCTCATTGCACACCTATACTCCGCGTTTGGCGACAGTCTATCGATAATTACGAGAAATATAAGGGGTGCGGCGACTCTCCCGGAGTTACCCTACTGTTTAAAACCCACTGAAGTTTATATGCAGTATGTAGAGGTCTGCACGGACCGACATTTCCAGGCCCGGCCCGACTCATAGAGAAAAAAAATCGGCCCGGTCCGATACAAAAATTAAAAGTTCGGCCCGGAAAAAAGTTAAAATCTCGGCCCGGGCCCGGCCCGAGTGAACTTCTACAAAACATTGATTTTTACGTCGAATTGGTTAAAAATTTGTGTCGTACAAGGAGTTCTGACCAAAAATATTTATCTTAAATTTATTTCATGTTTATAATCTTTATTTTTATAGAAGTGCCGCAGGCTGCGATATTTATTTTTTTTAATGAATATCTATTTCTTGTATGTAAATGTTTCAGTTATTAATATTGTTAATCCATATTCCATGTATAGAAGTGTTAAAAATCGGAAAAATGCTATACAGTAAAATCTTCTAAGATGGAATTGCATAGAAAAGAAAAGAAAATGCGTTATTGACAAGCTCCCTTCTTAGCAAGTGTAAATGTATTATATATTCTTTTCTTACTTATTAGTATATTAATTTTGCATGGATCAACATGTTTTTACTTTCTTCTATCTTTACAAGAAGAAAGTATTGGTTTCATGAAAATTTTCGAATTCCAGTTTTCGACGGATTTACACGTTTTATGAGTCAGAGATTCCAAAAAACATGTTTTTACAAAATGTCTGTCTGTGAGTCTGTCTGTCTGTCCGTCTGTCTGTCTGTCTGTCCGTCTGTCTGTCTGTATGTGACACAAATTTTGTGGGCGCTCTATCTCAAGAACTAATGGACGAAATTTCACAAAACTTCATATTTAGTTAGACCTTGATATAAACTGGAACTGATTAGTTTTTGGTGAAAATCGCCCAACACGTGGCGCTGCTATGCGGCATTTTTAACGATTTCTGCAATAGCTGTATCTCAAGAACTACTGCACGGATTTTCATAAAACTTCAGATTCAGTTAGTCCAGGATATAGTTTGATGCTGATTACTTTTTTATGAAAATCGCCCAACAGGTGGCGCTGGTATGCTGCATTGTTCATGATTATCGCAATAGCTCTAACTCAAGAAAAAATGCACGAATTTTCATCAAACTTCAGATTCAGTTAGTCCCTGATATAAATTAGTGCTGCTTAATTTTTGGTGCAAATCGCCCAACAGGAGGCGCTGCTGTGCTGCATTTTTCACGATTTCCACAAGAGGTGTATCTCAAGATCTATTGCACGGATTTTCATCAAACTTCAGATTTAGTTAGTTCTTGACATGAAATGATGTATAAATTAGTGCTGTTTAATTTTTGGTGTAAATTGCTCAACAGGTGGCGCTGCTGTGCTGCATTTTTCACTATTTCTACAAGAGCTGTATCTCAAGAACTATTGCACGGATTTTCATCAAACTTCAGATTTAGTTAGTCCTTGACATGAATTGATGTATAAATTAGTGCTGTTTAATTTTCGGTGTAAATCGCTCAACAGGTGGCGCTGCTATGCTGTATTTTTTGCGATTTCAGCAATAGCTTTATCTCAAAAACTAATGCTTGGATTTTCAACAAACTTCAGATTCAGGTATACCTTGATATCGTTTAGTGCTGTTTACTTTTGGTGTAAATCGCTCAACAGGTGGCGCTGCTGTGCTACATTTTTTCAGAATTTCCGCTATAGCTCTATCTTAAGAACTAATGCGCGAATTTTCATCCAACTTCAAATTCAGATATACTTTGATATGAATTGGTGCTAAATCGTTGTTATTTCTTGTACTATTTAAATGATTTAATTGAACGTGATTTATATAGAAGAAAGTTTTGTGATGGCCACAACATACTAGTTCAGTTTAAAACAGGGTTCCGTCATAGGCAGGTTCCTTTTCACACATTTTACTGTATTTTAATTTAGTTATATTTTAATATGCGTAGAAATCTACTATTCTTTAAAAATAATAAATTTTAATGTTTAAGTGTAGAATAATGGCGATTCAAAAATGTATGCATTGTTTGCAAAAACTTTTGGGCCAGGCTTAATTTAACTGACCTTTAAATGGACTAGGCCACGCTGAGACAATGATTTTCATACGGGCTGGCTCAAAACTAGGACTGAAAATTTTGGGCCGTGAAGACTAGGAATGAAACCAGGCCCTGCTCTGTACAGAAAAATTAAGTTAGACCTGGCCCGAGCCTTCAGAAAAAAGTATGGCCCGGGCCCGGCCCGAGTGCCGTGAATGAAAATCGGCCCGTGGGCCGGTCCGGCCCGTGCAGATCTCTAGCAGTATGCCCACTAAAGTCCCTTGCCACCCTCTTAACTTTGGAACGGCTGCTGCTATGTTCATAAAAGTGATTTATAGGCATAGTAAAGTAGCCATGCACTACCGAATGAAACTGCCTATGCCGCCACCTGGTGGGAAACTGCGGAGTTAGCATTCCTATCTCGAAAACGGAAAGAGACAGGGAAAATGGAGTTTTACAAAGTTGTAGAGCAACATCAGTTTAGCACGAAAAGACACCTTGTGAACATTAATGCGAAGAATAGTACGGTTAAAACGCGCTTTTGTTTTTTCGGGATTTCGAACACTGTGACGTGACAAAACGTTCTTAGAAAGAAACAAGTTGGAAATTGCATTTCAAACGTGGCCAATGAGGTACGTGCATGCGTTCGTACTATAACTAGTTTTATAAATATTTTTTGCACCGCATATTGTATACTGAATGCTTATTTTAGTGCACTTCATAAGTACAGATCAATTTCATTCTGTTCGAAAGGCTGTAACATCATTAAGACGCACTTGAAATAATTTTTCCCATTGCCGTAATGTAACGGAAAACTTTTGACTGTCCCTGTAATTGAGCTATACATCCGATTTACATAAAATTTGAAATGACTCAACAAAATTTTGCAAAAATTATGCATTTAAAATTTCAGACCATTCGGTTGGGCAGATTTTGCTCTGTTATATGCGGACGGACAGACAGACAGACGGACCGAACGACGACTATTGGTGCTACGTATTTATATAATTACGAACGCGCCTAAAAAACAACTAGTAGTTATAACAATATATTTCAGATGTTCAAACTTCTCACCGTTAGCTGCAATGCACATTTGGATGCACATTTATCCGAAAGGTAATCATTTCTTCTTCCGTTCAAGTTTCGTGATGTCACAGTGTAGGAAATCACGAAAAAAAAAAAAAAGAAAAAGAAAAAGAAACTAATGCGCGTTTTAACCGTTCTATTCTTTGCATTAATTCCACAAGGTGTCTTTTCGTACTAAATCGATGATGCTCTACAACTTTGTAAATCACTTTTTTCCCTATCTCATTCCACTTTCGAGATAGGAATGCCAACTCCGCAGTTTTCCACCAGGTGGTTTCATTCAGTAGCGCATGGCTACTTTACTGTTCCTAGACACCACTTTTATGAATATAGCAGCAACCGTTCCGAAGGGTGGTAAGGGACTTGAGTGCGCATACTATCTATTACTGAAGTGTAATTACACGGCGCTTACTGTAGAATAGGGTGTCGGAGTGTATAGAATTAATCTTTCATTTACAGGGACATACAAAGGAATTTGGCTACAGAAAAAATTGAACAGTAATTAAACTAGTGAGGCCTATTGCTGGAAGTGAGTTTTTAGTTGTGGAGCGCGTTTTTAAATTGAACTATTATTTTAAATATTATTTGGTGTGCATAAGTTCTATAGATCATATACAGGGCTAGGGATTGACCGAATACCGAATAGTTGATTCGGTATTCGGCATGTAAACCGAATATTCGGCTTCGGCCGAATACTTAAAAGTATTCGGCCGAATAATTGCAGATAAGTATTTTTTTAGAGGTAGAAGAAATCTTTTACTTGGCAGTAGAATAGGCTAAACAATAAGTTTCCATATTATGTGTATGAGTTCAGCTGCACTACAAAAAACAAGTCAAAGGCAATTTTTAATTAAAAAAAAACTTTTTCCTTCCTAAAATAGTCTATATAGGTGTGAAATCAAAACAACTGTCTAGAACAAAGAAAAAAAAAAGCAAGGAAGATGCGCATCTTTCCCTTATCATTTAATCTTACTTACTTCTACATTAGTTTTTTTTTTTAAATTTAAATTTATTTAATGTGTATTTTCTTTAATATACACATCAAATAAGTATATCAGAGTTCATATCTGTATATCTAAGGTGTATATTAAAGAAAATACACACATCAAATAAGTATACCCCTATGCCTATCCTATAGCTTTTAACCATTATATCAAAATCGCTCAAATTTCTATTCTTCATCACCACAATGTTAAAATATTAATATAAATATTCTATCAATAATTTGACAGAAAATAATTAAATGTACAAATTGATATACCTTTTGTATTTTGAGAACATTCCTATTCAGTATGTTTATAATTAGACAAATAGTAAATCAGCTTAATGACACAACATTGTTTCTTTTTATTTGAATGAACTTTTGTTTTTCTGACAATCCTTTTTTTTAATAAAACCTGTATAGTTTAATACTTTCATAGGTTATTTTTGGGTATTTACTAGTGATAAAATAAAAAATAAGTGATGGGTTAATGAATTTGTGAGTGGAAAGAAGTCATTAAATTTTTTTGTGTAATTAGATTTAAGAATAAAAATGTAACTGAATTAAATTATTGAGAATGTAATTTCAATTAAAGCTTATTAAAAAATCTAATATATGCAAAAATGCGTATTAAAAAGTTTCAAGTATTCGGTTTCCGATATACACTTCGGTATTCGGTATTCGGCAAAATTGCTGCTTCGGTCAATCCCTATACAGGGCTGCACAAAACTTCTTCAGTACATTTTCATTTATTCATGGAAATTGCTGAATGGACATTTTCAACTGGGCTGTTCGTTTAACTGAACTAACTTTTAGCATACTATGTAGTATACATACAAATCTATAGATACACAGGGCTGCACAAAAAAAAAATCGGTTATTTTCCGACTATTGGTGGTAATAGCAAAAATTGGATTTTCAAATGGTTTATTTAGGCATCTTTCACCTTAATAAACTGTGAAAATTTGTTACAGTATTTGGAGAGTGTTACATAATCTATGCTGTACGCATGATTTTTCGTTCTTGTTTGTCAAAGTTATGATAATGTATCCATTTATTCATTTTGGTAGGATTTATTTGAATAATTTTACAGAATCTAATAAGTAAATAAATACATTTTTGTTTAATTTTTTATTTTCTTACTAGGGGGGTCTGCCCCCTGCAAGATACGCTCGCCAACCCCGTTCAGACACTGCAGAATCTAAAAGCACGATAATCTGATCGGTTTTAAAAAGATTAGAGAAGATTGAATTATACTGAAAAAACCTCTAGCGATCTCCCTGTAAACGGGTTTCCATTCAATTCCTTTTGATTGCAAAAACTTAAGGCAGAATAAGTTGGTGTTAAGACATCCAATGGTTGTTTTCGTGTTTGGTTAAAGAAGATCAGTCAAACATTTGAAAAGAAGCTAAAATAAAATGAATTAAGTAAACAGAGTCTTTGCCTCCCGGTATTTTTTAAAAGCGTTATAAAACGATTCACATAATACAATTTACTACAATTACTAAAATTTACTGCTTTAACCCCTTCAAGGGCGGTGGTTCATTTTTGGAAAAAAAATTCATGACTTCGTCAATTCACAAGATATCCAATCCGCTTGAATTTATTTTACATCTTCTAATTATTATCTACAACTTTTATATTGGTAAGTTTTTGATAGGATCAACCATAATGGCAAAAAAATTATAAACAAAAACAGGCGTTGAGGAAAAAAATTATCGTATTAAGGGTGTACTCGAATCCAAATGGCTTATTTTCTGGCTCATTTTTAAATTCATTTTCGCTCTCAAACGCATCCAATTGGCATGTTCTCTTATTCAGAAACTATATAATGTGCTGTATGGATCGATTTTTTGATAAAGGCAGAATATATGTCAAAAAATGCTGTCGAAGTGGGCATTTGGAACCAAATTTACCGAAGTGATAGTGCTGGAAATAAAAAAAATGGTACTGAGAAAATAATTGTAAATCAAATTCTAATTAATTAAACAAAAAATAAAAACACAGGTTACTTATAAATCTCTTCAAAAAACACGTTAGCAAGCTTCATGTTTTTACTTTTAAAAATGAGTCTGAAAATGTATCAGAAAATTTCGAGTTGTTGAGTGAGGAAAAATATTTTTTCAAATACCGCCTTAATATAACTCTGATAAAACGAGTCCTTACAGAAAAATGAAATTAAAAATTCGTCAAAAGCGGCCAGATAAAATTGTTAAACTGGGTTGATCTCTAATCTTGATTTAGTTTTTGTTGGTGAAATTAGTACTTAACTTCGAAATCTACCTCCCCCTGTAGGCCGAGCTGGCAGTTATTTTTTTTTTTTATTATCAATTTTAATTTTCAGTTTTTATATGAATTGCCGCAGAATCGCCACAAAATAAATTCATGAAATCCTCACTATTACTGCAAATTTCTCAAAAGATATTCACTGACGATACAGTTTTCGCAGAAATAATTCCAGTTATACACAGAAGCGGATATCGATCAATCTCCTATTTATATTCTTTCTCCCAGTTTCAAAGTAAATAATATCAAAAGCAGTTTATGGATTTCCATTCATATAGGGTGACGGAGCCAATAGTTGATCAAATAAGGTCGGTGCTACGGGATTTTTATAATATTTTCTTCCTTTTAAATTTTAGAAGTATACTAACATGATTGCTACAACCCTTAATGAATGTCCTATAATGGGCAAAAATGAAATCTCCTGAAATTAAATAGCAACAAAATTACAAGTAAACAGTTTCTTTAATAGCCATTTACACAGTAGTTGATCAGTTGAAGAAATCAGTCAAAAATTCAAAAATTAATCTTTAAAATATCATGCTTAAGCTGTGATTAACAATAATTCATATAAAACTATTATTTGAAATAAGAAAGATGGAAGTGGATTATTTTAACTTAGCGTAATGGTCTCCTACTAATCAAAAACTAAATTTTTACATTTTCTAACAAAAAAATTCATAAAAATGAATTCTCTTACAGCAGGCAATTAACAACAATGCGACAACAGGTGCTCCAACATTCAAACAAAAATATTATGTCTAGTGCCAGGTGTAAAAATTATTTCCGCCTGAAATGGTTGAATATTTCAAAAATTTGATCAACTACTGGAGGGGTATCAACTACTGGAGCAGTCACCCTAGTTAGTAAACTTTCAGAGATAAAGAGAACGATTATATTATTATAGTTATGCCATAAAAATAAGTACGAAATTATAAATGCGAAATAACGTTTTTTGAACAGGAAATAACAGCATGATTTAAAAGATAAATACAGTGAAACCTCCCTGTGCGACCACCTCCCTGAACGATCATTTTTTCATGGAACGAAATTTATTCCCATAGGCTCAATACTAATTTTACCTCTATTCAGAGACCATCCCAGTTGAACTCCCTCCATGAGCGACCCATTTCTTTAAAGCAAATGAAACAAATTCCGTTTTTGCCTGGTCGCTTGAAGAAGGTTTTATTACAAAAATAATTCCGGAGAGCGCATTATTCATAAACTTCTAAACTAAGTTTAGAATTTTTATTTATTCCGGTAACTTTTAAGTATTTAAACCCCTTTGTGCCTTCTTAGGCAATGAATTTAACTCTGATGACAAATTAAGGATAACTGTCAATAAATTCCCCTGCCTTATTCTGTCAGGAAACCCTCAAAGAAATAGATAAATTAATGAAATCGTCATTATTTGTTCCCGTTCAAAAAAAAAATTGCATTTATTTACTGAACTTCGAAAGGACTTGGAAATAAAAGTTATAAAATATAAAACCGTAAAATCAAAGCAAACGTGAATGTATTCATTTTTTAAACTCTGCCATAATTAACTTATATAATTAACTTTTGTTTTGATGCTTAAATTTTCATATTTTTTTTTCCTAATGTGAAAAATAAATTTTAGTAACATTAATTGTTACCTTTTTTCAACAATTAAAATCTAGTTTTAAACATAACCTCCATTAAGAGACACCTCTCGGCGCGACCGATTTTTATTGGAACGGAACTTGGTCGCTTTAGGGAGGTTTTACTGTAGTTCTTAAAAAAATACTTTAACGTTACAAATACACATTTTTAAAGCACATACAATAGAATTAATCTTATTATCTTTAACCCTTTAAGACCTGACCTACACGATTGTATAGATGATCCTAAAGAAAAAGAAAAAACATTTTGCTCTTTTTGTGCGATTTAATGCCGAACCTGCACCCACAGAATTGTATCCTCCCTTGGCATGACCTGACATCAGAAATTTTTTTTAAATATTTTTTTCTCAATCAAATATAACCCTATTAATTTTGGGAAACCACCAAAAATTTTCATTTCTACCAAATATCTTCCGGTCTTAAAGGATTAATGGCTTTCTTGTTTTTAAAAAAGAAAGTGAAATAACTTGAATTGTTTTTTCAACCGATTTCTATTAAAGGACGCTAGTGAAAAATCTAGTAAATCGAACCATTTTTAAGGGAGATACAATAAGGGGCTCAAAAGGGGCCAACTGACAGTTAGAAACAGGGCCTAACATGGAAATATATTAAAATGTCTTGGTACTCAGCGCTTTAGATCTTCAATCAGTCAAAATTAAGCATATGGTATGAATTATTCGTTAGAATAATATTTTAAAGAAATGCACAAACGATTGGATAAATGTTTATAAAAGGGTCATAGGGCCCCCCCAAAAATATGAGGGTGTTGGTCCAGGAAGAAGAGTCTAAGACACAATTTTAAAATTATGCACTGAGAAGACGAGAAAATTAGAGGGTGAAAAATGCTTGGCGCACAAAAAGTTCAAGGGGCCCTGGACCGGCCCCTACGGTTTCCTAGGGGGGCCCAGTGTCTTATATGGAACGTAGAAACGTGAGAATAACTAAATGAAAAATAAAAAGATCCCAAAAATGAAGATCGAATTAAAAGAAAGCAATTTCTTAACAATTTATTTGCACAAAAACTTCAAGGGGCCCTGCAACGGGAACTAAGGATCCAGGGTCATAACTGTAAAGTAGATTGGATAAAAAGGGGACAAGTTATTAAAAATTTAGTGCATAAAAATTTAAAGGGACCCAGGGGTCCCCGACCTTAAAAAATTAAAAATCTGAGCCTCAGGTGCAGCAGGACCTGTCTTGGACTACTCTCACCTAAATTTTCAGACTTCTACGTGCGGTAGATTTCGCTAGCCGTCGCAGACACACACACACAGACAGACAGAGTGATCTGTTCTTTTATTAGTATAAGATAAAATTAATATACATTGCTGAGGTTTACTACAAATTACTTCCTGTATAAGTGCATAGCATTTACAGGGACACATAAAAGATTTCAGATACTTCGAAGTACTGTACATTAGCGACGATTGCTGGGAGCGCATTTTTAGTTAGTTATGCTATGCATTTTTAAGTTTAACTAAATTTTTTAATACTATGTGGTGTGTATAAATGCTACAGATCGTATAGCTACACAAATGAATTCGTAAGCGTTACTGAGTATGAGCGTAAATTGCTTAAAGTTGGTTTTTAAATGAGTTATGCAATTTTACGCTGAACTACATTTATAGCATACTAAAAGATGTTTGTAGAATATAGATAATAGGATATACAGGGTCACGCAAAGAGTTCTATACATAGTTAATACATGGCCATCTGTAGATGATAATTTCTGAAGTACGATTTCAGTTGTTTTAAGAGTGTTTTAGTCTGAATTAAATTTTAAATAAATAGTGGCGTGTATATAAAAATAGTAGGTAATAAGCAGGGCTCTATAAACGTATTCAAGTGCGTTTTCGTCTATTGGTATAAATTGGTAAAAATAAAATTTCATTTTTTTTTTTTGCTAAATTAAATTATTGCAATATTGCATTATATATACCAACCTATAGATCAAATACAACAGGACTATACAAAAGAATTGGAATGCATTCTTGGCTATGGACGGTAATTACTGAAATCACTTTTAAATGTTTTATGCGTTTTCTAAAATGTTTACTTGGGAATCTTTTTTTACTTTATTTCCCTATATAAGTTTTGTTAATATATTCTGGAAGCGTTGGAAAGTGTTTCATAATCTATGCTTGACGCATGATTTTTCTTTTTTGTTTTTAATTAATTAAAAAAAAAGTTTTCAATGAAGTTTCTTTAAAATGATGACAATCAGGATAAAACTTTTTTTTTTCTGTCATGGGCCCGAAGACCGCATGCGTGCGTTATAGTAATCACGGCATTCCAAACGCATATATATGCTATCTTTGATTATTAGAACTCTTCTAATAATTATAAATGTAATTTTTTCTATATTTCATCTGTGGAATTATCGCTAACATTTCAATAATATCAGGGGAGAGAGAAAATTCTGTCCTACGGCTTCAAAGGAAACTTGTAGAAAAACTACAATTAGAATATAAAGATATTAAATATTCCATGAAATATGAGCATTTGTATTAAATAAATATTAATGCGCATGTGCTAACGATAACAAAATTTTGTCCGCATAATTTAGTATCCAATTATATAGGGTAATTCAAATAAAAAGGCCAGTCAAATCTCTCTATTCTTAAAAAAGGTAACTAATGCTGTCACCGCTGCCGTAGATGAATTTTTTGTGTCCTGAGGTCTTTCTTCGCCAATATTAAGAAAACGACTGCATAAAAAAAATATGAACATTGGTAGTAGTATAGAGAAATGTTTGTTAAACACGCTGAAAGCAGATAGTTTTAAAATAGAAGAACTATTTTTGGAGATTATTTAATACCAAAGTTGCTCAAAATCGTTCCATTAAAAAAGTTTTATAGGAGCAAAAGCTATACATAGGAATTTAACCATTTTTTTTTTTTTAAGAATATACAAACAAACTTGCTGTGTGCAGACTGCATTTATTATTTTAATTTTACTACTTTTTTAGGGGTTTTTGCAATTTTTTATTCAAATTTTCATCATTTCAAGAAATATTTTTTTATATTTAAGTAAATTGATGCCAATTATTAGAATTAAATGATTACGCGTTAAAAGCATGGAAATATTAAAAATAGCATCATAAAAATAGTATTTAACGTGAATATTAAATGAGAAAAAAAAACTTTAAATTAATAAATTCATTAATATGCGTTCAAAGCAGTAAATGGGGGGGGGGGGGATTATGTCATATTTAAAATGGCCAAATAATAATATTGCCAAACAGTTTAAATTTTAAAATATATTTACACGAAACATTTATTTCGTATTACAAGATTGATCTTTTTAACTATTGCAATTCTAAGACAGCGCAAATAATAATATTTCCTTTCTAACAACAAAAGTATTTTAAGTGGATATTAAAAAGAGAAAGAAAATTTTGGTGAAAATTACGTCAGATTTAAAACGATACATTTAAAATGTCCTGTTTAAAACAATTTTCTTATAGCGTTGTTAAAAAATACCTGGAGGCAAATACTCTGTTTACTTAGTTCATTTTATATTAGCTTATTTTAAAATGTTTAACTGATCTTATTTAATCAAACACAAAAACAGCCATTAGATGTTTTAACAGCAGCTGATCCGGTCTTAAAATTCCACAATAAAAGGGAAATGAATGGAAACCCGTTTACAGGGAGATCACCACTGGTTCTTTAATTATAATTCAATCTTCCGCAATTTTTTTAAAGCCGATCAAATTAGTCTGTTTTTAGAATCTGCGGTGTCTAAACGGGGGTTGACGAGGGTAGCTCGTAGGGAAAAGAGCCTCCAAGTATAATAAAAATTCAGAAAGTTAACAACAATATAGTGAGCTGAATTTCAGTTCTATTCTAAAAGTGGCTGGATGATAGGGAATTTTTCAATAATTGCCATTTTTAATTTGTTAGTTTTCCTTTTTCTTTTATTGATGTTTTAGTTCTTCTTGGAAGAATCAGCACAACGAGCCCATTCAAATAAGAAAATAATAATCAAAATCGAATCACCTGTTCCAAAGCTACGCAAAGACACATGTTAAATACTAACTGGTTTATTGGAAGTCAGTTAATAATAATCTGTCAATGTCAAGTGTAAGTTTTACTGAAGCACAAAGGGTTCCACACAATCTCACACTGAACTGAAACAAAGACCTTGCACACAATGTTTTAGCTTGGCAGAGTGCCAACCACGTTTCGGAAAGATGTCGCAGGGTTGCCCACGAGAAGCCACCTGTCAATCATATTTGACGTAACAGTAGACAAATTTTAAGGCGATTAAAAAAAAAAGAAAAAAAACGCTCAACAACACGAAACTTAGACTCATTTTGAAACATAAAAGCATGATACTCGCAGGCATGATTATTGAAATGATTTATAATCGAAAAGTTTTTCATTATAAATGAATTACATATTGAGTTATAAGCGATTGTTGTCTCAAAACTAATAACTTTTAATGTTTTGGAATTATTTTGAAATAATTGCCTTCAATAACTGAATTAAATTGGAACGAAAAACGATGGCTATTTTTCACGATTCACCTCACCTAAAGAAAAGACCTTGTACAAAGTTTAAATTTGGTATTGTGCCAAGCGCGTTTCGAAAGGAGGTTGCAAATTTGTAAAGGCCATGTCGCGTTTTTTCAGATAGTTTTTTAATTAATATCTCGTCTAATTACAGACAATTTTTTTCGAAAATCAGTATCAACAATCATTGGTTGATTCTGCATCAATATAGGTAATTCGAGCCCTTATCAACTTCTCTGGTGAATGACCGAAAAGTAAAGTCTGTGTGTAACAGAAAAATGAAGTTTCTCAAAAACTATGTGACTTATAGGATAATCGCTAGTTTCCCTGCAAGGTTTAAATAAACCCCTACTACCTGTAATATTTTCACAATTTTAGTTTCAGTGGATTTGGAAATTGTGTGTGTTGGGGGAGGGGGGGGGGACATTTTTGCAGTACATTTTCGACAATATCTCTGATAATGTAATACCTAAAATTAAAACAAACATATTTTTGAGTTCGACGTTATCATATCTTTTAAACAACACCTACACGATGTACAAAGAATATATATATATATGTGTATACATAGTGAAAGGTTAATAATCTATAAATATTTGGGTCAATAGCCTTTATAACTTAAGCAAGTTTGAACTTTCCACGTTCCACAGTTTTCGAGAAAAACGGCTGAAACAGACACACGAGTGATCGTATAATGATTCCATTTTTACGTTTCAAGTATGGAACCCTAAAAATGACAATTTGTGGAAAATCTCTTATCCAGCTACTTTTAAAAAGCAACTGAAATTCAAGTCACTATATCGTCAATATCTTTCTGAATTTTCACGATATTAGACTGGTCTTTTTATATGAGTGTAGGGATGTACCGAATACTCAGTTTGGTCGAACATTGAAACATTCGACCAAATTTAATACTTAAAATATCTTTAATAACCTTACACAATTTCTACTTTTAAATGTCAAATGATAAAGATATTCAGAATAATCAAGAAATAGAATCATGCTTAAATAAAAAAGAATGCTTTCTCATTAATTATTCGCTGTTTGAAAAGTGAAACTTACGAAAGTTAACCATTCATGACGACTTTAACCCTTTATTCCCCGACGGTACTTTAAAGTACCATTACAATTACTTGTTATAAAGTTAATTTGATACATCGATTAGCAGTAACACAGTTTAGAATGAGTTATAGATACTTTACTTTATCTTGTTCCAAAAGCATTATTGGTTGCACAAAACAAAAATGTTTTTAAAAGGATGATTTCTTTTGCCTTAGCATCTTTTCAGCTTTCTTGACGTTAAAAGAATGTGGTGGAAAAGTTTCAGTTAGGAAATATTCCTATATTTCTATTGTAACAGCACTATATCTGTACATTTCCTAATTCTATAAAATACTAAAAAAAATATTTTAAATAAAACGTTTGAGTGAAGTTATAAATATTGCAGAAAATCCTTATAAATTCAAATTTAATTAATTAATTTTAATTTGCAAAATCCTTCTAAAATTTATTAAATGATTGTGTATATCTTCCAATGTAGTTTAAAAAATTCTCGAAAACTGCTTTAGACGATGCGTTAATAGGAATTATGATGTACAAATGCAAGTTCCCGAATGCTGCCTGGTAAATAATTTCTTTCTTTTTCACAAAATGAGTGTTTAAACAAAATGGAACTAACTTTCAGGGATGATAATAGGCATCAAAACAGACAATTTCTGTCCAGGAAAACCACATTCTTTGAAGTATCGCAATCCACTTGTTCACAAGGAAGGTCTTCTTAAAAGGCATACTCAGAACATTTTGAAAAAAAAAAAAAATACGAATTAAATTACTTATGTATTTAATAAAAGATCAGCCAAAATTAGCGGCGGAATTACAGTAGAAAGTTTATAAAAAATAAAATACTTTCGAGTATTTGGCGCGAAAAGACGGGTCAAGCTATTTGGTGAGCAGTACTTTTTCTCGCCAAAAGCAAACGTAATGCACCTGAGAATTGCTTGTTAATTGATTTTTAGAATGCGTGTAAATAGTATTTAATGAATTTAAACTTAAACAATGAGAGAGTTTAATAAATACTTTTTTTTTGCATTACATATTTAAAAATTATACTTTAAAAGTAATTTCATATATAAAAAATACTTTCACATATTTAAGCGAATTCCAAAATAAAGGCAAGATGAAGAATGCTGCTGTTATTCATTTCAATATCAAAGAAGTCTTTGTTTTCATAGCAACAAAATTGAATCGACAGTGCTCTCAATTGGACTTCATTTGGAGATTGAAACAATTTTAATTTTGTTTTAATTCATAAAATTTGATAGTTAACTTTCATTATAAATAAATATATATGACAAAACTAATAGTTAAATCTAATTAAAACTGACAAAACTAATTACATTAAATTTATTTGAACGAGTTAAATATGAAACATTTTTGCCTTAAAGAGTATTTGACATTTTAAAAAAAAGTATTTTTTGACTTATAGACTCCCATTGTAATAGAATCAGGGTCTTGTTTTGTTAAAAATATTTAAATATACGTTTGAATTTTATTTTGGAATTGCAATGCATTTTATTATAGTTTACACACGTTTTATTTTCATATTTTATATTATGCATATCCATGCTGGGTAAGTATTACAGTGGACCCCAACGACTAGTTTATTTATTGAGTTAAAATTTTGAATTTTCTTTGCGATGGTTAACCATATAATTTGTAAACAACCACATCCTAAAATTTTTCACAAGTTTAAAAAAAAATTAAAATTATTATTTTTTTTTGTAAGTGGGGTCATTTATAACTCGAAATATTATTTGTCGAATTTAAAAATCTTTTTCATTTAATTAAAATATATATATATATATGTTTTAATTTTGTTTCAGCATTTTTTTAAATATTAATTTTAAAAAAATTAAAAATATTTTTAAAAGGAATTAAAAAAAAGAATGTAACTTAACTTTTAAAAATCATATCTTCAGAAGTGATCCCCGGGGCCTATTTTCATTCATCGGGCCGGGCCAGACTCGGGCCTTACTTCTTTCTGAATGCTTGTACTGAGCCGAGATTAGACATTACTCTTTCCGGTTCGGGTCTTACTTTTTTCCTGAAGAATCCGGCCGGGCCTAACGTATTTTTTCCATAACGAGCCGGAACTGGCTTCATTCTTCCTAGTTCTGTAATGGCCGAAATTTTCCGTTCCGGTCCCGACCCAGACTGCATGAAAATCATTGTCTCGGCGTGCCTGGTCCGTGCAAAAATCATTAAAATTTGGCCCGGCTCAGAAATTTTTGCAAAAAATGCATATATTTTTAAATTGTCATTATCCTACAATTAAACTTTAAAATGTATTCTTTTTGAAGAATAGTAGATTTCTGGGCATAATAAAATTGAAATACAGTATAACCTGTGAATGTGAATAAGAACCTGCCTATGACGGTATCCTGTCTTAAATGGAAAAATGCGTTGATCCATGCAAAATGAATATAATAATTTGTGAGAACAGAGTAGAGTGCATTTACACCTGCTAAGAAGGGAACTTGTCTATAACGCATATTTTTATTCTTTCCTATGAGATTCCGCCTTAGATTTTACTGTATAGCATTTTTCAAAGTTTCAAACCCATGAAATATGGATTAACGATATTAATGATAACTGAAACATTTACATACATATAGAGATTCCTTTAAAAAAATATATATCACAGCCTAGGGCGGCGCTTCTTTAATAACGAAGATTATAAATATGAATGAAAAAAAAAAAAGCTCAAATAAGTATTTTTGGTCAGAACTCCTCGTATGAAGCAATTTTGACCATATCGATGTAAAAATCCATATTTTGTAGAAATTCAGTCATGCCGGGTCGAGATTTTAACTTTTTTCCGTGGCGGGCTGGTCTCGGGCCGAACTTTTAGCTTTTATACCGGGCCGGGACCGGTCGAATTTCTTTCTATGAGCCGGTCCCTAGCCTGAAAATTTTTTCCATACAGACCTCTAGAGCAGACCTCCAGCATATTTGAAAGCACGTTTAACGTAAAATCTAAAGGTGCTATTTTTATTTCCAAAAGGAGAGGCACTATGCTTAAGTGGTGTAAGCCACGAATTTTGGCAGTTAATCTCTGTGAGTTTCGCAGATACCAAGATGGAATTTTTTGTGCTTAATTCAGAAATGCATAAGGAAAATTTTCTTAATTAGAAGTTTTACCCTACAGAATTAAATATAAGAATTTAGCTTTGGTATTTTCTTAAATAGACTCCCTCATGGAGTTGCCACTTATGCCATCAAATTTTCCACCTTTTTTTTTTTTTTTTTTTTTTTTATGAAACTTTGTAGTTGGAAGTATGTGTCTGTGGACAATATTTAAGGAAATGGGCTATTGCTTTGATCTTTATGAATCACACTGTATGTAATTGACTTCTAAATTATGCAAAAAAAGTTACAGTTAGCTCACGTACAGTTAATAATTATTTCATACAAATGCTCATATTTCATCAAATACTTAATACATTTATTTTCTAATTGCGACATGTTTGTACTGCACTTTGTCAAATTTTCCGAAAGTAGCATTAAATTCGGTTGAAAACCCTCTATGCAATAGACAAGAAACAAGTGGGAAAATTCTTGAATTTTTGAAAGAAACATTTATATTTACATGAATACATATGCTATTCTTATACAAGTGAACACAAAAGTTGTACAGGGTCCACATAGTTATACGCTACAGCGACAGGTCATTTTGTGTATTTTATTTTACAGAGTGATTGCATTTAAAAAAAAATTCAATTTATTATTGGTCTATTAATTTCCTTAGTGATTAAACGGTGTAAATACTTTTAAATATAATATTTTTGTAAATACTTGACAAAATGTCTAAAATCTAATGTGTTTTGTGACTTTTGACCATATAGTGTAAGATTCTACAAATACGCTAAAATCAGATGATAAATATTTCAATCAAGAAATAAAAATAACAAAAGTAGTCATAAATAATACAACGATAATAAAAAATTTATTAGAATTAGTTTGAGACGTTTAGGCATAAATATTACATATTTATGATGAAAAACATAGTGTAAAAGGCACTTCATATTGATGGTAAAGGTAATCGAACGCAACACTCTGTTCCTGGATATGTAGGCAAATTTAGTTCATACTTGGATGCTAAACTAAAGGGTACAAAGCGCCCGCCAAGCCAGTGATGTTTGCCTTTAAAGTATTTGCTACACATTTTTGGAGCTGTTAATGAAATAAGGAAATCTGGCTGAATACCATTTTCACAACCTGTTTCAACATTCCATCCTAAAAAAAAATAAAATTTCATATAAATAGGTCTGTAAACAAATAAAGTAAGAAGCAAAATTCAAAACACATATTTTTCTCAAAAGATTACTATTTAAAATTTTTTGAATCAGAACATCACCTAACAAGAATCATTAAAAACATTTATAATGAGAAAAAGTATGCAAGAAACAATACGAAATTGCAGCCCATCTATATTTTTTTTTTCATAAGTTACTATGAAGATAATTCTAACTCTGAAAATCATATATTTCAAACCACATTAAAAACCTTAATTTCTATCAAAAGCTGCAAAATAGCAAACAAGATTAGTATTTCTTGTTCTAGTGACAGAATGAATATAAATAAATATCACAAGCTTAATATTTATAAGTTATTTACATAAAGAGATAATACTTTACTTTTTACAAAATTAACTTTTCAAATTTTGAAATCCAGCAAGATAATTTAGGCTGCAACAATTTCTCAGCAGACAACATAAAATAGTAACGATAAAGAACTAAATAAATTAAACATAATGAACAACATATTAATTCATGAGATGTGATTAAAAGGCATAGCAGTCTTTTGTTCCACTGTATATGTCAGAATATTAATAATAAAAAATATATAATGAAGGAAATTATCACTTTCGGTACAAGCACATTGTATATGACTTTTTATTTTTGAAAATTTCTATTTTCAAATAATAATATTTACTTTTTTAACAACAGAAATTCTGGGATTAAGTAAGTTTAAGTCTACTTTTCAGAAATATTACAATAATATAATAAATACGAATTGCAAAGCACGGTGTATGGCACATGTATACATGTGATACTGAATACACATGATACTCATTCTGAAGGGGTTGAAAAAAATATAAGGAAGTAGATGTATTTCCTTTTTAAAAACTTTATGCGTATTAGTTTACATGCACTTTATGCATATTGCATTAAAATAATAATAATAACAATAGATAACCTTGCATGTAATTTTGCACCTCGAAGGTCGATTTTGGATTAGACTTTTCATAATTAAATTTTTAATGCGACTTTTTGCGCCTTTTTATGTTTGGAGGCGATTTTTTTGTATTAGTGAAAGAAATACGGTTTTATTCTTTTAACTCAATATAGTAAATTTTGTCCTCTTTTCAATAAAGTTTATTCGAAATACGTACAGCGATTTTTGAATTTTTAGCGACTTTTTAATGCTATTTTTAGTGTTTTTTCACATTTTGCGGCTATTTTTTGACATTGGTAAAAGGAATTTTGTTTCAAACTTTTAGCCTAATGTACTAAAATTTGTTCGGTACGATTTTTGAATTATAGAGATTTTTAACACGACATTCAATGCGATTTTTGCCGATTTTCAGCATTTTCTATTCATGTTTTGTCATTAGTGAAATAATGCCGATTACAATGTTTTACCCGATTACAGTAAATTTTGTCGCAGCGATTTTTTCAATATTTGGCGATTTTTAGAATCCCACGACGATTTTTTGACAAGGAATTTGATTTAAAACTTTTAGCCTAATATAGTAAATTTTTTCATTTCGATTTTCCAATTTTGGTGATTTAAAATGCGAAATTCAATGACATTTTTAGAGATTTTCGCGTTTTGCGTCGAATTTTTGTCATTCATTATAGTGTTTTACCCATTTTTATAAATTTCGGCACTAGCGATTTCTAATAGGATTTTTAAAGCGACTTTCAATGAGATTTTTAGCATTTTTTCAAGTTCAGCGACTATTTTTTTAACCTTCGTAATAGGAATTCGATTTCAAACATTTAGCCAAATATAGTAAATTTTATCCTTACTATTTTTAAATTTTAGCGATTTTTGCTGCGACTTTCAGCGCGATTATTAGCGATTTTTAGAGTTCCGCAGCAATTTTTTGACATTTGTAAAATGACTTCGTTTTCTAACTTTTACCCTGTATATAGTAAATTTTGTCCTCTACGATTTTGGAAATTTAGCAATAGTCAGTGCGGATTTTAGTGATTTTTAGAGCTCCACGTCGATTTTTTGTTTTTCATGAGAGATTTCCGATTACAATGTATCACCCCATTATGGTAAATTTTTTACTCCAGCTACTTTTCAATATTTAGTGATTTTATATGTGATTTTTGTTTTTTAGCGATTTTTTGACATTCGGAAACGGAATTTGATTTTAAAGGTTTAATCTAATATGGTAAATATCCTCCTCCTCGATTTTTGCATTTTTAGAGATTTTAATGCAAAATTTGGGCTTTCACGGCAATTTTTTGACGTTTGTAAAACGAATTCCGTTTCAAACTTTTAACCGAATATGAATTTTGCTTCAAACTTCTTCCCTATTAAAGTAAATTTTCTCCTCCGCGATTTTTATTTTATTTTATTTATTTATTTATTGAGTTCCGTGGCGATTTTTTGACATTCAGAAAGGGAATTCAGTTTTAAATTTTTAGCCTAATATAGTAATTTTTCTCCTATGCGATTTTGGATTTTTTTTGGGCTATTTATCGTGATTTTTCGCGTTTCAAGCCAATTTTTAATGTTCGTAATTGAAATTAGATTTCAAACTTTTATCCTAATATAGTTAAATTTGTCCATTTGTCCGTGATTTTCTAAGTTTCGATTTTTATGTTTCTTCGAGATTCGCTAAGAGTTTTTGATTTTCGATTTTTTTGATCTAATTTAATAATTTTTGTCCTTTTTTCAATAAAGTTTACTCAGATTTCGTGAAGCAATTTTCGAATTTTTCATGTGATTTTTAGAGTTATTTCGCGTTCCGCAGAGATTGTTCGATATTCATAGAAGAAATTCCGTTTTAATCTTTTACCACAATACAGCAATTTTTGTCCTCTGCTACTTTTGATATTTTAGTGGTTTTTTAGCAATTTGCCGCGATTTTTACACATTAGTAAAAGGAATCTAGTTTCAATCTTCTTGCCCAATATATATATTTTTTTCCCTCCACAGTGAAGTTTATTCAGATTTCGTGCAATTTTTTATTGTATTTTTTAGAGTTTTTTCGCGTTCCGTGCTATTTTTTGAATGGCCCGGGCAACGCCGGTCGAATCAGCTAATATATATATATATATGAAAGGATGATACCAAAATTTAAATCACGTTCCCAAATCCTTTTTCTAATTTTAAAATCTAATGCTCAAAGTTAAATTGCCATTTGACAAATTTTTTTCTTAGTTCAGCAATTTTACTTCTAAATTTTAAATTCTAACCAACTTTAAGTAGACAGTGATGAAATAAGTGCAATTCTCCTCTGTATGTGGTCAGATGTCTAAAAGCTATTTTCCTGGGAAAGTCTGCAAGGACTGGCTCAGATTTTAATCAAAAGATCTTAATCCAGTAATTAATTTTATAATGTTTACTTTCCACTCTACCTCCTACTGGGAAAAATTAGAAGTACATTAATAAAGACGAACAACACAAGCGAAAAATGGGACTTTTCCTTCAAACATGAGTTGTTAAAACAGTCCACAACTAAGATTATTACGTAACTGAAGAAATAAAAAAAATCAGATCCCCAATAAAACTTTGTAATATTGTTGGTTCATAACTACAACTTCCAGTTAAATTTAACTGCTGATGTAAGAAGAAGGTGTATAATTTATTACACAGAACTCAGTAGGATTGTATTGCATTGCATCAAAATCCGAAATGAGTAAATAATGACACCATAATCAACGAATCAGCTGTGTGCTTTGCTATGGACTTGGATTTCTGACTATATTTATTGCTCCACTTTTGACGTCACATTTGCAAATGTGTTCCAGTTTTACCAAAATAGTTAAGTAAACTAAAGATATTTTCAATTTATTCAGTTACATTTACGTACATGTTATTCTGAAGGTATCCTATCACTTCATATCAGTAGTACAAAAATCGGACATTCTGTTATTACTTTAAGAAAAGTTATTTAGCTGTATGCAGATTCTATTAAATGAAGTATAATTTCATAATGAAGAAAACCAATATTTTTTCCAACAGGATTAAATCATATTCAAGGCTGGAGTAGCACAGTTGAAGTTTATTCCAACAGAGCGAAAAATGTCCAGACCAGGAATCGAATCTGGATACTTGGCGTGCCATGCCAATGCTTTATTCGCAGCCACGTCCAACGAACAAGAGTGAATTATGTCAGCCAGGTATCTTCCGGATAGCTTAACAGGTAAAGAATTGGCACAGCACGTCAAGTATCCAGGTTCGATTCCTGGTCTGGACATTTTTTGCTCTGTTGGAATAAACTTCAACTGGGCTACTCCAGCCTTGAATATGAAGTATAATTTATTTTATAATCTGTATCTGTGAAACGATTGGTGATTAGCCATATTTACTTTATTAAAAAATAATAATAATAATATTACTTTCTTAACTAGTTTTTTATTTCTCGTCAATGTTCAGCATGAAGACAAAAGTGGAAGGTAATTAAGATTGGAAGAAATGCCTATGTTGCACTAGGTGCTCAGTACATCGCTAATCAATGATATTAATAGTTTTCTCCCCCATTTCTGTGAAATTTATAATTTGCAACAGGCCCTTCTTCCAGACACCCATTCAATTATGATTACATTAAAAGTTACATAAGAGATCATGCATTAATATATTTTACCTCATTACCTAATATATGCAGGAGGGGCTGTGTATTGAAAATTCATAGTCTGGCCTTGCATATGAAATATAGTTAGGGACTACTAGAGTTGCCAGATCTATTTCAGAAAAAAAGGAAGATTTTCATTGACACTAGTTAGATTTGGTTTAATCGCACTACCATCATTTTTTATACCTTACTAAACTATGTTGAATGTGCCACTAATGTTTGAGATAGGTCATTGTGCTTAAAAAAAAGGTTGGTATTCACAAAAAATTAAACTAATTTTTTCCCCTTAATCTGATTACCCTTATTTTGATGTATTTTACATTGACTGTGCTGTTTTATGTCATACTGTCCACCATGACGAATACTAAAATCTTTTTTACATAAGTTGCAGTAAGCTCTATTTTCGTTCGGCATGTGAGGAGCTAACCACTGTTAAATAGCCTCCATTTTTAAAAAATAAATCTGATTGCACTGCTGTTTTTTTTTTCTTTCTTTTTGTTGGAGTGCAATTAAGATCCAATTCAAAATCAGACATGATAAGTAAAGAAAAAAATAAACCTTGCTGCTTGCTTATTAATTACATTAATTAATTAATTTTTCATATGATTTTACAATATACCTGAAGGTACATCAACGCTACATATGGGTATTGTTATATTTTTCAACTTGGTCATGCAATCTTCGAATTCTGGCCTCACTGGTGGCTTGAAACTAAAACCAAACAAAGCATCTACAATCAAGTTATAGGAGTCATCAATCAATTTTGCCTCTGGAAGAAAAGACAGAAATGGGATGTCCATTTCTTGACACTGAACTGTGAGATTTTCATACAATGTCTTATTTGTTCGCTTTGGGTAATAGATTGTTGGCTGAAATCCCTAGAAATAAAAAATGATTTTCAGTAATATTTACTGTAGAAACTGAAACATAAATTAATTGATTTAACTGAAAATACAGTCAATTGCTCATTATAATATTTATTCCAGAGGAAAACGCCTTAATAATGAGAGGTGGGTATAAAAGAGCTTTTTAAGGGAACCGGGAAAGCAAAATTCAACTAAAAAATCGATTTTTACTTTGTTAATATCATTAAATAGTTTAAACTTTTTTATCTTTCCAACGATATGCCACACATGTTTATCATATTAAAAAAAATAAGTGTTGAAATTATCCACTCTTTTTAAGAGTCCTTCACAGCTTAATGGCCATTTAAATCTTTAATTGACTTTTTCTCAAAACTTGGATTTTTCATGTTTATTATGTTCCTTTTTTTTCAATATCTACTAAACTTAAGAACTCAGATTTTTATTTAATACTTATATTATGTTATATTGTATACTTTAACACAAGGATTTAATGATTTGTTGAGAATTATTTATTTTAGGCAGTGAAATCTTCCCCAAAAATGCCAATTTAAAAATGACTTTCAATAAATAATTAATTTTGAGTTTCACTTAGAAAGAAAATGGTCTGTTAAAATACGTAAATCATGTTATTCTAACTACTCTAAAAAATCTAGATCTTTATCTTTCACTATTTCTGAGTAAAAGGTACATAAAGTTGGCGAATTTAAGATGGTGGAGATAGTGCTTTTCCGGTCCACTTAAAAAGATTATGTTTTTGTGAATTACACATCAAAAATAAGTGTAGATTTTATTAGCACAATTTTATTTGCTTTATTGTAATTTGTCAGCATAAAAAACATATTAGAAAATTAAGAATAGCATAAATAAATTAAAATCGAAAAATGTGTACAATATTAATTCAATAATAAAAATAAGAAATTACAAGAGGAAAAATAGAGTACTTAGACAACATTCATTTACTATGGAATTATTATTATTATTATTATTAGTATCATTTAAATATGAGACTACATTGAGATATCTGAAGAATATAATTTCCCAATGAATGAGAAAAGGATGCAACAAATGGACCTGAAAATTTTATAATTGTGTTAACATGGTGCCTGCAAGGGAGGGCAATTATCAAGATTATTCAATTATCTAGATTTTCAAATTTAATTAACTAAATTTTCTTTCACTCTTATGATTTTGAAAAAATAATAAATAAATAAAATTTATTCTTTTGAAATGATCTGAAATAAATATGCAAAAAGAGAAAAAGTAACTCATGAAATTTCTTCACGAGGGTGGGGGTAGGAGGGGGATGTGTGCGCCCTCCTGCACCCTTGTGGAAGAAAATCATTACTAGTTATGTTTTTCTTTTTAAGTTCAAGTGTTAAAAAACTATTTTTAGATGCGATAAGGAGGGCGGGTCGCTTTGATTGAAAAAAAAAAATTGCTACAACTCTTGCTTAAATTTTGAAAAAAGCTGATAGAATTTTATTTTTAAGTTTTTAATGTAATTATCTTATTTGTTACATTTCTCTGTTGTTTTTCATATTAACATCTTTAAAAATGTCTTGCATGTGGAGTTATGACAAAAAAATTTAGTTTAGTATATTTCATAAGAGGATATTTTATTTTTGAGAAACTCTACAACATTCCTGCTTTTTTTTTTTTCCCAACTCAGACAACTATTTCTTTTAAAAAAGGTAAAAAAGAAAGATACACTTTAATAAGTCATTATATTGGATGTAAAAATAACATTTCATGAAAAGATAAATATTTGGGATTTTCTGGATCAGTCTTTATAATGGAAGGGTCACTATAAGGAATGGCGGCTGTTATATGGAGTGTTTACTGTATTTATTGTTGCTAATAAAGCTGTTATTACGCAGAACAAAGAATAAACATAGTCTAAGGATGAAAGAGCAAAAAAAAATTAATATTTTCATTATGAATTAATAACAAATAATTCTGTAATTTCTAATTACATGGAAAAAAAATTGAATGGATTTAAGATTAAAATCTGCTTAAAGAGGAAAAAAAGTGTGTGTGTGTGTGTGGGGGGGGGGGGGGGGGGATAAATCAAGCTTCAAAGAAGAAACATACTAAAGTTTATTTAGAAAGTAACAAACTTAATTTCAGTATCAGTGCAAAAAGTAAAATGTATTAAAATTTCAAAAGTTATTAACATTTTTTCTTACAAAACATTATGACAGGTAAACTTGTTAATTTTACAGGCTTTCATTTAACTTCGTTTGATATCTGTGTCAGAGTCAGACCTTGGAATCAATGTTTGATCCACTTCCATCGAACCAAATTTTCTGAAATGTTGTACACAATTTCATGATTAATGACAATGCATATTCATATATTGTCAGGGCTGTACTTTATCAGAGGCAGGGTCCAGGGAGAAAAGATTATTTTATGCTTTTGATTAAAACCACATATCTATTGAACTGATTTTACTCAAATTTTGCATGCTAGTCTATTGTTGACGGCAATGCATATTCAATGCATTGAATTTTGGATTAAAAGCGTGTTATTTAAATTTTAAAACTACATTTCTTGTTTAAGATTTAAATCGAAATAATAATAATATACACATGGTGGTTCAGAACTATGTGTCAAAAATGTAAAGGCAGGTAGAGGGAACCTAAATAAGCAGATTTCGTATAGGAATGTGGGTGCGGAAATGCAGTGTTGAGGCAGTAGTGGTCGCTGTTGAATGCTCTTCGTCGGCTTGAATCGTCATTTCCCGCACGGAGTTCGAGCAATATGGATTATTACACCAATACGGAGCTTGCCGACATGCATTTCATGTATGGGATTGTGCAAGGAAATGGATTGGCTACTCAAAGGCAGGGATGAAAGTGCACTAAAGTCATTTTGGAGCAGCAAAAATCTGATTTTGGAGCAGTAAAATCCATTTTTGGAGCAGCAAAAATCGGATTTTTGAGCAGTAAAATCCATTTTTGTAGTAGAAAAAATTTAATTTTGGAGCAGATTGAAATTCTAATGTTAATAAACTCCTAAAAATTAAAATGATTGCTATCTTGAAAATATTTTGCTATTTGAAAGAATAATTACTCAGATAACATTTCTCCACACATTTTGCTAACTCTGGACATTCTAAACGACATTTGGGTACAGATTGAAATAATGAACAAGTGGGTAAGTGTGATCACAGATCGCACAGAGGGTTTCGTTTAATATTCCTTTCAAAACACTTTATCCTTTTGAAAAATCTGTTAGTTCCACATTTTGCAACCAGGAGCGCACTCTATTCTAAACAAACCTCTATCCGAACGAAACACCGTTTTACATACTATCCGTATATACATTAGTCGAAGGGATTGAGCCCACAGCACCAGAGATAAGTAGGCATCCCTAGCGGTAAAAAGTGGAACTAAAATATGTAAGGCTATGGTACATAATATGAAAGAATGGTCAAAGGCGTGTCGGCAAAAGTTGGAAAAGTGTTCCCCGGGTGAAAAGGGCGGAGGTTAGAAAAATTACTTAAAATATACAAGTTAGAGCCCGGAGGAATAAATAATATAGGACTTTTTGAAAATTTTATGATTTGTCGTGTGGTCTGAGGTATTCAGCTATACGTATGCAAAAATTCATGTCTCCAACTTAATTAGGGGCTCTCTTAGAAAGAATTGCTTAAAATACATATGTGGTAGCTCAAACGGTTAAACGTAAGACTTTTTCAAAATTTTATGATTTGTCGCCTGGCCTCAGGTGTTCTGCTATAAGTATGCAAAATTTCAAATCTCCAATTTAATAAGGGGATCAGTTAGAAAGAATTGCTTAAAATACGCATGTGGGAGCCCAAAGGGTTAAATTTACGACTTTTTTCAAATTTTTATGATTTGTCGCATGATGGTGTTCAGCTATAAGTATGCAAATTTCAAGCCTCCAACCTAAATAGGGTGTCACTTAGAAAGAATTATTTAAAATACACATGTAGGAACCCAAAAGGTTAAATGTACTACTTTTTCCAAATTTTATGATTTGCCGTTTCATGTGAGATGCTCAGCTATAAGTATGCAAAATTTCACGCCTCCAACGTAAATAGGGTGTCACTTAGAAAGAATTGTTTAAAATACACATGTGGGAGCACAAAAGGGTTAAATGTACGACTTTTTCAAAATTTTATGACTTGTCGTTTGATCTGAGGTGTCCGTCTATAAGTACGCAAAATTTCACGCCTGCAACCTAATTAGGCACTCACTTAGAAAGAATTGTTTAAAATACACATGTGGGACACCAAAGGGTTAAATGTACGACTTTTTCAAAATTTTATTTGTCGTATGATGTGTGGTGTTCATCTATAAGTATGCAAAATTTCATGACTCAAACATGTATAGTTTCTGAGAACGGGCTCTGTGACGGGCAGACAGAGGAGATGAACGAAACCCTAACGTAGCAGCAGGAAGAAAACAAATCTGTTTATTTGTCTTTAAAAAATATTATTTTAGAGCAGTAATTTTAACTAATCACAGAAAAAAATATGAATACAACATACAGGACTCCCACTCAACTTTTGTACTAAAAAAAAGTAAAGGAGAACCAATTTTTTCAAAAAGGGGACCAAAAAAGACCATATATTTTGTATAAAAAGGAACCTTTAGGGACCCATTTCAGCAAAAACAAGCACAAAATCTCTGCGATCATTTCATAAAATTAGCGTGTCTTTTAAGATCCTTTGACGAAATTCGCGTGATTTCACGATCTCTAAATGAAATTTGAGTGTTTTTCGCGATCTTTTATCGAAATTCGCGCGATTTCACAATCTCTTACCAAAATGTGAGTGTTTTTTTGCGATCTTTTACCGAAATTCGAGTATTTTTTGCGATCTTTTGACAAAGTTTGCGTTTTTTTTTTCCGACTAAATTCGTATACTTTTTGGGATCTTTTGGCAAAATTCGCGCATTTTTCGCGATCTTCTGTCAAAATTCGCGCTTTTTTGATAAAATTGGTGTTTTACTCGACTAAATTCGTATACTTTTGGCGAAAGTCCCGTGTTTTTAGTGATCTTTGGACAAAATTCGTGTGTTTTTCGCGATCTGTCGATGAAATTCGCTTGTTTTTCGCGATTTTTCTACGAAATTTACGTTTTATCGCCATCTTCTGGCAAAATTTGCGCTTTTTTCGATCTTTTGAAGAAATTTACGTCCTTTTTTTCGATCTTTTGTTTGTTTTTTCACGAAACTAGTGATAATTTGACAAAATTCACGTTTTTTTTCGCGATCTTTTGACGGAATTCGTGTATCTTTCGCGATCGTTCGAGAATTTTGTGTTTTTCGCGGTATTTTGACGAAATGTGAGGGCTTTTTCGCGATCTTTTGACTGCGTTTTGTTTGTTTTTCGACAAAATTAGCTATTTCTTGACAAAATTCACATTTTTTCGTGATTCTTTGACGAACATGGCGTGTTTTTCTCGATCCTTTGACGAACATGGCGTGCTTTTTGCGATCTTTCCATAAAATTCGCATGTTTTTCGCGATTTTGACAAAATTCACGTATTTTTCGCGATCTTTTGACCGCGGTTTTTTCATTTTTTGACGAAATTAGCGGTCTGAAAATAGTTAAAAATGAAATTTTTCTTTATTTCACGGATCGACGAAATCAATTTCATTTTGGTACTAAGTACGTTTTGGCGCAAATTTAAGGAAAAACGCCATTTCTGCGGAGATATACGCAGCACTTGAAACCCTGCAAAGGATTTAGATTGAACGATTCCCGGGTAGGATTCTGTCGGATCCCCGAACATTTGAGCGTCTTCATTAGGAGTTGCTGTTGGATGTGCGTTAGGTGTAACCATTTCCTTGCTTAGCCCCATACATAAAATGCACGTCGGCAAGCTCCGCATTGGTGAAACGATGCAATCCGTGAGGGAATGACGATTCAAGCAAGCAAAGCACTTTCATCCACCGAACTTAACGGCGCCCTCTACTTCCTCAACGCTGCATTTTTGCACCCACATTCCTGTATGAAATCTGCTTATTTAGGCCTCCTCTACCTGCCTTTACATTTTTGACATATAGTTCTGAACCACCCTGTATATATGTTTAAAAAAGTATTCTACAACTTACAAACAATTTCAGATGTCTCGCACAAACTAAGCCATCGCCACCATTATTCCCAGGTCCGCAGCAAACCAGCAGTGTTCCTTTTCTGGTCATCTCTTGCAAAGGATAAGTTTTCGCAATTGCAGTGGCAACACTTAGGCCAGCTAATTCCATTAGCTGATCAACACTGAATTTGTATTCATTAAATAATTCTTGGTCAATTTTAATTGCTTCATCTTGGCTAAAATACAAAAATTGTAAATTATACAGAATGTAATACTTATAAAATCTATTAATTATAATGCTAGTGGTATTAAATCAATAACGGTGTAAACATACCAGATTCTAGATTAATTTTTTAAGTACAATAAATTTTTTCCCGACGCAGCAAAAAAAGTAAATAAATAAATAAATAATCCATTTTAGGCAGAATCTGATGTTAGCTGGTTTATTTGTAAACCATTCTTTCCACGGCAGGACAATGAAAAGTTTCTGTTTGAGGCAGGTCTCATTCTCACAGTTTTTACTGCATTAAATGTGAAAATTTCTGAACATTTTTTAAAGAAGAGTCTTAAGAAATTAATTAAAAAATTCAAATGCAGGAAAGGGGGGGGGGGGTGATTGCTGCACGAATGGGTTCAGATGATTTGGGAAACAAAACTTTCGAAAACCTCTTTTAGGTAGATTTCGTAAGAAATACTACCTACTAGCAAACCCCGCGGCTATGCTCGCGTAATAGTTGAAATATGCCATCAAGTGATACTTGTATGTCTAATTTTTATTAGAAGAAATTATATTTTTGGGAATTCAAAAATTACTAATCATGCCACAGTTTGACTAAACTTCATTATTACACTGCATTAGACAGAAATGAGACTTAAATTAATAAGAAAAACTAAAATTAATTCTAAATAAATGATAATTTAAAAAGTATTTTGAAGCTTTTATGTGCTCATTTCAGTATTCATTTGAAGTTTTGAATTTTTAGAAACCATCTTCTTAAGCCTATAACGTTTTTTGCTGTTGAAACCCCCCAAGTAGTAGTGACAACAACATAAAGTATAGCTTATGTTGGAGCAGGGACTGTCACTATCAATTTGTAAACCGTTACTTTTGAAATCGGTTTGATATTTCCCGAGATTGCGTAGAAATCGCAATTTAGAACGTATTTAGAAGGCTTTTCTCGCATTTTCACCCCCTTTTAACGAGGGTTACTCTGAAATTATTGAGATACGCGCAGACGAGAATTTACAAAATAAAAATAAAGGTTTAATTTTAAAATACAAAGTATTTTAACACAGCAGATGATTTTTTACTGACTTACTTCAACTTGTTTCGCGTAGAATAAATTTTAAACAGAAGAGAAAATGGAGTTGACGCGAGAACATTTTCGCGCTATGATTTTCTACGATTTTAAAGCATGATTAAATCAAGAAGAATACGTTCAACGATTGAAATTAGCATTTGGTGATGAACCTCCAGCTCGTGCTACTTTATTCAGATTGTTGAAAGAATTTAGCAGAGGTCGCAATTTTCTTGAGGATGAAGAACACACAGGAAGGCCGCCGTCGGCAGTAATCCCGGATAATGTGTCTGCCATACGAAAAATGTTAATGGATGATAATCGCTGTACCTATCAAATGATACAGAAGGAACTTAACATTGGATCCGCAGCCATACACAAAATTATTCATGAAGAATTGCATATGAAAAAAGTAGTTTGCCGTTGGGTTCCCCATAATCTAACTGAGCACCAAAAAGAGGAGCGTGTCAGAATCAGTAAAGAAACTCTTAAATTGCTAAATGATGTTGGCCACCGCATCATTTCTAAAATTGTAACGGGTGATGAAACGTACATACCGTTTTTTGACGTTCCAACACGTCAAGAAAGCAAATTATGGGTCTTTGAAGAAGATCCCACGCCGACAATGGTGAAAAGACAACGCGCACTGAAAAAAGTGATGTATGCCGTTTTCTTCAGAAGTACGGGATTGGTCAAAGCCATCAAGTTGGAAGGACAGAAGACAGTAACAGCAAACTGGTATACCACTAAATGTCTTCCAGAAATTCTACAAGAAGTGAATGTTAGGGGACTAATGCTTCACCCTGACAATGCATCTTCACATACAGCTGGATTAACAGTTCAGTTTCTTAAACAAAAACGAATTACAGTGATAGAACATCCGCCGTATTCACCTGATCTAGCTATGTGTGACTTTTGGTTATCCTTTAATCTAAAAAAGAACTTGCGTGGCCGTCGTTTTCATTCAGAAGAAGAGACTGATGTGGCTATAAATGCATTTTTTCACCTATTCCAAGAAATGAATGGCTTGAGGCTTTTAATCTGTGGAAAATTCGTCTACAAAAGTGCATTAATGCTAGTGGAGACTACTTTGAACACACCTAAAATTTTGTAAGTATAACTTTAAAAACCTAGTTGTATCTCAAAAATTTCAGAGTGACCCTCGTATAATTACCATGCCAAATTTCAAGTTGCTAGCCATTGCAGTATTGCAAAAATACCAATTTAGAACGTTTTTTGCTCCTGCAACCCCCAGGTGGTAGCGACACAGACATGAAATAGAGCCTATGTTGCAGCAAGGGCTGTCACCATCAATTTCCAACTATTACTTTGGAAATTTGTTTGGTAGTTCCTATGAGATTGCGTAGAAATCGCCCTTTAGAACGTTTTTTAGAACGCTTTTCAGGCATTATCACCCCTTTTAAATTTCCATTTTTTTTAAGAAATGTTCTTAGAGATCATTTATATCTTATAAGTAACTACTATGCCAAATTTCATGTTTCTAGGCCCTTCAGTAACACAAAAATCGTATTTAGAGAACGTTTTTTGCTCCTGCAACCCTCTGATGGTAGTGGCACCGACATAAAATATAGCTTACGTTTGAGAAGGAACTTATCTATCTATCTATCTGTCTATCTTTCTATCTATCTACATCCCTTTTTTATGGACACGATAACTTCCATAATTCTGCACAAATCTCTTCGAAACTGATACGTAAAATCAAGGGGTAGAAAATCTCGGTCAAATTCGCAATGGGCAAAATCGGACCATAAGGGATGAAAATAGGGAGGAGTTTTGTGAAAACCGAAATAAACCTCATAACTTCTTAGTTATAATAAATATCAAATCAGTTTAAAGTTATTATTACTTCTAGGAAAAGGGTAAAAAATTTTATGTATCGCAGATTTTTGATAAAATTTAAAATGGGCTGAAGGGGCGAAAAAATAGGGTTTTAGGAAAAAAAAATTCATAACTTCGTCAATTCTCAAGATATCAAATTCACTTAAACTTATTATAAATCTACGTAATACCATCTACAACTTGTATATTAACAAGTTTTTGATAGGACTAACTCTTACCGCAAAAAAAAAAATAATAAAATAAAAACGAAAAAAAAAAAATTAGGGGGTTGAAGAAGAAAAAAAACTCATGACTTCGTCGATTCACAAGATGCCCAATCCGATAAAATTTATTATACATCTCCTTAATATTATCTGCAACTTTTATATTGACAAGTTTTTGATAGGACCAACTCTTACAGCAAAAAAAAAAAAGAAAAAAAATTAAACAAAAATAGGGGTTGACGAAAAAAAATTATCGTATTAAGGGTGTACTCAAACTGCTTATTTTCTGACTCATTTTTAAATTCACTTTTGATCTCAAAAGCATCCAATTTGGCAGGTTCTCTTATTCAGAAACTATATAATGTGCCGTATTGGTCGATATTTTTATAAAGACAGAATATATTTCAAAAATAGCTGTCAAAGTGGGCATTTTGAACCGAATTTCCCGAAGCGACAGCGCTGGAAATGAAAAAATCGTCGTACTGAGAAAATAATTGTTTGTAAATCAAGTTCTAAATTATTGAACGAAAGATAAAAATACAGGTCGCTTATAAATCTCTTCAAAAAATTACGTCAGAAAGTTTCATAGTTTTACTTTTAAAAATGAGTCTGAAAATTTCGAGTTGTTGAGTGTGGAAAAATATTTTTTTGAGTACCGCTATCACATGATTCTGATAAAATCATCTCTTACAGAAAAATGAAATTAAAAACTCGTTAAAAGCAGCCAGATAAAATTGCTAAACTGGGTTTATCTCTAATCTTGATTTAGTTTTTGTTGGTGAAATCAGTACTTAACTTCGAAATCTACCAGCGCCTGTAGGCCAAACCGGACGGGATTTTTTTTTACGTCAAAAAACGTACATAGAAAAGAAAATTTATTTTATGTATATAATTTTTAATAAGATGTTTTGTTTTTGCGTGAAACTTACCTTATTACACTTACTAATAAAATTTCTGGTTGAAATTCAAAGTATGTTTATTTGACCTTTAAAAAAAGAAGAAAAAAAAGAAGAAGAAAAAGAATATTGACTGGTGTGCATTTACCCCAGAATTAATTTTTTCAAGATTCGTTATATTTAAATTCAGAACTGTCCAACCTGACGCTCACGAAATACCACTTTTTTTAAAATGTAACTTTCGCCTTGTTTAATCGCAATTCGAAGTTAGTGGCATTCCGCGGTCGTCAGGTTGGGCAGTCCTATTTAAATGGATACTTCTAAATTTCTATGGAAAGTAAAGTTACAAGATTTCGTAAAATTATTTTTAGTTATATATTGCTTAAATTATCTTCGAGACTTTTTAACACCTTCCAACATAGTTGAAAAGTATTTATGAATTTGGTTTATCTGTCTTCCATCTGTCCATGATCTAACTCTCGTACATATATGCCGATTGCCGTGCAACTACAGTGAAACCTGCTTGTGCGACCACCTCCCTGAACGAGCATTTTCTCATGGAACGAAATTTATTCCCATAGGCTCAATACTAATTTTACTTCTATTCAGAGACCAACCCAATTGAACTCCCTCCATGAGCGACCAATTTCTTTGAAGAAAAAGAAACAAATTCCGTTTTCTCTTGGTCGCTTGAAGAAGGTTTTATTAAAATAATAATTCCAGAGAGCGCATTATTCATCAAACTTCTAAATTAAGTTTAGAATTTTTAGTTATTCCAGTAACTTTTAAGTGTTTAAACCCCTTTGTGCCTTTTCAGGCAATGAATTTAACTCTGACCATAAAGTAAAGATGACGGTCAATAAGCCCCCACCCCCCTGCCCTATTCTGTCAGGGAACTCTCAAAGAAATAGATAAATTAATGAAATCGTGATTATTTATTCCCGTCCAAAAAAAAAATTGCATTTATTTACTGAACTTCGAAAGGACTTGGAAATAAAAGTTATAGAAGATAAAACCGCAAACTCAAAGCAAACGTCAATGTATTCATTTTTTAAACTCTGCACTAATTAACTTATGTAATTAACTTTTGTTTTGATACTTAAATTTTCATATTCTTTCCTAATGTGAAAAATAAATTTTTAAATGATAGTAATATTAATTGTTACCTTTTTTCAACAATTAAAATCTATATTTAAACATGGCCTCCATTAAGAGACCACTTCTCGGAGCAACCAATTTTTATTGGAACGGAACGTGGTCGCTTTAGGGAGTTTCTACTTTATTATATATGTTACTAAGATTTATGATGGGATGTTCGGTATTGAAAATGAAATATATAGCAATTATAGTTAGTTTATTTACAGGGAGACTCCAGATTTCCGTTACATTACGCTCCACGGGGAAAAATCGTTTGTGTGTACTTTAATGGTGTTACATTATTCCAACATATCGAAATTGATATATTACCTTTGGGATGCTCTACAAGACACTTACCATTAGTATCGTGAAAATTTAAATCGAAGCTATACTATAAGAGCTACATAATGTTAAAATCCGTCAAAATAGTTCTGTTAAAAAGTTTCATACGACCAAAAATTATGAATAGCAATTTAACCATCTTTCAAAGACACGTGCTTGACTAGATTGTGGTGAGCAGTGTTAATTAATTTTATAAATGTGAACTTGAGTCATACTTCACATAATCTATGAAAGAAAGATTGTGGCTAGAAATGTCATTACAAACTGATGTTTTAAATTTCTCTAAATAAAACTCTTCATCGTCACAGGTCGAGTTGTTTTATAGAAAAGCAACGAAGAGAAAAGGCTGACGATCCATGTAAGTAAAAAAGATATAATTAAAATATTTGAATTTCCTCAAAATTACGATTAAATAGAAGAAAAATTGTTGTTAAAACGATAATCATTTGGAAGGGAAATAAATTTAGGTGAATTCATTAAAATTTATTGTTAAAATGAACATCTCCTAAATTGCACGTCAAACGTGGCAAATGAGGTGCGTTCGTACTATAACTAGTTTTATAAATATTCAGATCTTGGTGCAATAGCTGTTGCATTCTTATGTAAATATGCATGAATACAATATTTATTACGATTATATATATATTAAATTAAATTCAGTAATACGGAAATAATATGACTCCATCTTAAACAGGACTTAATCACCATGACAATCGATAATCATTACCTATCATGGGATATCACTGAATTAATTACGTATGATAGGATTTAATAGAATGAAGAAAGCTTTTATTAATATCTTTTTAAGTTTTGATTCGATTTTCATAAAATTTGAAAAGACGCGACAAAATTCTGCATACGGTTATATATATGTTAAATTTCAAACCATTCGGTTGGGTAGTTTTTGCACTGTTATATGCGGACAAGACGACAACTATCGGTGCTACGTATTTATATAATTACGAACGCACCTAAAAAACCGTTAAATTGGATATCATTAAACAGTGGTTGTACTGCATATACAGGACCGCATTCTAAACATGCGTAAACGTCAACTAATAAAAGGGAATAGTAATTTTCGTCTTATTTAATTATAGATAAAAATATTTATTTAAAAAATTGTATCCCGGACCACCTTAATTTAATTTTCGGTAAAAAAAAAAATAAATAAAAAGAGGAAGAGCAAGTTTGAACATGCGTAGTTATTTGAAAACAATCTTCACACGCATTAGTAAAATTAATAACCTTACAAAAGCACGCGAATTTAGATATTGCTCCTGTAAAACCGTTTTCTTTGTTATAAGAGCAACAATACAGGAAAGCGTCGGAATATTATCTGACGCCTGTAAAAGTATTTTCCTCACAAGAGTAGTGTTAATGCTATGGAAAGTGCAGTAAACCACTGGTTATTTAAAAGAGTTAAAAGGTGTTCCCAATTCCAAGGGGGGAAACTTTGTGATGCAAGTTTTTAATTCATTTTTTTTTCGGAAACGCATGAAATTGGCAGGTGTCGTTATTTAGAAACTATGTGATAAAGACTTTTTTCATTTTTTGGTGAACACAAAAGATCTTTCAGAAAATACAATCAAAGTAGGCGTTTTGAACCGAATTTCCGGACGAAAGAAGAAATACCAGACAGAAAAGGGGCAAGGGGAAAAAGCGGTTGTCACGTGACTCAAAATCGCTTATAACTCGATAAATAGTTTATTTATCAAGTTATAAGCGATTTTGATATATAGATAAAATAGTTTTATATTTATAAATAGTTCATTTATCAAAAAATAGAAAAAGTCATTCTATTCCAAATTGCTTCCATAGTTAGCACAGCAAATTTTGTACCTTTACGTTTAAAAATGAGTCAATAAATGTGTCAGAAAGTTTCGGGCTTGCTGATCAGTAGACTTGAGAACCGCTTTTGAACCAGAGTAGTTATTTGATAACAAAATAAATCAACCTATTTATAATATGGGTATTTTTACTTTTTATAACATGATCTATTCAAAATTTGTGAATCGAAACTTAATCCACCCATACACACACATCAAAAGGTAAAGATTTAACCATAACCAGGGAAACCTTTTGTCAGTCATGTTAAATTTCCAATCTTTGTATAGTTTTAACTCACAAAATACTAATAAAATAAAACTGTGAAATGCTTATGGCTGATACAAGAATGCGGCAAATTGGGACAAACCGATATGGCTTTATTTGAAATACAGAGGGTATACGGAACTTCTTAACAAAATCCAGATGTTATATACGGCGTATACCTCCGTATAATCTCCGCTACACCCCTGGAGAATAAATATTAAAGCACAGCGGAACGTCTTAGGGGACGAGCCTTAAAATTTCGGTTCATGCAGATCTCTTACCAGAAGTAATGTGAAAATTATAAATCTGTGCTATTTTTTGAGGCAAAAGAACTAAGAACCAGGTATAACACTGTAATAGAAGCCTTTTTTCCAGTCTGTATGACCAAAAGTCAAAATTCTAAAACATCCTTCCTTTATTTATTTTTGTGCACAAAAGTCAAAATGAGATGAAAATGTATAATTATTTTTTCTAAATCAGCGGTACACAAAATAACAATAAATTTGTGAAATTTTGTTATCTTTCACCTTTTGAATTGCGGATTTTTCAGATCTGCAGAACACGAAATAAAGCCAAAATTGTAAACTTAATTTAAAAAATGCAGTTTTTTAAAATTATTATTTCCTTAGAATCCACAGAATCCGAATTACTTCCAAAATAATAAAATTTTAATCTTTATTTTTTCTCCTTTCCATATAAGTTTTTCGACTCTGGAGGACACAGCAAATTAACAACTAAATTGTAACGATTTCGCTTTTTCTTCTCAATCCGCAGATCCAAAATAGTAAAATTCCATTTTGTGTTCTTTAGATTTCGATAGTTGGATTTTTCGGGTTTGCGGGCGCCAATTGTAAAATTAATAAAGCGGAAAATATAATTTTGTTCTGTTTTATTTTTGAAGTCCTAAAAAGATAATCGATGCCGAAATAGTGAGATTTTAGCTTTATTTTTTCTTATATTCCATCATTATTTTATATAACAGGCAACACTGGTACCCTATCTCGAGTACTAGTGTTGCCAGCCCGAAGTCGGCCGTTTTCCCCATCGACACCACAGCCCAGATTTAAACTAGTCGGATGTGCCAATCCCAAAACTTTCTTCTATCTCATGCATGTTGATACTTCAAAATTGGCTATCACAGTACCAAAAGTAAATGGCAATCTATGCCGATCATGAAAATTCTAAAGATATGAAAGTCCGTGCATTAGTTCTTGAGATATGACTATCACTACAACCGTGTAAATCCGGCAAAATGCAGCATAGCAGCGACACCTGTTGTGCAGTGGTGTAGTCCTGGAAAAAAAAGTGGGGGGACGCTCATAGTTTCGAACATTAGGGTCTATATCACACATAGGGCAAGCTTTATTTTGAATATTGCTTTTCATTTTCAATTGCAGAGAAAAGTG